>WHUX01000740.1:0-12257 GCA_015179025.1 Terfezia claveryi
CTGGGATTCGCCAACTTCTACCAACGGTTCATTCTAGGATATTCCAAGATCGTGGCCCCCCTCACAGCCCTGACCAAAAAAGACCGGCAATTCCACTGGAGTCCAGAAGCCCAGTCCGCCTTCCAGAACCTCAAGGAAGCCTTCTGCTCAGCACCCATACTGGCCCTCTTTAATCCCGATAGCGAGTGTGTTGTGGAAACGGATGCCTCCAACTATGTCTCTGCCAGAATCCTGTCTCAGTATGTCAATGGAGTCCTCCACCCAGTAGTCTATTTCTCCAAAAAGCACTCCCTGGTGGAGTGTAATTACGAGATCTATAATAATGAATTAATGGCTATTGTCCGAGCTTTTGAGGAATGGAGGCCTCACCTGGAGTCAGCCAAGAGGATCATTGAGGTGCTATCCAATCATAAGAATCTTAAGTACTTCACCACCACTAAGCTGCTGAACCAATGGCAGGCAGGCTAGGTGGTCGGAGTTCTTATCTCGATTCAACTTCAAGATCAAGTATCGGCCTGGAAAAGCTGGGGGTAAGCCAGACGCACTGACCAGCAGATCAGGAGACCTCCCTAAAGGAAGGGATGAAAGGCTGAAGTACCAAAATCAGGTGGTACTGAAACCTAAAAATCTCGACCTGGTGGCCAATAGACTTGCTGAGGCTGATGTTGATGCTGATGCTGATGCTGAAGCTGATGCTAAAGCTGAAGTGAACCCGGAGCAGATCTCCTTCTGTGGATACGATGGGCATATGTGGAGGATGACCTGGTTAGGGATATAATTACCACAGTGGAGTCTGGACAGTGCCGTCACACCAAGATTTCCCTAGCCGAGTGCACTATGCAGGACGGCCTCCTATACTACCTAGATTGGCTCTATATAACTTAAGGGAGCTGCAGATGCAGCTGATCAAGGAACACCATAATACCCTAGCTGTGGGTCATCCTGAGGTAGCTAAAACATTGGAGCTGCTAGCTAGGCAATATACGTAGTTTGACCAATGAGAGGAGGTGGAGCGGTACATACAGAACTGCCATGTTTGCAAGCATGCTAAGCCTACCCGTCATGCTCCTTACAGGACCCTGAAGGCCCTGGAGATCCCAGACTAACCTTGGCAATACCTAACCATGGACTTTGTAACTGGGTTGTTAGAGGATTCGGGTTTAATGCTATTCTTATGGTAGTAGACTGATTGACCAAAATAAGGCATGTTATACCTTGCCATAATACCTGTTCGGCCAGGACCTCGCTGGCCTCTACCTTAACCATATATTCCGCTACTATGGTCTCCCCAAGTCAGTCGTCTCGGACCGCGGACCCCAATTCGTCTCGAACTTCTGGAAGGTATTCTGCGAGCTTCTGGGAATTAACGTACACCTCTCTATGGCGTATCACCCCCAAACAGATGGTCAGTCTGAGCAAATGAATACGATCATGGAGCAGTACCTAAGAGCATATATTAATTACCAGCAAAACAACTGGGTTTCGTTGCTGGCAACCTGTGAGTTCGCTGCTAACAACTATTTCTCGGAGACTCTAAAAACCTCCCCGTTTCTGGCCAATTATAGCTGGCACCCTCGTTTCGTGGACTCCCTAGCACTCCTGCACAAGGCTAGGGAGAACACCCCAGCTAAGGAGTTCACTACGGAGATTGCTGAGTTGCACTCTACCCTAAGAGCTGAACTGGTATATGCTCAAGCCATGCAAGTGGAGTATGCCAATGGATCACAGTTGCCAGCCCCCAGATATTAACCAGAGGACAAGGTATGGCTCTCCAGCCGGCACTTCCGGACAGAACGGCTATCTCGCAAGCTCGACCACAAGTTCCTGGATCCATTCGAGGTGTTGGCTGCTGTGGGCACTTACGCCAACTGATTGAGGTTCCCCAAGGACATCAAACGACACCCAGTCGTCCATGTCTCCGAGATCAAGCCTGCCGCTAGCAACCCTTTGCCAGGCCAGGAACACCCCCTACCTCCTCCTGTAGTTATCGAAGGTGAGGAGGAATGGGAGATGGAGGAAGTGCTGGACTCCCGAAGAAGATATGGGCGCTTGCAATATAAGGTCAAATGGCCGAGGGATGAGGAGATGACCTGGCAACTAGCCGAAGATCTAGAAAACGCACAGGACTTGGTCACCCTGTTCCACCAGCATTACCCCCAGAAACCCCGCCCTGCCTCATAATGTTCTTGTCATTCTGGAATTGGTTATTAGGGTTGTTATTGTTGTTGTTGTCATGGTTATTGTTGGTACGTACTTCTGGCATTGGGGTTGTATTATGGGTTATTGGTTATTCGCCTATCTTGTTTGTTTGTTTTTTCACCTTGTCTCACGTCACTGGGGCTCCGAGCCTAAAGGGGGGATAGTGTCACAACTGTCCTTTCCTAGTGGGGTTTGAGAGTTAGATGGGATTCTGTCCGACTCTCGTTATTGTTGATTGATATCGTTGTTATCTCTGTTCCCGAGATAAAGGGTCTCGGGAACCTTATTCCTTCTAGTGGCCTTAGTCTAGAAGGAAGCCTGTATATATAGTTTGCTTTCTCCGCCCTCTCATTGAATGCCTATCCAACATCTTGTATATCTAATACAGGACCTTGCCTCTCCCAGTGCTTGTGCACCTCCCTTGTGCACCCCCTTGTCTTATAAACAACTCTGCAGTACAGATGCCTCCCTCTGACACACACGGCAACTGTCTCTGCGTGTCTCGTGCTCCTTGCCCTCTGCCTCTCTTGCCTCTTGCCCTTGCCCCTAGCCTTTCCCCAGATCACACACGTAGCACTCCTACGTGTGCAATTCCCCCTTGCCACTGCCCTAGTGTACCCCTTAGTTGCCTTGTCCCCCAGAACCCTTATTACAAATAGGCTTATTTAGGTATTATTGCTTTTGTAGAAAATAATCATTTTCTCTCAATATAGTTAAGTATTTCTATACTATATATTGTTCTCTCTTACGAGTACTTTCTAATTATACTGATACTTAATATGGATACTTACTACTTGATTAAGGACTTTAGTATTATTTCTTTCATATGTATTTACATGTCATTCATATATTCTAATTATCTTTACTTACCTTCCTAACTTAGTATCTATCATCATTATATGATACTACTTTACTACTTAAAGTTACTGCATATTTATCTCAGTTGTTATGACTCAACAATCATCTCTTCTATGACTTTCTATTATATTTATTGACTCATATTACTGTCTCAGTCACATACTTCTATATATTTCTTTATTCATATATATACAATATACTATTCTTAGGTTATGTAACTTAGACTTTCTTACTAGATCTTTATCCTCAACTTGTACTATTATATATGAGGTTTTTACTCCTATATCTAGTTCTACATACTTCTTGATTAGATTTTATAGACTATCTACTCTCAATATAGTTCTACTATCTACTTTCTTGTACTTCTACTCGCTTATACTCTCTACTTAATAGTACTACTATCTACCACTACTACCTCTATAATTACTACTATGATACCTCTACTCATAGTAACCTTTTAATAGGTTATAAGCCTGGAATAGCTTAGGACAACTTGATAACTTCCTTACATTTACCTTCCCTCCTATATATATCTATACAATAGCATCTGATTTAGGATCCAGTTCTAGTAGTAAGGAAAAGGCTATATCCTCTATCTTCTGACCACTGAAAGACTTAAAGCTTATTCTAGTTAAACTTGACAATATTGAGTCAGTTATCAATAAAAACAACTATGAAGACTAGACTAATACTGTCAAGATAATTATAAGAGGCATGAGTTGTAAGAAACTTGTTATTAAAGGACTTAAACCTATAATAAATATGATACAAGAAGAGAAAGAACTTTTCGTAGCTATAGAAAATCAAGCTATCCTTATACTAATACAGGTTATCAATAAACCTATACTGAAGGTCGTCTCTAAGTTTTATTCACTATATGAAATCTAGTCTCATCTCAAAGATCAGTACTACTATAATACTCCATTCTCTTTTATATATCAACTATGCATATTCTTCAATCAAGCCACAACCTATACTCCTACTACCTCCTTCTTTAATTTCATTGAGCATTATGAGACTAAGTAGTCTCAACTTTACTCTCTTACTAGCTCTTCAAATGAATATTATAAATCCTTTTGCACTTTCCTTAATAATAATAAAGCCAAAAGAGATATTCTCTTTTCCTTCCTTATTGAACATTATTCTAATATAGTAGACAAACTCTCAACAAAGTCCAACCTTACCTATGCTGATACAAAATTACATCTTTTCTCTATAGGTTCTGAAATCAAAAAATGGGATACTGCTCTTTCTGCCTCCTTTAAGAAGAAAGATAAGCCTCAACAGCAGCAACCACAACAACAAAATAGTGGCTCTAATATAAAATACACCTTTTGCAAGAAGCATTAACTTGGTAAATATATAGGTTATATATAGCAAAAGTGCCAAAAGTTGAAGAAGTCAAATAAGGATAAGAAAAAGGATAAAAAGAAGGAAGACAAGAAGAAACAGATACTCATCGTTGGTAGCTCTAGTAGCTCTAAGGATAAGGCTCTCAGTGTCAGTAACCCATCTTGAAAAACCATCTAGAAATTTGATATAGCATATAGTACTTACATGACTAATGATATAGAACACTTCGAAAACTTTTCAGAAAATAATGGAACTGTAGAAGGAGCTAGTAATAATCTTCTTAAAGCTTAAAAAAAAGGAATAGTCCTTCTTAACTGTCTTTTTCTTATGTAAAGTAAGGCAGTATGCTTCATAACCAACTCTCTACTACTAGGCAGCAATATCAGAGTTCACTACAGTAAACTATAGGTGTATGAAACCTATAGCTTCTGTTTCAGTATATCTTGCTTATATATATATTCTATTGTCGCTTCAGTTGTAAAAGGTAGCCCCAACTGGCCTATAACTTGTTATTGAAACATAGAGGGAGATGGGCCCAAACGGGCCCAAAATATAATAGCTCAATACTTTATTATTGGTAGATATCTACTACTTTGTTTCTGTCTCTTTCACTGGCTTGAATGCTCCTCCAACTGAGAGGAATTCAGGGGACTATATACTGTCCAGAGTGGGGCAGTGCTGGGGCAGTGCTGGGGCAGTGCGCCATCATCTGACCCATTACATGATTTAAAATCAACATGATAGAAACTTCCAAAAACTACTAGGAAATATAATTACAAGTACCACATAACTCACTAATTGAGTCACGCTTATTATTGTAATGAAATACATAAGTTACTATACCTATTATTATTATCTGCTGGCTGATACTAGCAGCTTGATAATAGCTTATTCTACTAGATTAAAAGTTGGTATGTAACAGGAGTTACATTTCATTGGGAAATGAAATGTAACTTCCTTACATAGCTTTCTCAAAAAAGAGAGTCCCACTCTTAAATATTAAAGTTTTACCTTGTTGCAAGGTAGTGTTTTTTAAATATATGTTGTTATACTGATAAGATTTGTTGATACCACAATAATAAATAACTGTTCGGTCAGGCCTCTTACCTTTCCAATATAAGTTATTAAGTTTGTTGCACATTACTAGAAAATATGGAACCTTACAATTGAGTAACCAATTCAATTGTACTGACTTTGGTGAAGAGAAACTAAGTCTGACTTTGGTAAAAAGGAACCAAGTCTTTAAATATATATCTAAATCTTAAAGTATAAGTTGTATACTTAATAACTTCCTATTAACAAGTACTTTTTACTGCAACCTTTTACTATTCTAAGAAACCTTTTGTCTTGAGTTTAGTTATAACACTTCATACTATTGTAATAGAGGTAGATACATCTATTACTTTTCATAGAAGCTTGCTATTGTTACCACTTGAGACTACTATTTTCTTGAAATACTGTTTGATTTTATCTTTTCACTTTTTCTATAAACTCTAGATTTTATATTATGAAGAAAGGCAATGATTTTGTATTATTTATGGTAGAATTTGTTGGAAGTCTCCTGTTTATTATTAAGTCAAATAAATAGGTATTAGTTTCTTTCTCTTGAAAAAAAATCAATTACTAGCATCAGTTATTTAGTCATCAAGCTATTACTATTCTCAAGTATAAAGAACTCTACTCTAATAGTGATATTCTTCCAATACCCTCTAATAACTATCATTATGAGCTATTCTTACTTGCCAAATCTACTCACTCTATTCCTAAGTCATCAATATCTTATACCTTCAATATTTTTAAACTTATTTACTTAGATCTTAGTGGTAAACTCTGCATACCCTCTTTCAGTAGAGCAAGCTACTTCATTATACTTATTAATGCCTACTCTCATATATCTTAGATCTACTTCTTTAAATAGAAAATTGACTTAACCAAATCAATTTAAGATATTATTACCTTAGTTAAAAAGCAAACATTATACTATATTAAACAGTTTTATAATAATAATAGTAGAAAGTATATTGACAAAGATCTTGATTAGTTCTTTAAGTCAAAAGGTATTGTATATGAACTAATACTCCTTTACTCTCATGAATCTAATGTTGTAGCTAAATACTTTAACTAAATAATATAGAATATAATGAGAGCTATATTGATATATATAGATAAAAGATTCTGAGCTGAAGCATGCTCAACTTTGACCTATCTTTGAAATCGGTCACCTTATAGTACTATCAAAGGGAAAACTCTCTATGAGGTTTTTTATAATAATAAACCTCCTATCTCTCACCTTCAATACTTTGGTAAGGAATATTATATATACATATATAAGGAACAATGACCTGTAGTCTATAAACTCCTACCATGGGCTGAGAAAGGTATATTTATTGGTTATACTAATAGCACAGCTATCTATAAGGTCTATGTACCTTTTAGAAAGTATACTTATATAGTTCGAGTATAAGATATCTCTTTTAGACCTAGTACAATTCCAGAAGGGGTACTTCTACCTACATCTAACTCGACTAATCTATCATAGTCACCAACTATGAATACTGCTCTCTTTCTTACTTCTTTACTCAAAGTAATCTCATACACTACCTCAGAATTCTTAAATGAATATCTCTGGCAATAATAGTATATATAGAATCTAAAACAAGTAGAAAAATAATATTTTAAGGAATACTCACTTGTTTAGAAAGTATAGTTCCCTAGTATAACTCTTTCCCATTCAACTGAAACAATATTAGACACAACCACTTTCTTACTTCCTATTCCTCCAATATTAACTACAATATTATCTTCTCCTCTACTAGCTCCTAGACTTATATCCAAACCAACTCTACAAGTTCACTTCCTTCTCCATCTTAGAATCAAGATAAATATTTACTACTTACTTCTCTTCTTCAAGACCTTTGACACTCTTTATCTGATGACTCTAATAATAGAAACTTCACTCGAATTGTTAGTAGAAAAATAGTTACACCTATAACTATTACTAAAGTAGGTCAAGCTATTTTTAAGCCAATTAAATTTAGAACTGTACAAGCTCCTATCGTTCGTATAATTGGTATAAAAATACAATTTGATAGTTATTCTAGATTAATCAAAAACCCACCTAAAGTCTTTGATAAGAATAATGAAGAAGTTAAAGTGTTGATCACTCTGGTTTTACAATATGGTGATAAACCTTAAACCTTCAAATAGGCTATTAACTTACCAAATGAAGATAAATAGAGAAAGACTATAAACAATGAGTTGGAAGCTATAAAGGATCAAGACATTTGAAAAGTGGTTCCAATACTATAAGATAAGAATATTATTAGAAGCAAGTGGATATTTAAGATTAAGCAAGATGCTAATAGAAATATTGATCTGTATAAGGCTTATTTAGTTGCTCAAGGTTTCTTTCAATAACTTAGCATAGACTTTGATGAAATCTTCTCTCCTATTGTCCAATATAACTTTCTTTACCTCCTTATTGCTCTATTTGCCCACTTCCAATAGGTCCCTTAATAAATAAATATTAAAGTAGCCTTTCTTTATAGCTCTTTGAATAAAATTATCTATATACAACTTCCAAAAGGCACCCAGATTGATAGTATATATACTAAACTTAACTAATCTATTTATGGATTAAAGCAGTCTCCTTATCAGTAGTATAGATGGTTAATATCTTTCTTTCTAATAATAGGTTTCTTTACTTGTACCTTTAACCCTTATATTTTCAGCTATAAGTTTGGCATAATTATACTTACCCTTTATATTAATAATATTACTTTATTTAGATATAAAAACTCAGTCATTATGAAGTCTACCAAATAGTTACTTAAATGAGAGTTTAAGTTAACTGATATAGGTAACTTAAATTGGCTTCTAGGAATTCGAATTGGGTACTTTAAGCATAGTACTATACTATTCCAATCCTCCTATATTGATAAGATCCTTGAATATTTTGGTATGATGGACTACAACCCAGTCACTCTTCCTTTTGACTTAAACCATACTATCCAACAAAATATAGTCAAAGATGAAGATACTGATATTTCCCTCTATTAACAAATTATTGGATCCCTTATGTATATAGTTATTGAAATACATCCTGACCTAGCTTACTCTGTAACTCTTCTTTTACAATTCTCTCACAAACTATAGAAGAATCGCTTTGGAGTAGTTAAATAATTCTTACATTACCTTAAAGGTACTTGTGACCTTACCTTGACCTATAAACTTAGACAACCTCTTTTACACAAAGGATTTACTGATTCAGACTTTGCTAGATACTATAATACTTAACAGTCAACCTTAAGATATATCTTTAAGCTTACCTCCTATACCATCTGCTAGAGATTACAAAAACAAAAATGCGTAACAACCTCTACTACCGAAGCAGAATATATTACTGGTTCTACTGCTACTAAACAACAAATTTGGCTTCAGAATGCACTTAGTAAGCTTTCCATCAAAGATATTCTATCTGCCCTCTCATATAACAATAATAGCTCTATCGACCTATCTCATAATCCTCAAATCTTTAATAAGTTAAAGTACATTGATGTTACTTACTACTTCATCTATGAACTCATTAACTCTAGTACTATCACGCTATTACATATTCTTGGTGAATACAATCTAATGGAAATATATACAAAGGCTTTTTCTAGTTTATAGTTCTCCTATCTCAAAAGATTAATTATAGGATAACAAGTAAGAAAAGGTGTTGAAAATAATCATTTTCTTTTAATATAGTTAAGTATTTCTATGCTATACATTGTTTTCTCTTACAATTACTTTCCCATCATGCTGATACCTAATATAGATACTTGCTACCTGATTAAGAACTTTTGTATTATTTCTTTTATATATATTCATATATTATTCACATGTTCTAATTATCTTTACTTACCTTCCTAACTTAGTATCTATTTTTGTTGCATGATACTGCTTTACTACTTAAGGTTACTGCTTACTTATCTTAGTTGTTATGATATAATAATAATCTCTTCTATAACTTTCTGTTATATTTATTGACTTATATTACTATCTTAGTCACATACCTCTATATATTTCTTTACTTACATATGCACAATATACTATTTTTAGATTATATAACTTAGACTTTCTTACTAGGTCTTTACCTTTAACTCATACCATTATATATAAGTTTTCTACTCCTATATCTAGTTCTACACACTTCTCGATTAGACTCAATAGACTGTCTACTCTCGACATAGTTCTACTATTTACTCTCTTGCACTTCTGCTCACTCATACTCTTTACTCAATAGTATTGCTGTCTACTACTACTACCTTTATAATTACTACTATAATATCTCTACTCATAATAATCTTTCAATAGCTTTGACACTTAAATAGGCTTGTTTAAGTATCATAATATTTTAACACATGAACAAGCTTATTCAAGTGTCATTGATAGATAATTGTTATCTTATGTTCTGAGATAAGAATCTTAGAAAGCTTATTTCTTTTATGGCCCGTAAGGAATACTTGTTTTTCTCCTTACTATAAGTCTTGTTTGAACGTTGGAATCTCTTTGGCTATTTTTAGGGATTTCTTTATCTAATGTTTAGGACGCATTTACTTGTTTAGGTATTTCCCTTAGTTGGATTAGTATATGGATTACTCATGTATTAGTGTTGTCTTTCTTTAGCACGTTATCTTTTCCTTTATCTCTGACTCATTACTGACATGTCTTGTGTGGTCAGCGAGCTAACCACCTTCTCCTGTTCCAGTTGCCTATCTTATTCGGTAACTGATATCATGTCTTATTCTCTATTTTATTGTCAGCCTCGTTTCTATTACTTTCTCTGGCGTCATCTATGATACAGAACATATCTAGAATGAGCCATCTTGTATACATTATGATTAGGCATCATAATGAGTCTTGATGATTGTCCTAACATGAGTTCGTTTAGTCTCATAGCCTCAGAAATCTAGTGTCTATTAAAGACCTTATTTCCGTGGCCTCTCAATAGGACAGGATCTCTTTCAGTACAATCTAGTTGAGCAACATCAGAATATACAAGCTACACTGGTAATATTGTTTCTCCAGACCTCCGTGACTCCCCCGAACACCCCCCAAATACACAACAGCCGGCCGCTCTTTGGGACTCCTGTATAGGACCTAGACAGCGTACTTAGCTGCCCAACCACGTTGGTAGAGCCGTGTTCATCTTAGGAACACCTCTACTAACTTGGCCCACACTTACATTTTTTTTACCTGCAAACCAGCTTTAAAAATTTCTCCTCCTCTTTTCTAGGGCTTGATCACCCCTAGTTCCTCTTGAACCTTGTCTAAACACTCTAGACAATTCTTTAGCTACTCCAGCTACTCCAGAACCTGAGCTCAACAAGGCCTGTGAATTAGTCAGTCACTGTTCTCCCTTGTCATTCCAGGAAAACGCCATCATATTCCTGTCAGCACTAATTATTCAGTACTAGCCTCTTTAGCAACCACATGGTCTCAGAATTTCAGTAAAAGCCTTGCAAACGAAATTAAGCAAGCCCCAATAGCGTCAGAACAACACTCAGTCCTTAGAACCTCTAGCAGACTTTCAGGCCATGACCCTGAATTTAGTCCTCTCAAACAGAATCCTAGTTCTAGAACCACATCTAGACAATCATCTAAGGCAGATGAGGAAGAAGAACTCGAACAGGATGATGATGAGTTAGAAGAGTATCAAACGGAAGAAGAAACCCCTAAACCATCAACTCAAGGAAAACGTCCAGTAGTAGTTGTTCAGCAACCTACTTCAATCAAGCCTCAGCAATCCCTTCAGCCTGAACTCAAAGATCAAAATGAATTATTCAATATGATTACAAACATGTCTGCATTCTATTACCAGCATAAACTAAGAGCTAAAACATTTAGTAATGATTATGAAGGATTTATTCAATTAATCAAAGCTACTTCAGAATTAGCTTAGGAACTCAAGCAACAAAATGTTCCAGAACAATTTCCGATCACGCCAGAAAAACCAGCAAGACATAGATCAGATCATTTAGGAATTCCAACAGCACCACAGAAAACTAAGGAAACTCACTCGAGCTTCCTATCTCATGCAAAAAAGGAATTCCGTGAAACCTTTTTACCTAAGAATCCTTTAGATATTTTTCGTGGATCTAGTTCCTCCTCTCAATAACCGAAACTACATTCTCCAGTCTTTCCTCCTCTAAAAAGCCCTTCAGCTCCTCCTGGATCTCGCATAAACACTAGTACCAAAACTCAGACAACCTCATTTCAGAACCCTGCTAGTACTACTACATCTAATACTATGCCACCACCTCAGCAACCTCAACATGTTCCTCCACCTACTCTTAAACCTCCACAAACACCTAGCAAAACTCCAGCTAAGGTTAAATTGTCAGCTCCTCCTAGATCCGGTAACCCTGATGATTCAGATGGATTAGACTCTGAATCATCTGAAGGAAATAACAATCGAATTCCTATTGGACGTATTAGAAGATCTCAAAGCGTGGATACTACATCAAGTTCAGTCTTTGGAAGCAGCAAACTAAAGCTCCTAAACTCAAGATGAATAATGAGCTGGAAAATGGAAAGAAGCAGCTACCTTTGACAATTGGGTAGATGATGCTAAGGATCTTTTAGATGTGGGAGACCTCGATCCAGACTCTAGAGAAGCTATGATTTGGCTTAGTTAGTACTTAGAAGGAGACGCAAAAGTTCTATACAGTTCCTACCGAAAAGACGATAGAACTAAGAACAATACAGTGGCTCAATTCCTTATAGAATTTCGGAAATTCTGCATTCCCTTTACCAGCAAAGATCAGCTTTGGAATGAATTCCAAGCTATCAGACAGACACAT
>WHUX01000741.1:0-12204 GCA_015179025.1 Terfezia claveryi
TAAGGTCAAGTGGTTAAGGGATGAGGAGACTACCTGGCAACCCGCAGAGGACTTGGAAAATGCACCGGACTTGGTCACCCTATTCCACCAACAGTACTCGAGGAAGCCTCGCCCAGTTGAATAATGTCAGACCTTTTGCATCCTTATTGTTTTTCAGAGTTGGGTTCTTGTTCTTACCTTTGTTGTTGTTGTTTTCTGTGTTGATTTTGCCAGTTACTATGCTCAGGCCTCCTAGTCACTGGAGCTCTAGCCTAAAGGAGGGATGGTGTCACAACCGTGTTTTTAGACTTGATTTAACATTCAAATAGGCTTGTTCGGGTGTCATTGATGGGTTATTGTTATTGTTGCCCTCGGCATCACCTGCGATGTAGGTGATGGGTTATTGTTATTGTTGCTCTCAGCATCACCTGCGATGCAGGTGATGGGTTATTGACATTGTTGCCTTTATCATCACCTGCGATCGCAGGTGATGGGTTATCATTACCTTGCTTGGCTTCCGAGATAAGGTATCTTGGGAAGCTTATTCCTTACGCTGCCCTGACCCGGAATCATGTATATATAGCCCCTATCACTCATACAGTCATTGGATCCCTATTCAACGTCTTGTATATCCAATACAGGACCTTGCCTCTCCCACCGCTTGTGCACCTCTCTTGTGCACCCCCTTGTCTCATGAACAGCTCTGCAGCACAGCTGCCTCCCTCCAACACATGCGGTAACTGCCTCCGTGTGTCTTGTGTCCCTTGCCCACTGCCTCTCTCGCCCTCGCCCTTGCCCCCGTCCTAGCCTTTTCCCCTAGTCGCACACGTAGCGTTCCTACCTAAGTGTCACTCTAGCCTTGCCCTTGCCCCGGCGTACCCCTTGGTTGCCTTGTCCCCAGAGCCATCGTTATAATAGGAGTGTCCAGGGTTCCAATACTATAGATATTTCTTGTCCCTAATTAATTGTATCTTTATCTTCTGATCTAATTTTTTTGTGATGGTGTCCCAATCTGAGTCCTTCTATTTTTCTGTATTGGGTTTGGTGTTGGGATTGCTGCTAGAATTAAATCCTCTTTTTTGTCATTGATTCTGGTCCCTGCATGGACCGTGACTTCGATTTTCATTTTAAGGGTATTGTCGTCAGGATATATTTAGAGTGGATGGTAGGGCAATATCTTTCTTTGAAGCTTCATATGACTCCACTTAATGCATGAGCTGATCATATTACCATTCCTCTTTAATTTAAGTAATTAAAGTAGCTGACAAATATGGCAGTAGGTGATTAAGAAACTTTCTTCTCTTTACTTACTGTGATATTGATTGTTTACCATTCTTGTCAATCAATTTGATTTGTATTTCAGTAAGCTAGTTGGCGAACTGTCTAATTCCCATGTGACGTCCGTCCTTATATGGTGTGGCTGTCTCCCATCATTTCCACAAAATGTCCTTACTAGTAGAGGGTATCAGAAAATCCCTTAGCACTAGTATGAAACCAAAAAATGTCGCATTCTTTCCATTTTCTCTTAGGAATTGATTATAAGTAGTGAGCATGCTTCCTTCCATTTTGAATCCAACAATTTCTAAAGCTGAAGCGCCTTCCAAATCTATTCCTTTGATAACTAACCAACGTAGCATTGCTGTGGGCCAAGAGTCAAAATATTATGAGTCTTGCTATTTTTTGTCTTCTCCTCTTATTTTTTCTAGTAGATCAATCTTTATTCCTTTTAAAGTATTCATTGCTTCATGGTTACCCATTATAACCATTCCTATTATAGATTCCCATTGCTAGTGTTCAACTGCTTTTTCTCATTTGGGTTTTCTTTTAAAAGTTTGACTTGCAACTGATAATGCCTTATTAGAGTCCGAGCTATCATCTCTACTATTATCAGGGTCTTGTCCTCCTCCTTGCGTTTTCTGCTTCTGTTGGTCTAGTCCTGTGTCTAGATCAGCATTGTCTTCTGGTAATTCTATATCTTCTAGTGGTTGGTCTTTGTCGTCTGGTTCTTTGGCTGACCTAGTCCTCCTTTCTGGTGTCTCAGGTGCTCGACCTTTGCCTTTCAATTATCCTTTTAGTGTTCTCAGGAACGCTACTAGAAGTTCTTTACTAGGATTAAAAAAATCCTCCGCAGTATGTGTGGATTCTTCTAGATAAGTGCCACTCATCATAAATACCATTATTTCTTCCCAGTTATTTATTACCCAATTCAGTTTCCTTAAAAGTAGAATGACAGGTTTTTTTAATTCCTTACTTGAAAATGCGTTCATTTCTAAGTCCTTTTCTTTGAATGGGAAAGGTGTTAGCCATAAATAGTGTTTTACTATGGCTCCCATTAAGAGTCAAGTATCTTTAGGATGATACTGTTGAGTATGTCCCATTGAGTGAGTATATTTCAAAATCTCCTCAATCGTTGGAAATGGTCTGTCCCAAAATTCTTTTGGTGTGAGAGGCAAAGCCATACTAAAATATAGTTTGGTTCCTGCTCCACCTGGTTATCTTATTTCTATATCTATTGGCAGATTTATTTCCCCTTCTGTATTAGGAACTACAAATATGGTCTTTCTGGGAGTTTCTTCTACTAATTTCTTAATATCTTTGGGTAACATAGTTAACCGTCTCGACCTCTTAGTCTTCTTACTAAGTTCAGATGCCATTATGTCTGATTTCATTATCTGTCCACAACCAAATGCAGCTGATTATTCAATACGATCGTCGAGTTACTTTTCTTCTTTGGCACCTTACTGTACTAATAGTGTGGTAGCTGATGATCCTTATGATCTCCATTCGACTGATAGTTCTGTGGGCTTGGTGGCTCATACGGCTGGTAAGGCTAGATGTCAGGATCCTGATGTTTCTTATAGTCCTTGTTTTTCTTCGTCTACTGGTCTAGAATCTAGTTCTAGTTCTTCCAGCAAGAGTGTCATGTTTTCTGATTGGTATATTAAGGTATACGTTGGGGGTGCAGAGGTATTAGTAGAGATGTCTAGGTCTAAGGAAGGTTCTGATAGATATAGTTTTTTTCTAGAGGAAATGGCTTCAGTGGAGGCAGCTAGATTTGAGCCTTGGGATTGTGATGCTTAGTTGTTTAGACCAATTATTCCTGGGACCTAGGGGGCCGGTTTTTCAATTGTGTACTGGATTTACAGGTACAAATATAATGGTGGTTGCCAGGAGTACAAGATGAGTTGTCGATCTTATTGGGAAAAGTGTTGTGAATGAGGGTGGGATTGTTTAATATAGGATACCACTGCCCATTAGAGCTCTGCTTAGCTTGCTTCTAAGTCTTTTGTTGATGTACTGCAGTTGAAAGTCTGATGTCTCATTGTTGGATTTTGTTGGCTAGCTTGTTAAATAACGATATTGATTTTATATGTCCACTTGTGTGTGTCGAATTGAATACAGTTGCGTGACTGTAATAAAAGTATCCAAAGGTTGATCTGGCCTTAGATTTAAAGTAAAGATTAGGTAAGTGAGTTAAAAAAAATGTAATAAATGGTACTAGACAGTATTCATTTGGTACCATTTATACAATCTATATCCATTGGTACGGACGTTTGTGTATTTCGGTTCTGCTAAGGTGAAACCTCAGAAGGTTTAGGAGATTACTATGTGGGATATTCCTGGAGGGAACAGTAATTAACTGGTGTAATCTATCTTTATATCATTTATGCTATCTAAGCAATATGATCTTGATCTAATCGGAATATAGGCTTGCTTGCTCTGTGTGATTGCTTGTTGCTTCTTGTCTCTTTGTGGATTCCAGAGGGAATCCAGTGGCCTATTTATACTCCTCTGAGATGTGATAACTAAGGAAATAAATACAATAAAGGGTGGCATACCAAAAGGTGGTGCGCAATATAAAAGAGGTCATGTGGCCATAGTAATAAGTCACACGCCATAAATAATGGTCATGTGGCCATAGTAATGAGTTACAAGCCTTTAAACATAGGTCACGCGGCCATAATGAGGGTGTCCTCATAGGGCTAGTGCCACGGAACTTCCCATAGCAAATTCCGCGTGCTATGGACGCTTATAAAGCAATAGGAGGTGTTAGAAGGCTAGTCCTTCAACTGAGAGGCTTAGTTACATAACATGGTAGTAATATAGGAAATACAAAAGTATATAATTAATTATATAAGCAATGAAACAACGTTCTCCATTACATGGGTCAGCCAAAGAACCAGATGATAAAGACCAACTACCAGAAGATATAGAATTACTAGAAGACAATGATGATCTAGACACAGGACTAGACCAACGGCAGCAGAAAACGCAAGGAGGAGGATGAGACCCCAATGATAGCAGAGATAATAGCTTGGACTCTGATAAGGCATCGTCAGTTGCAAGTCAAACTTTTAAAAGAAAACCCAAATGAGGAAAATCAGTTGTACAACAACAATGTGAATCTAAAACAGGAATGGTTACAATGGGTAACCATAAAGCAACGAATGGTTTTAAAGTAATAAAGATTGATCTACCAGAAAAACTAAGAGGATAAGACAAAAGATGGCAAGACTCACAATATTTTGACTCTTGGGCCACAGCAATGCAACGTTGGTTTATTATCAAAGGAATAGATTTGGAAGATGCTTCAGCTTTGGAAATTGTGGGATTCAGAATGGAATGGAGTATGCTTACTACTTATAATCTATTCCTAAGAGAAAAAGGAAAGAATGCAACATACTTTAAATTCATACTAGTGCTAAAGGATTTTCTGATACCCTCCACTAGTAAAAACATTTTGTGGAAATGATAGGAGACAGCTATACCATACAAGGATGGATATCACATGGGAATTAAATAGTTTGCTAACTGGCTTACTGAAATGCAAATCAAATTAATTGACAAGGATGGCAAATAGTCAATATCGCAGGAATTAAAAAGAAGAAAGTTTCTTAATTACCTGCCGCCATATATGTTAGCTATATTAATTCCTTTAATCAAAGAAGAATAGTCATATGATTAGCTTATGTATCAAATGGAGTCATATGAAGCTTCAAAGAAAGATATTGCCCCACCACCCACACTTAGTGTACACACCGAGGTGAATTTTCCCCACGCCGCCTCGCCTAGACTTGTGCCGACAGCCGAGTTTTACCCAAGCCTTCAACTCGGCAAGTCGGCTATATATTGCTCTAAATTACTCGGGCTAGCACTGAGTAGCCATCGACTACTTACCAAGCCTTAGTGTCATCTACTGATGCATATTGCACAACTGGAGAACCAGTTTCTCATATAATTCAGTTCAAATTTAACTGAACAAACCACCAATTGCTTGGATTAATACAATTCATTTTATGAGAATCAGAGTGTACAGAAATTAATGAGGTATCAATGAATGTAATTCATATCAGCATGCAAAGCAGGGTAAGATTATACAAGAGACCAATGGGGGAATGGACAGAAGGTTAGCCACTAGTAGAATACAGTTGAGAAATGGCAGTAAGGATTGAGCGGGAAGGAAAAGTTGAAGTCCATAACAGGAGGAGGAATCCATGACAGGTGGAGCAATCCGTGACAGGAGGATGGATTCGTAGTTATGGAATCATCGCTATTTGTCACTGTCCCATTGTTATCACGGAATTGCCTTAAGTTGTTACAGAATTAACTTAAATTGTCATGGAATTGTTCATTCTGGGAAATTACATTTCACTTAGATTATGACCTCGCTTAACATTCTATTTCCTTCTATCACAACTTAATATAACATAAAAAAAAAAAAAAAAAAAAAATGGAGCTGATCACAAGATATCTATCCCCCAAATACATAATATAACCCAAAAAAATAACCCTATAGAAAATATCAAATCCCCTACTCCTGGCCTCTTCCTTCCATTCCCTATACATCGTCAGAACGTAATGACAATATAGGCGATGCCAGCAGTATAGGTTATGCTAGAGGTACAAGTAGTGTCGGCGAAGCAGTTGGTATTGCCGGCAAAGGAGGTGTTGCAGGAGATCACAGGGTACCAACTAATGCCGGTGAAGGAGAAGTTGCAGGAGATGGTGGGGCACTAACTGATGCTGGTAATCTAGTCGACAGTGAAACTGATGGTGATATTGAAGACCATGATTCTGATGATGATAATGATGAGAGTGATGATGGTAACGATGGTGATGATGAGGAGGATGATAAGGAGGATAATGAAGAGGATGATGAGGGCGATGGTAGTACTGGTAGTGCTTGAGGTGTGAGGTGGTAGGTCACATTACCTCCAGATAGCCGATTGGCTTCCACCTGATGCTACAACACCACATCTCTTCATAAAATTGTTTGGCGCAGTAGGTTTCGGTCTCTGCTCTGTATTACATATAGGTTGATTGCTATTTCATACACTTGGTTAGTCTCACCCTGACCTTCTCATAATCTATATTTTATTACTTGTCAAAAATTCATGAAGGTATATCTCTGTAGCCTCTTGGAGGGCATTTGTTGATATAATTCCAATTCTCTCCACATTTGTCTGCCCACGGAGTATTGTAGGATAACTGTTGTATACAGTGTTAATATCCTGTATGATCTCTCGACATAACTGTTAGAACACAGTCTTTGGAATGATTAATTGACTGCTGGCCTGTTGTCTCTGAATTTGTCTAATAATTGCCACTGATAGCAAACTTAGCATTCCAAGTTCAAATTGAACTAGGGGGAGTTCTTATGCCGATCTACCCTTCTCTTTTATGGAACTACCCTTTTCTTTTTAGGGAGTACCCTTTTCTTTTAGGTAGTACCCCTTTCTTTTTTAGGACCACTATAGGTACTCTCGTAGGGGGTACTATCGTCTGAACATTCCTAGCTTGTTGTTTCATTCCAGCTATTATATCTATATATTCGGGGGTACAAAAGAGTAAGTGTCATATCCATACTGACATAAGGTTGCAAATCGAAGGATCTGAGATTTAGGACAGTAAGTTTGCTTGTATATGTATGTTCTTGAGGGCACAAAGTGGATGAAAAATAGACTGATCTCAAGCAATGAGCTCTATAACAAAGTATAATTTATTGTTTATCTGCTGTTAGCTTATTTATAATAAAGACAGCAACCAAAAAATGTTACCTTAGTGTTATACCACATTAGCCTGTTTATATCAAAAGAAACACACAAGGAAAATACCCTATAGAGATACACATAATTCTAAAACAAATACCCCCTATCCTGCTCAGTTGACATCAAAAAAATACAGAAAGAAAATATCTCTTACATATACCATAGACATCCAAAAACAACACAAAAATGAAATACCTCTTACTTCAGGCTGTAGTCATCCAACAAACATACAAACAAAGACGCAATAAAATACACAATCAAATACAAAAGTAGTAGATACAATTAAACCTCAGAAAATTGATAACAAATGACTATTCACGGCATCCGTAACAAGTTCTCCATCTATAACATGTTTTCTATCAGTGACAAGTTTTCCATCCATGATATGTTTTCTATCTATGACACTTAAATGAAATCCAAATTAGTTCCTATTCTCCTACCTAGTTTGCTACTTCCCATCCTCACTGTAATTGTCATCTTTATCATCATACTCACCCTCATTCTCATCTGCTGGCTCATCTTTCCCCCTATTATCACCTATGACTTACTTCTCTCCTTTGTTATCTTCATTGTTGTCGCTTGTTGTTATCGTAGCACCTTGATGTAAAATCCACTGATATACTCATTCATTGACTTCATAATCGTTCTCCTCAGTGGAATCCCTATAGTCCTCATCTTCGTGTCACTTGGAAGCAATTTGGCAGGTCTATCTCCACTAGGTACTGACAACCCTTTCCCCATTTGCTAGAGTCAGACTTAGTTGATTGAGCTTCTTCTTCTGAAGAATCTTCTGAAGCTACCTATCAGCCCCATAGTCCTGTATCTTCATCATCATCTTGCTTGTTAGGTTTGTAATCGTAGTCCTATCTACTTGTGAGTAAAGTTCTTAGATTTAGATCAAGTATGAGGAAGCACCTACCTCTTTAATATCCATCCCAATGTCCTCATCACTTAAGCAATTGTCGGTATCCCCCTTAGCTAACTCCTCTAGTATAGTCTGTATCCTGCTATCAATTGCTAGTGGTATGTTGGGCCCTGTATTACTAGTCCCATACCTAACACTATGTCACGTTTGTTTGGCACATCAAATCGGGTATAGGTTCGGTGGTTGATTGGCATAACGCTAATGACCACTATGAATTGCTATACTGGCTTTACTTCTATTGCTTCTAACTCAGTATTAAGAATTTTGAATTTGGGGAGCTTTTCTTGCTCCTGTAATTCCAAATAGACTCCCTTCTGCTCGTCAGATAGCTGATACCACTGGGACAAAATATATGCCTTTTTGTAGATAAACATCAGGTCCCAAGTCCTTTGAACTAGTCATTCAAAGTTGCCTTATTCCATATCGGTTAACGAGGCTCTTTAGGTGCCTATTGCCCTTCCAGTAGTAGTGGCATGTTCGGCCTCCTTAACCCCTGCTTTGAGCACCCTGTTTACCTTTTCCCTTTTCCAGTCCTTGGCCTGCTCCCACGACAGCGAGGGTCCAAATATTTTCTTATATGTTTCTCGAATTTTTTTTGTATGAGGATTAGTGGAGGTACCCCATGCCTTCCTCCCCCCACTAAATTCTGTGTCTGGATTAAACTCTCGAGGGCCCTATAGAAAGTCGGCATATTTGGTATAAAGATTCTTTAGAACATCCTCGGCAAGTTCGGCTTTTGGCATGCTTCTTATTAAAATATCTGCAATTGGGGGTGGGTAGAAGACTAGTTTGGCTCTTATCCTTTTCCTTATTAGAACATCCTTAACTAGGGGTGGGATAAGGGCTAGTTCGGCTCTTGTCCTTCTTCTTGGAACATCCTCAATTGGGTAAGCTAACTTTGCTCTTATCTTCTTTTTTTGGGAACATGCTTGTGCAAGTTGTCGGCATCTTCGCAACTGGGCTGGCTGGTGCTCCTAGAGTTATCTTTCTTTTTTTCTGCATGGGAGGTTCTGGTGCCAGGCTGGTTGGTGCTTTACCAGTTGTCTTTTTCTTCTTAGGATGGTTTGGCATTGCAAATACTTAAACACAAACTTCATCAGTAGTCTTTCCACTTTGGGCTTAACTTCGTTCCCTTGATATGACCTCCGTGACACCTCTATGACAACCTCCATGACATGATTTTGCAAAACATACCTCTTGGTTCTACTAGTAATTTAGACGGGAATGTCTGTGATTGAGATAAATGATAGTCTGTGAATAAGCTAACTATCATTCAACTTCAAATTTGTGGACACGACCTCTGTCGTAGCCTCTATGATATCCTCCGTGACAGCCTCCGTGATATCCTCCGTAATGGCCTCCGTGACATGGTTTTGGAACATATACCCCTTCATTATCTTTACTACAGATTATATAGATAGAAATCACTGTTGAAGTACTGATGATTCCATGGAATTTGCAGATAAATGGAAGATGACCACCAAAAACCTCTATTCGTGCAAATATAGGAATTTATTCTGTGTTTACAAGCAAACTTGGATGCCATTAACCGAACATGGGCACCTAACTAGCATCACCACGATGCGTATACCTATTATTGTGAATTTTACCTGCAGTTAAGTCTATGCATAAATATATTGGTAGTTTAATTTTGGTTAACATGGAATGATATCGGGCCAAAATGAAAATCAGAATAGCCTAGCCAAATGTCAATAGTAAGACTTCCCCCCACAGTGACCTCCTCCATAGCTCCTGCTTCCTACTAGCTTTACCATCACTTTTGTTTGTGAACATGGTATTGTCGGGATGACCACTCTTAAGACCACCTTGCCCTTCTTTGGTTAATAACTAGGGGGGGGTCAAATGACGGGGAAGGTTGTTCAGGTTGAGAATGTTCAAATGGCAAGTATGGGAATTGCTTGGGACTTGGACTAATAAAGAGAGGCTTCTCATTCTCTTTGTTTTCAACCCTTGGCTTAGAATTGTCCTCCTGCATCTCCACTACTAGTTCCTGCAAAACCCCCCTCTTATTATCTCCTTCAGTTTCAGCTTCACTAGGGGTGGCTGGCACCTCTACCATTGGACAACGTAACTGATTTCACACTAGGTATCAGGTTTGATAATCACTAGAAGTTTTCGGTGAAAAGGAATTAGCTGCAAGCTGGTAATGCTATGTCAAATCAAGTATGTATTACCACACAATACCACTATACATCCTTTTTCTGTTCCTCACCATAGATTAGTTTCCAGCAGGAGGAACTACATGACCTTGTAGTATGTATGTTTTCCATACACTTTAAACATAATCTACTCTAGGTAACAAGAAAATAATGATTATCGTCATCTGATTAGTGGAGCTACACAAAACGAGACAAGCCTACATGGCAATCACATTTACTCAAATAATATGGGACCTGTACGCAACATCATATAGGGCAAGCAAAAAAGTATAAAAGTTATATTTTGACCTTGGAATTTCACCTCTTTGCCTGATAGTCAAATTAGCTGGCATACTTTCTTGTGGTATAGAAATAAAGGATAGGAAGTGGCTTGATGCAGAATGATAAAAGCCTAGGGAGATGCAGATAATAAAGGACAGAAGTTAATTGAGTGGTAGAAGGTGGGGACACGCAGAATTTATCTGGCCCTAGCACACTCTGGCCCAAGCTACTGCCCCAAAATATCTCTAGTTACTCCCTGAGACATCCCTAAGTATATGTTATCTGTTTCGGAACTGGCTTGGCTTAACCCAGACCCCTTGACCCATTGTACCTCATAAGGAGGCTCATGCAAGCAGACTACCTATACCTCTGCAAGTGATGAACGACATTATTGCTAGTAGAGTAATTAATGGGTCAATAGGATGTAAACAACTAGACTATATCAGGATTAATGATACTTTTGAGAAGATGCATTGACCGTTATCACATAGGACAGATAGAATGCTTCACTTGCCAGCCTACCTTCTACTAGCTAAACTAACTCTTATGGTATACAACAAAGTGTATCAGTACATACCTTGACCTCAACTACATAGATTGACAATAACCAGTCCATCCCATTGACTAGTCAATTGCTGTAGATTATGCCATCGACCCATCACTTTCGTAGATGCAGTACTATTATGGACGAAGGTGGCTGTTCTACACCAGGCTGGAGTAGATCAGGATGGTAGTTCTATTTGGGCGGGGTAGCTTGTACTAAACTTATGTGGTTATTAATATTTTTTCTTGTCATGGATATTTTATGTTGTCATGGATGGCTTATTTTGTCATAGATGTCTTGTTATAGATATGTTATCACAGATCTTTTGCCATATCCCAGGTGGGTCACACAGGTATTTCCCGCGACTAATGTGAGCCAGGTTCTTCAGATACAATTAGTATTACTTGCAGAGTATGGTAGTCTACTTTTGTCTACTAATTCTAAGGCAGAATCAGATATAACTAGACAACCTACCAAAAGAGGACATTGCCATTTAGGGATTCTTTCCAGAACTGTTATCTGGAGTTTTGCTTATATATAGTTTATCAGGGTTGTAATTCTCACAGACTATATCAGCTTCATAATAGGTGTTGTGCTAACCAGACTACTACACAAATATGGCAGTATACTATAATCAAGCAGATGAACTCAGTTTCGAAGAGTTCCAGAAGCAGTAGAGAGACACTGCTGGGCTACAATGGTTCCTTAGTCTACATGGAATGGAAATGGTAACACACCAGTCTAGACAGTTGTTTATAGACTGATTTGACCCCAACAAAATTGTATCTCAAGTGGTAGCCATGAAGCTTCTAGAGAGGATTTGGAGGATTGATCGTATGATTTACTACTCCCCTTGGGTATCCACAGAGTCCAGAGACGACTTGGGATCCCTTTTACCTAGATGACTATACTATGTATGATTTGTTGTGGAAAACCTTTCCACCATTACCTGTGAGGGAGAGGCATGGGGTTTTATGAAGATTGTCGATACCCTATCAGTAAGTTAATTGTTGCATTAAAACATTGGAGTGCTAACATACCTATTGTAGATACTCTCCTAGACCTACCGGATCCCTGACAGCAGAATCATTCGGCATCCTGTCTATATACCGGTACAATAGCATCCCCACCTAGGATAACAGTATTATATTGGGCAAGAGGTCTGGCTTGCCTTCAAGAAGGTATCTTACTAATCCTTGCATATAGATGCAGGCAGGCCTAATTATATCTAGACCTCTCGAGATTTTGCAACTCACAGACAGCCCC
>WHUX01000742.1:0-12189 GCA_015179025.1 Terfezia claveryi
TAAATAGTATTTTACTATGGCTTCTATTAAGAGTCGAGTATCTTCAGGATAATACTGTTGGGCATGTCCCATTGAGCAAGTGTATTTCAAAATCTCCTCAATTGTTGGAAGATGTCTGTCCCAAAATTCTTTTGGTGCGATAGGCAAAGCTATACTAAAATATAGTTTGGTTCTTGCTCTACCTGGTTCTCCTATTTCTATATCCATAGGTAGATTTATTTCCCCTTCTGTATTAGAAACTATAAATCTGGTCTTTTTGAGAGTTTCTTCTACTAATTTCTTAATATCTTCTGGTAACATAGTTAACTATCTCAATCTTTTAGTTTTCTTACTAAGTTCAGATGCCATTATGTCTGATTTCATCATCTGTCCGCAACCAAATGCAGCTAGTTATACGATACCATCATCGAGTTACTTTTCTTCTTTAGCAACTTTCTGTATTGATGGTATGGTGGCTGATGATTCTTATAATCTCCATTTGACTGATGGTTCTATTGGCTCAGTGGCTCACGCAGCTGGTGCATCAGCAAAAATAATATTTTCGTCCTGTGTGTCAGACGCATGTAACGCACGGGACGATAACTCAAAATCAGGACGCGAACGCTTGTTGCGCCAGCGTCCAGACGCACTGGGATGTTGCTCACACGCCTGGGACGCAACACCAATTCTTGGCAGTTGCGCTCGCGTCTAGGATGCACTGTGACGTTGCTCACACACCTGGGACGCAACACCAATGTTGGGCAGTTGCTCTCATATCTGGGACGCACTGGGACGTTGCCACCGCGCTTGGACGCACTAGAACGTTGCCCCCTCGCTGGGACGCAACACCAATGCTGGGCAGTTGATCTCGCATCTGGGACGCACTGGGATGTTGCCCCCATGCCTGGGACGCAAGCATACATGCAACCTTTGTCCCGACGCACTTGGTGGGTAAACACAACTCGCTTACAGCTTGCATCTGCTACATTCTTACACTAGCCAGCTATGTAGCCGGGTTTGCAACCTTTGAATATGAATGCAGCAGAAATCTTCATTGTATTCGCCAATTATTATATACACAGAGAGGTATTTAGTAATAGATATGTACACGGAACATGTGTGCAGCAATACTCGCTCTAACCCTTGGCCTAAGCTTCGTTCTAACTCTCGTTGTATCCATCGCTCTATCTCTCGCTCTACCAACCAGACTACTCTCGCTCTACCAACCAGACTATTTTCGCTCTAATGCTCGCTCTAATTCTCGCTCTAAGCTCTCTCTAATACTCGCTGTAATATGCTGGAATAACGAGCAAAGGGAAAAAGCGCAGGGAAGGGAAGGAAAACCATAGTTGCCAAGGCCGACTGCTAAGGCCGACAATTTAGACTTTCCGAAGACAATGAGATAGGGGATAATAAGAGAAGTGGCACGACAGTGATCAACGGCGCTCAGCCCCCTTTCGCACACGGGTGCCGTACTACTCAATGCCTGGCCTGGTAATAGTCATATTTGGAAATCGTAGTCGTGGTACTGCGAACGAGACAAGTACTGCGATATGTGCGGAGTTCACGCTTTGTGATATATCCCGTAGGAATTCATGCATTCACGGGCATATATATATAAGTATCCGAAAGCACAAGTTTCTCGCATATATATATAAGTCTCCAAAAGCACGAGTTTCTCGTATATATATACATAAGCCTGCGAATGTATGGATTTCTCACAAATATATATATAAGTCTGCGAATGCATGGATTTCTCGCATATATATATATATGTCTCCAAAAGCACGAGTTTCTCGCACATATATATATATATCTCCAAAAGCACGAGTGTCTCGCACATACATATATATGTCTCCAAAAGCTCGAGTTTCTCGCATATATATATATATAAGCCCGCGAATGCATGGATTTCTCGCATATATATATATAAGCAGCGAGCACATGGGTTTCTCGCATATATATACTTATATGAGCCTGCGCATGCATGAATTCCTACAGGATATATCACAAAGCGTGAACTCCGTACATATCACAGTACTTGTCTCGTTCGCAGTACCACGACTACGATTTCCCAATATGACTATTACCAGGCCAGGCATTGAGTAGTACGGCACCCACGTGCGAAAGGGGGCTGAGCGCCGTTGATCACTGTCGTGCCACTTCTCTTATTATCCCCTATCTCATTGTCTTCGGAAAGTCTAAATTGTCGGCCTTAGCAGTCGGCCTTGGCAACTATGGTTTTCCTTCCCTTCCCCGCGCTTTTTCCCTTTGCTCGTTATTCCCAGCATATTACAGCGAGTATTAGAGAGAGCTTAGAGCGAGAATTAGAGCGAGCATTAGAGCGAGAGTAGTCTGGTTGGTAGAGCGAGAGTAGTCTGGTTGGTAGAGCGAGAGATAGAGCGATGGATACAACGAGAGTTAGAGCGAAGCTTAGGCCAAGGGTTAGAGTGAGTATTGCTGCACACATGTTCCGTGTACATATCTATTGCTAAATACCTCTCTGTATATATAATAATTGGCGAATACAATGAATATTTCTGCTGCACGCATATTCAAAGGTTGCAAACCCGGCTACATAGCTGGCTGGTGTAAGAACATAGCAGATGCAAGCTGTAAGCGGGTTGTGTTTACCCACCAAGTGCGTCGGGACAAAGGTTGCATGTATGCTTGCGTCCCAGGCACGGGGCAACATCCCAGTGCGTCCCAGATGCGAGATCAACTGCCCAGCATTGGTGTTGCGTCCCAGGTGAGGGGGCAACGTTCCAGTGCATCCAGATGCGAGAGCAACTGCCCAGCATTGGTGTTGCGTCACAGGCGAGGGGGCAACGTTCTAGTGAGTCCAGACGCACAGGACGCACAGGATGCAAACTCGCGTCCGGACGCTTGGTGGTATGTCCTGACGCACATTTTTTTTTGCTGATGTGAGGCTAGATATCAGGATCCTAATGTTTCTTATAGTCCTAGTTTTTCTTTGTCTACTGGTCTGGAATCTAGTTCTAGTTCTTCCGGCAAGAGTATCACATTTTCTGATTGGTGTGTTGAGGTAGACATTAGAGGCGCAAAGGTATTGGTAGAGATGTCTGGGCCTAAGGAAGGTTTTAATAGAGGTAATTCTTTTCTGGAGGAAATGGCTGGAGTGGAGGCAGCGAGATTTGAGCCTTGGAATTGTGATACTTGGTTGTTTAGACCAATTATTCCTGGGACCTGGGGGCTGGTTTATCAATAGTGTACTAGATTTACAGGTACAGATGTAATAGTGGTTGCCAGGAGTGCAAGATGAGTTGTTAATCTTATTAGGAAAAGTGTTATAAAATAGGGTGGGATTGTTTAATATGGGATACTACTACCCATTAAAGATCTGCTTATCTTGCTTCTAAGTCTTTTGTTAATGTACTGCAGTTGAGAGTCTGATGTCTTGTTTGTTGGATTTTTTTGTTAGCTAGCTAGTTGAATAACGATATCAATTTTATATCTGCACTTGTATGTCAAATTTTATACACTTGCGTGAGTATAATGAAGATATCCGATGGTTGATCAGGCCTTAGATTTAAGAGTAAAGATTAAGTAAGTGAGTTAAAAAAAATATAATGAATTGTACTAGATAGTATTGATAGGTACCGTTTATACAATCTATATCCGTAGGCACGGACGTTTGTGTATTTCGGTTCTACTGAGGTAAGACCTTAGAAGGGTAGGGAGATTACTATGTGGAACATTCCCTGAGGGAACAGTAATTAACTGGTATAATCTATTTTATATAATTTATGCTATCTAAGCTATATGATCTCGATCTGATCAGAATATAGGCTTGCTTGCTCTATGTGCTTGCTTGTTGCTTCTTGTAGATTCCAGAAGGAATCTAGTAGCCTATTTATACTCCTCTGAGATCTGATGACTAAGGAATTAAATAAAATAAAGGGTGGTATACTAGAAGGTAGTGCAGTATACAAAAGGGGTTATGTGGCCATAGTAATGAGTCATACGCCTTAAACAATGGTCATGTGGCAATAGTAATGAGTCATATGCCTTAAACAGAGGTCACGCAGCCATAATGAGGGTGTCTTCATATAGAAAGTGCCATCGAACTTTTCATGGCAGATTCCGTATGCTGTGGACTCTTATAAAGCAATAGGAGGTGGTTAAAGGCTAGTCCTTCAACTGAGAGGCTTAGTTACATAACATAGTAGTAACATAGGAAATACAAAAGTATATAATCAATTATATAAGCAATGAAACAACGTTTTCTATTACATTATAGAGATAGATCTATTCTGGGCTCTCCACAAGAAAATTAAATTCACAAGAGGCCCAAGCCTACTATGAGACCACCCATCTTCTACTAGTAGGTGGCCCAGGCCTAGCAGGAGAATTTGGAATAGCCAGACTACCCGCAAGTATAAGAAAAATGATTCTTTACAGGATTTTAATAATTTAGATAAAATAGATATTAAGTAAGCTTATTACTTTGAACTAAATACCTGACTATCATGCTTAGCTTGTTAATAACTTACGTAGTTTTTAAGACATGTGTGACACATAGTAAGGTTACCATATATAGGCTTGCCACTTAATGCATACTTGCCACTTGAGCTATGCTTGCTATCTTTAGAGAGGCTAGTACGTGCCAGACTAGCTTGCTACATAATATATACTTGCTATATAATGAAGGCTCAGCTTGCTATACAAAAGTACTGCTTACTACTCAGTATATACTTACTATATAATATATACTTACTATAAAATGTATGCTTACTATATAATGAAAGCTCAGCTTGATACACAAAAGTATATTTACTACACAATGCATGTTTGCCATATAACATACACTTGCTATATAATATATAGTTACCATATAATAAAGGCTCAGCTTACTATATAAACATACTTGCTATGTAATGCATACTTGTCATATAATAAAGGCTCAGCTCACTATACAAATGTATACTTGCTACTCAAAATATACTCACTATATAAATGTATACTTACTACTCAATATATTCTTGCTATATAATATATACTTACTACTAAATATATACTTGCTATATAATAAAGGCTTAGCTTACTATATAAATATATGTTTGCTACTCTATATATACTTGCCATACAAATATATACTTGCTACTTAATGCATGCTTGCTATATAATATATGCATGCCATATAATACATGCTTGCCATATGATAAAAGCTCAGCTCACTACACAAATGTATGCTTACTACTTAATACATGCTTGCTATATAATATAGGCTTGCCACATCAGGAATGATTTGAGTTTACCTTATTAGTATCTAATGCCTTAAGTGCCTTAGAGCCATTGTACTACTTAAGGACAATACCATCTAGATTGTTATCATCTAGAGATACCTCCTTCAGCTCATAGGTGTCCAGAAGACCTTCTAGCATCCAGATGATACTTCTTCTGCTTGTAGTATCTAGATGACTTCACTTTAGCTTCTGGTATCTAGACAATCTTACTTTAGCTTCTAGCGTCCTAATGATCTCCCTTTTAGCTTCTAGCATCTCTATAACCTTCCTTTTTCTTATGCCATCAGAATGACCTTCTTTCGGTACAGAAATGTCTAAATCCGACTCCTATCTAGAGTGATGCTCAATGGCCTCCCCTCTATTAGGCTGCCACCAAAGTGTCTCTTGTGCATTCTTTACTTTACTCTTAATTATTACTTTGGTCAAATGCATATTCTAAATTCTTTGTTTATTCTTTTCATTGTTCTCCAAACCCTACTTACACTCTTGCATAAAATAAATAATGAACCCTTGCCATCCTCTCATTATGATCTACTTATACCTTCTTACAATCTAGAATAAAACAAACAAAAAAATATGCCATCCCTTTGACTGTACTGACCTAAATACCTCCCATCCTAATAACTAAAAAAAAAATAACTCCCGCAACATCCTCCTTCTCCTCCCTACCATCTATTATATACAATAAAAATACTTCCTAAAAATTCTCAGCTCTTAATCACTTCTAAATTACCCTTGATGCTCATCTTCTGCCTCCTCCTTATCCTTTACCTCCTCTTTATTATTCTAATCCTCTTCTTCATTCTCTCCCACCTCCTCGATATCCTCCCTCACTTTTTTATCATCCTCCTCTATCTCCTTATTGTCCTCCATCTCCTCATTGTCCTCCTCCTCCTTGTCGGTCTTCTTTACCTCTTTATTGCCCACCTACTTTGTCTGCACTAGTATCTTATCTTCTATATACAAATTCTCTTCCTCATTGTCCCTTCCCTTTAACTCACTATACATATCATTATAGTCATCAATTCTTATCTCTGGTTCCCCCTTATTACTCAGGTTGTGCTCTATTATATTGTCTCCCTTACTAACTAGTACTACGATTAAGTTATACTCCTCTATCTTCTCAAGATCTGCATGTAGTTGTACTCCATACTACCTCAACTCCTCCTTATCAACCTTATAGGCATTCTCCTACTCCTAATGTATGCATCAGCCTGCCTTCTAGCCCTACTTCACAACTTCACTTTAGATAATATTTAGTAAGTTGTCCTAAAGACTTTTGAGAAAAAGCTTCCATTATTACAGTAGCCTAGTATAAGTCCCTGCTCAAACTGTTAGTATAACCCTATAGCCTACAAAAATCCTTTCCTTACTTTTTGTACTGTTAATGTTGAAGTCTACTACTATATATTCACCACTTTCAAAGTACTAAAGATTGTGATATAGCCAGTGAATATTAGGTACAAGAACTATCCACTAATGTGGCCTATGAAAGTTTTATCCTACAACTCCAACTTTTTCTTACTGCTATTATAGAACTTATGGTATATGAACTCTACTACCTCTGGTACCCAAAATCAAAACCCCTATTGCTGATAACTATTAGAGTCTATATATATATTTAAGGATTTTTACTATCTGTATAAATACCTGTCTTTGGGCTTCTGCACATATGAACCTAGCCTTCTATAATAGCCATCTAACCTAGTACTAGATATATTGTATAGAGTAGTTTTGGTCAAACTAGTATAGTTTAGCTACCATCCTTTTTATTTTATATATAAAGTGGGTATGTGCATATGATGAGATGCTTTATAGCTACAGAGAGTTCATCCATATCCTACTTAGGTTACTCAAGAGGTATTATTTGATTTCTACATATATATGTATCTGTAAGGAAGTCATATTCCATTTCCCAATGAAATGTAACTCCCATTACATACCAACTTTTAACCTAGTGGAATAAGATATTATCAGGCCGCCAACGTCGGCCGGCAGATGATAATAAAGGTACAGTAACTCATGTATTTCATTATAGTAATGAGTGTGACTCATTAGAAGGGTCACCCGATACTTGTAGTTCTATTTTCTAGTAGTTTCTGGAAGTTTCTATCATGTTGATTTCAAATCATGTAATGGGTCAGATGATGGCGCACTGCCTCAGCACTGCCCTAACACTACCCTAGCACTGCCCCACTTCGGGCAGTATATAGTCCCCTGAATTCCCCTTTGTTGGAGGAGCGTTCAAGCCAGAGATAGAGACAGAAACAGTTTAGTAGTTATCTACCAATAATAAAGTATTCAGCTATTAATTCTGGGCTCTTTATGGGCCCGTCTCCCTCTATATTTCAATAACAAGTTATAAGCCAGTCGGGCCTACCTTTTACAACTAGAGCGATAATAGAATATATGCCAGCAAGATATACTTAAACAGAAGCTATAGGTTCCATGCACCTATAGTTTGGTGTACTAAACTCTAGTACTGCCGCCCGGCAGTAGAGAGTTAGTTATGAAGCACGCCCGGGCCGCCTTACTTTACAGTATTAATCTTATTATTCCTAGCGACATCTACTACCAACTTCCATTCCACATTTGTCTATATACTTTCTAAAATCATTAGTGACTGCCAAGGATCTGGCAAGGGGTCCTAGAATAGTGTTATATTTTTCATGTCATTTGTGGTATCTGTCTCTATTTCCCAAAGTATACTAGAAAATTGATTAATACTTTGGTTTCTAGCCGATTTTATAGCTTTTTATACTTCCAGTAATTGCAAGTAGGTAATCAGTTCCTTAGTGTCCATTATAGACTCACTATCATACTGTTGTTGTGCACTTATTGGTACTGATATTGGTGTTGACTGAAACATAATACTAGAAGATAAGTGATGTAGTGGTGAAAGTAGCATTAAGTACTCCAATATACTCTCAAACTGTTATTATTGTCAGTCTAACTTCTGTCGCTTTACTAATGAAATTTATATATACACTACAGGATGCTCTTATTATAGCTGGCAATGCTTGCCAGCATTTTGGGTCTGTATAACTGTACTCTGTAAGGATAGGCTATTGGTAGGTATTGCCTATTGTGTACAATCAAATGAGTACTATATAAGCCTCAGAACATCTACGAGTACTTACTTTAGGAAATGTTACTCTAGCTGAGAAATCTTAAGTATTAGGCACTAATTCAGTCACTTTTTTATATGAGATAGTGGTAGATGTTGAGGAACCTGACAATATGGGAATAGTAGTAGTAGTAGATGCTGTAGATTCTATACTGAATATGGTCTTATTCTTTACTCCACAGAGGTCATAGTGTGTTACAGAGCGTTTTCCCATGACTTGCGATTCCTTCTCTTTATGAGTCCCAGATATTTTTGTAGTTCTATACAGATTATGTAGGATAATGCAGAAATAATACAAACCTTTTAGAGATAATATTAACCATCTCTTTATAAGATTCTGGACTACTCACTTTTTACCTTTGAATATTAAATAGGTCTCTACAGTCACTCTGTGTCTAGTGTGCGTATCGGCTCGAGTCGAGGCGAGTTCTACTACTATTTTTTCTACTCGGTACCGACTCGCACCGACACCTATTCTTCCGAAGCCAACTCGCTACCAACTCGGCAACTACTCGGTGATCGACCAAGTCCTCGCCAAGAATTAGTCACCCATGTTTCACCTCGGTCTTGGTTTCATGTTTTCTCCATTATCTGTCACGGATCGCTCCTCCTGTCACGGATCCGTCCTCCTGTCATGGATCCGTCCTCCTGTCACGGATCCGTCCTCCTGTCACGGATTGCCCCGCCTGTCACGGATTCCTCCTCCTGTCACGGACTTGAACTTTTCCTTCCCGCTCAATCCTTACTGCCATTTCTCAACTGCGTTCTACTAGTGGCTAACCTTCCGTCCATTCCCCCGTCATTCTCCTATATAATCTTATCCTGCCTTGCGTGCTAATGTGAATTACATTCGTTGATACCTCATCAATTTTTGCACACTCTGATTCTCATAAAACGAATCGCTTTAATTCTGCAAACATAGAAACCTAAACTAACCGACAAATTCCCAATACTCATGTCTAAACAAATCTTAATATCCCAAGATCGAGGTAAAGTAATTTTCCGATCCCGCTCATACCGCCCTCTCACACAAAACCGGCCCTCCCACATAACATCAAAAAGAAAGCAAACTGAATCAAAAAGTAACTCCCAACAGAAATAGATAAAGAAATGTTGCCCATGAAATCCTCAAAACTCCAGCTGTCCCATATAATAACTAAAATAGCAAACCTAAATGAAGAAAGTACTCCCAACATAGAAAAGAAATTTTCCCTAGAACCTGCACTAATACTTACCTACCAGTATACCCCACATGCCATCAACACCCCTACCCACTTATACTTTGTAGTTCCTACGCTGCGTAGGTCGCAGTTTCTTCTGAAACCTGCTTGCCATCGACGGCGTCAGACTCACGGACTGTGATAAACGGCGCTTCCGGGCGCTTCGATGCGGAGTTGAAGGAGATGGTGTTGCTGCTTGCCCACACAATAGACTTCGATGGAACGAGTTGGACATGCCTGAGGTAGAATCTTCCGTGAAACTATGCGATGGGCTGGCATTCTCAGACGCTAAATCTGCCAGGTCATTTAGGAGGTACTCATCCATTATCCGGCTCCCAGCTACTTCCGTGTCACAATCTGTATCTAAATCCGTGTCCGTCTGTCCCTGAACAGTATCTAGGGACTGTGCTACCATGCGGCGGAGGAAGTCTGCATCATAGCTGAGGGCTTGTTTCTCCAGCATTACCTCACCTTCATCCAAATCAGCTATGCCTTCTTCTACATGTGCTGGTCTAATTTGTGCCTCTGGGGTTCCGTATTTCGCGTGTACAGCATCCCATGATTTGGTCAACATCAGCGCAGTTATCATCTGGTGACCCATTCTGTTGCGTTAGTATGGCAAAATATCTCGAGCACTGCTGAATATTCGCTCTACTGGGACAGATGTGAGTGGAATGCTCAATATGTCCCTCGCCATTCGTGCCAGCGTGGGATATTCATTAGCATGCACCTTCCACCAGGATAGAGGGCATTTCTCATTCAGTGTTGTTACCGGATTCGCCAGGTATCTCTTGATTTCTGGCACATCCTCCGATTGGCTTGTGGTACACTCTTGTAGTCGATGCATTATATAGGATTGTTCTCCATCATCCACTTGTATGTTATGAACCTGGGCTTCCAGTGCGTACTTGGCGTAATTATGTTCAAAATAATCTTCGAACTAAACCCTAAGAAGCAAATTTGGTAAGAATTATGTTTTTCTGTATATCACGGATGGTCTCCTGTCACAGAAAATGGTGTCACGGAAAATGGTGTCACGGAAAACACATGGGCCAAAATAGTCATGTGCTGATGGAATTCATACGTACTTGTAATACTCCGTGTATGAAATATAGTCCCCATTCTGCTGTGTACCACTTGGATCTTGGACATTGAGATTTTCCCAGTCGTTATACAAGGATAATTTCTTAGACGGATCAAGGATGGTTGCAAGGTTGTAGATGAGAGATTGTTTTTCGGTCCTAGAATGATACTTCTTGAAGATCTGCTGACACGCTTTTGTCGCGGAGAGAAACCCTGGAGCCCAGGTAGGATTAGCTGGAAGTTTGCGTATACGTTTCTGCTGTTTTTCTATGTGGTCGAAGATGTCATTGTAGATAAAGAACGCATTCTGTATGGTCGTATGCTGCCCTGTAGAGATAGCATGAGTGTAATCTGATAAAGGTTTCAGGAAAATAGTAGCCTCCTGAACTTGGTTCCACTCTTCTTGACTCAACCATAACTCTGAGTACTTGCTCTCTGTCATAGATAGAGCGATCCATTGCTCAATGTAGCACTGGAGCCTCAATGCTCGAGTAAGCATTTCAAAGGTTGAGTTCCAGCGAGTTTTGACGTCCTGGATGAGCCCCATGGGCGCACGGGAATCAGTTTGGAGTTCCTTGAATTGTGCCAGGCGTTGTGGGCTGGCTACTATACCCTTACTGAGCTCTCGAACCTAGACAAATGTTAGCAATAGGATTCCGTGACGCATATTAGCCTTTCGTGACATGTCCGCCATTCCGTGACATGTCCGCCATTCCGTGACATGTCCGCCATTCCGTGACATGTCCGCCATTCCGTAATATCTTTATTGAGCAGCTCAGAAGATGACTTACTTTGCAAACAGATCGTGCGAATGTACCTGGAGCATAAATCTGCAGTGCTCTGATTGAAGACTCAATAGCAGGGGTGGACGAGGCAGTATCATCATTATCTGGGTTCGACCTGAGTTCTTTCATAAACTGGTTGCTTACTAGCTCAATCACATGTGCGAGGCAGGGAAGTCGGTATTGCTGGGGGTCCCATTTAGCACCGAATACATTGGCTTGTAAATGCTTAGCTAATGCCGCATTGACACTCACGTTGTTCGAAACGATGGCCAAGACTCGGTTCGAAATGCCATATTCCTGAATTAAATTCCCTAGCTGATTACCAAGTGCATAGCATTATGAGCTTCCCCACCTAGGTACTGGAATCCAATCATATGTTGGCACAGCTGGCAATCCTGGTCTATATAATGGAGTGTTGTGCCCATGAAACGCTAACTTGTTCGGAGAAGTCCAACAGTCTGTAGCGAGGTAGAGGAATGTATCTTCCGGAAGGCTTTTTTGAAGCTTCTGTTGAACTTCAGTGGCATAGTGATGTATGCTCCGGCGAAGTGTTGTCGCACAGGGGATATTAATTCCAGATCTAAGAAATTTCAGGAGATGCTGGAACTGCGGATGTTCGATGGTTCGGAAAGGTAAGTTTGCACCAATTATAGTTTCATGAGTTCATGTTTGAAGTGATCATCACTGAATTGCAATTCGGGGGATTGTGTAACTGCAGGTGTTGTCTA
>WHUX01000743.1:0-12176 GCA_015179025.1 Terfezia claveryi
GCAAGACCTGAAGTGGGAAGGCCGATGATAAAGAAGAGAAGGAGAGAGGAGGAGAAAGATGAAAAGAAGAGGAAGTTTAAGCTAGACATACCAATTATCAATCTGGATGTGGATGAAGAGGTAGATGAGCTTAAACAGAAGGCTGAGGATGAGGAGGATAAAGATGATGTTTTGGCAGTAGAAGAGACAATCAGATTGTTGACAGTCAGAGAAGGGAGGCTGAATAAGCAGACGTTAGTGCGGAGCTTAGAGAAGTTGTTGGAAGCTAGTAAGGTGGAAATGGTGGAAGATATAGATTAGGGAGGTTTCTTTTATTATTATACGAATACTAGATTGTTTTGGATATTTTATTTATTTCTTTTGTAGATGTATTTTTTTTGCTTTTGCTATAGGGAAAAAGGGTAAAGAATTTGTTGTTTCGAGAGTTGGATGAATATTTAGGTGGCAATGGGGCTACCTAAGTATTCAGAGGGGGGAGGAATGTAGTAGCTAGGAAGTTATTTGTGATGAGGGTAATAGCAAAAGTTATTTTTTAGCTTAGTTTATTAGCCTCACGGGAAAGATGGTATATTATGCGTGGGAATTCTTGTACTTTGATACACTCATTAAGAAATATACGTATCGTTTTTACGTGTATAAGGAAAGTACTAGAATCTTTACTCTATTACCTTAAGACGATTGATAGCCAGCTTCACATGCCACTATCGATTGTCTTTTGTTTTTTGAGACTTTACTCTATCACTTGCATGTGTTGAGATACGTAAGTCTTAAGAATCGCTTATCTCTCATTGAGATCGATCCTCGCTTATAGGATTCTCGCTTATAGTAAAAATACTTCGTGACAATTCTGCGAGATACCAGTGGATTCCGCCAGCTCATTTGACTCTTCGGATATACAAGACAGTAATAGTCACTATGACTATTTGTGATCTTCTTCATAGCATGAGCACAGCAGTATCAATGAGTGTTTCCTCATCTGAATCGGACGAGGAATTGGACAAGGATTCATTTCCATTATCCTATATTGGAATTGGCTTATAATGTAGCCAAAATATTACAATCTACATTCCTCTTCATCGAACAAGATTTCATTCCTGTATGCAACTCCAGTTTCAATTCTTGGCCATAGTCCAATACTAGGAGCTATTGCTTAGAAGGCCTTGCATTTATGGTCTGCCTGCCCTGCTGGCAGAGGGGCTTGTTGAGAGGATGATTTTCGAACCATTGTAGAGGAAAAACTTGCACAGAAGGTATGGAAGAGTAAAATTCCAACGCACAGCGTTCAATGCCTTTATTAAAAACTCAAGTTACTAACTAAATCTACTCTCCAAAAAAATCCTGACAACTACCCCCTAAAAAAATCCTAATAACCTCCTAAAAAAAAAATCCTAATGAACAGACCCTGGCACAGACCTCTGTGCCTGCCTTCACATACCAACCTTATCCCAAAGCCCTCCATACCTTATTGGCTACCCTTACTCCTTCATCATGTGTTGCCTGTCACCTCACCATGCAAGTATTACTATCTGCTGGGGGAGCTGCAGGATCTACTTCCAGCATAGCTCGCATAGCCGTCATTCTAGTAGTGGTCGAACCCCTGGCTAGCACCATTTCCCTGCCATTCTCCGGTTGGGGATCCAGTCCCTGCTAGATATTGTACCCTTTAGAGTCGGAATTGTAGATCTCTTCAGCTGGGTACTTTTCCTGCTCCTTCCTCTTTATTATATACAAAGCTCTCTTTTGCCTCTTAATCTGCATCCTGATCTTTAGCTTCTGCGCTTCGAATCCCTCCTGTGTGCGAGAGAATGTACGCTTTGCAAAGCTGGTAAGATTTCAACTCAAAGAGTTGAAATCCTCTGTAGGGTCTATATACTCTTCTGCTAGATCAAGGAAGTCAGCCTCGAAGTATGCACCATCATCTGCCAGTAGACTGTCTGCAACTGGAGGCACCAAACCTAGATCCTGATAAAGGATACCTTGTACGCGAACAGGTTTTGATGAGGTTAGTTCTAAAAAGGCTTGCACCTCTTCATCGGTTTGTAGACGTGTAGCAGGAGGGATTGTGTTGCCTGAGCTTGGGTTCTCTAGTGCTCCATAGATAACCCACACCTTCCTCCCCACTAGGATTCTTTCTTGGATTTTGTCCACAATCTCTAAAAGAGATGCCAATCTCAAAATAGCAATACAGTTGCTCAGAGGTTCATCCCATTTATACTCCCTACTAACATTATCCTGTACCTCCTTGCCACGAGCTAGATCGATGAGTAATAGTCTTACAGGCTTTTGGAAGCCCTCCTAACCATTGTCCTGTACATTTCAACCAGTTGCATCGGCCCCCCCAAACTGGACATCAGGAGCATTAGCAGCCAGGTTTGCTACTTAGGCTAATGCGTGCCCCTGCTCTGTGTCTTTGGCCTTTTTGAGCACGTCTTGCAAAATCTTATTGAGAGTAATCTCAGCTGCTCTTTTGATGGCCGCTGCCCCATTTTGGATTAGGGCAATTTGGATACAGGCAGCCTAGTCTCCTGCTGAGTATAGGTTTTGAATTGATGCCAGAGGGCATTACCAGCCTGCCTTTTCCCTATTATCTCACTAGTCCATGCCCACCCCTTGACCCCGTTCCTCCATTGGGAGTACCAGAGGTCATGCTCCCCCTACCCCAATAGTGCTTTTGCCTGGCTAACTTCTTGTACTATGGTTGGCATTTAGACAAACTATATTGGGATTTTAGTAACCCCTATTAGAAACTATACTTTAAAAGGTACTTACATTATTTATGTTGTTAGTTAGTTAGGTGTTAACGAAATGGGAAGTGGTGATGGCAGGAAAGTATGCAAGTTGTGATCGCAGGAAGTATTGTGAATGGTTAATGAGAATAATTGATTCACAGATCTATGGGGGTATTTATGGACTCTATGAAGTTGGACATAAGAGTAGGCCATGTTTGCTTGGTCAGCAATCAACATGGCCAGTTACTCCAGTTCTGTATAGCCTGCATAAGGTCATGACCTTTATGTTAATTATTAGACATGTTTGCTTCAAGCAGTCAGCAATTCACATAGCCATCTATGGCCTGTATAAGACTATGACCTGCATAAGAGTATGACCTTTGTGTTAATATCTAGCACCTGTGTAACGACTTTCAAAAGCCCTCTAACCTTGTAAGTTGGAATTTGAGTATACTAGATACTTTCTGTTGTATGTAGATGTTGTGACACTACCATATTTTATAGCATATGGTAAACAGAAGTAGAGTGTATAACAGCAAAATACAAATAACCACAGTATAATATTAAGTATGCAATACACATAGATTCCAACTTACGAGGTTGGAGAGCTTTTGCAAGTCATTTACAAAGGTACTAGACTCAAGTTATTTAGTAGTACAATCCCAAATCTAAGCCTATTTAGAAAGCAGCTTGTACCGCTTCTAGTTAATTTCCTAAGTCAGAAAGACCTAGGATATTGTATATATATATAATAGTACTACTACTGAATATTAATAATTATTTAGAGCTACTGTATCAAGCCCCTGTTGCAGAAGTCATCCGACCACTTAAGTTGGAATCTAAGTGCGCTGCAAATATGCTATTGTCTTGTAAATCTTTGTAATACCTAGTGGTATATGCCACTTACATCAATTCCTTCCTAATTAGGTATGAGACTATTGAGACTATAGCACTGATACGGGTTTGATTTGCCCCCCCCCCAAATCTCTTAATATATATAAACCTATTCTCCTCAATATCTACAATATATTAATTGCTATTATTGACTATTAGCTATTCTGCTACTACTATCATTATGTCTTCATGTCAACCTTGCCAGAAACTGATGTTCTACCACCAGAGCTATCTCCAAAAGATAGTACTAATCGGTATGTCCTACTTAGCTTAGTAAAGAAACCCCTTTGGTTGTGATAGCCTCTCTTTGGTTGAAAAGCCCCCCTTTGATTGAGAAAGCCCCCTTTAGTTGAGAAAGCCCTGTTTTGGTTGACCGCACCCCTTAGAAGACCCCTTTGGAGTGAGAGCCCTTCCATTAGAGTGAGAGTCCTCCCATTAGAGTGAGCGACCTCCTATTGGAGTGAGAGCTCTCCCATAATTAGAGCAAGAGCCCTCCTATAATTGGAGCAAGAGTCTTAGTCCTAGCTAATATTTTCTTAGTATTAATGAAAACCCAACGAAGATATTATATAGAACATGAAGCCAGCATAAGCGGATAGCTCTTCTCCAAAGTATATCGGAATTAACTACAGATATTAAGGATATGGAGCAGGATATAGAAGTACTATCTACGTCGCCATTACCATATAGTAAGTGAGCAAAGAAATGTTTAGAGTCAGATTATCTATAACTAGCAATAAATTAGAGAACCAAGAAAATATGCTACTCGCAATCCTATTTCTAACCCCTTCCAAGCCTCTGCCAACTCCAATGCATCTTTAACTCCAGTAGCTCCTCTAAAACTAGCTTTTCCTCAATCTGCAAAGTCAAATCAGAGGCAGCAGATAAGATAATGGCTAAGACAACAGCATACCTATTGCGAACATTTATGGAAACGTAGTTAGAGAGGAAGGATAAGGGAGGAAAGGATTGATGATTTGGGCAATGGAAGAGCAATATCAAGGTTCATGCAGAAGTGATTCTTTTGTTCAGGTTGGAAATTGTAGTTTTATTAAAGGGGGAGAGCAAACATAATAAACTATAAGAGTGTTCCATCCAGTAAAGTCGGAACTTGTATCCAATGAAGTCAGAACTTGTATCCAGTGAAGTATTGCCTTGGGCAGCTCTGAACTCAGTAAAGAAATGGCATGGTTGAAGTGAGGGTCATAGATAGGACTTTAACTAAGGATAGGAAGCACCCCAGCCTCATCTTGTTGTTCTTGCCTGCGTGATTGTAGTGGCTTCAGTTGGCTGATCGCGGCATTGAATTTAGATGCAACAAGATGAAGGTAAGAGGTCTCCTGACTCCAGAGGTAGAGGGCAGTCTCCATAGTAGAGAGAAGTAAGGAAGAATGTAAAGGTTGTATATTTGGTATGGGTAGAAGGAAGAAAGTAAGTAGAGAGAAGATTAGGAAGGGGGTGGGGTCAAGGGTATTGTACCAGTCGATCTTGGCAAAATCCAAGTATCACTGGATAGGATCCTTTATTCAGTGTAATCGGAGCCTTGGCACTTAAGAAGCTTATTTCCTGAGATTCTGTTAATGAAAATATTACACCACAAATCTGTCTCTTAAATATTTTACAACCTCCTTGATATTTCAAAATGAATAGATATAAAACCCTATACCAATAGTGCCCACATTCTATACTTCAGCTGTAGCATATTCAAACCATCTAGAGAAGGTTCATCCTGAAAAAAATGTGAAGGATCTTAATGGGCTACTGCCACTGTCTCAAAGCGTCAGTTCTGCAACACCAGAGATACTACTGATTTAGATTATGATATAGATAAGCAATTTCATAGATATTATATCTGCTGATGTTGATTACTACTCTGATTCATGCCATAGCGAGGGATCTGATAGGGAGGCTCGAACTTTTTGTATTGAACCAAAATCTAATGAGGGAAGTCAGCACATTAATGCAATCACCTATTCACATACAGGCAACCCAATATGTCATATGTATTTCCGGAGGAAGACCAAACTTCAATTTGTTTACTCATTCTACACCTCAATTGATTATCGACTGGCATACTTCTTAATTATACAAAGACCTCACAGTCAAAGATCACCAGTTTTTCAAGGATAACCTCTTGAAAGGCCTTAATCCAACGATGAGGTTCAATTTGGTCAGCATATACAATATATAAGCTTATCACTAGTAGCAAATGAACCTTCCTGCACTCAGGAACAGTGAACTACCCATTACTCAAGGGGGTGGCCTTTTATTATGGAATATTATTGCAGTAATGAAGTACCTTCTATGTCAAAAGGTTTATGCCAGCGAGATGGCCTGGGGCCCGGCAAGAATATGACAATGCAGGGAATAGGGTATATAGTAGATCCATACTGCACAGTAGTGGGAAGATACTCAGGTAAGCAATTTGTGTGTACTATGTCGGATATCCAACTAACTGAAATGGATGGCTTTGCTACCTGAAGGCAGGACACTTATTCTGATTTTACTAACATCAGATAAACTCACCTAATGAATTTCTCTGGAGACAAAAAGTTATACCTGTTTATATAGTATAGGCAATATAGAAGCTCCATACGTAATACATATATGATGCATGCTGGATACCAATTGTACTACTACCGATTGCCCAAACGAATGTACAAAATACCTAGGTATTCAGTAGAAAACTGGAAATTAGGCGTTGCAAACTATATACGATGTTTTTGCACATTTGCTAAAACGCTATCTGACGTGAGATGTCAGAAAGGCTACGAGATGGTTTGTGCTGATGGGAACGTAGCTTATGCTTTCCTAAGCTGTTTTGTTGGCTCTGACCATATGGAAAATACTACAATCTATGGTATTGCAAACAACCTGCCCTTCTTGACAATTCTGACTGAGAAGCTTGGTGCGTATTCAGAAGTGGTTATCCAGCTCACTCACATCAAAATTATGCTGCAGCATACAATGATTCCAAGCTGTCAGTTTGAAAGCAAACGGCATTAAAAACATCAAAAACGCCTTGTGTTAGTCCAAATATAAATCTGCCTGAGCTCGTTGAGCAGATGTTTTGCACAATATCCTCCTAGAAGTGTTAAATCATTTAATAGATTGATTCAACGTTTTCTAGAATACTATGAGCGGATTAATGCATTTGACTATGTCTGGCATCGTTGCCTCCCTACCCTAGATTTTCAGTTCCACTAAGGGATACCGAGTTGTTTCACAATGTGGGAAAGAAATGCGGAACTTTGGTAAAGTCATTCTTGGAACATTTACCACGGTATTGATTCGGAAAGCCAACCAACCATGGCCCACCGGAGGTCAGGTACAGGAGTTCAACTGAGCAATTTGCTACATACGTAACATCACTGACTTCTATCTCATGACTCAGTATCCTAGTCATATGGATAAGACAGTTTCTTATTTATAAGAATATTTGCATCTGTTTTATGAAACTAAAGCTATGTTCTTGAGGTTTGTGCTGATAAGAAAACAAGAAAGGCTGCTGCAGAAGCACATAAGGATTTGTTGAAGGAACAAGCAGGATTATTGGTTGAAGACTTTAGGGCGTCAGAAAAGATTAGGATATATCAAGAAAATACCTTCGCTGTCGGGAATTGGTAAATAAGATTTTACAAGAAAGGGTGCACTTCAATTTCCCAAACATCTATTTAATCTCCTATTATGCTGAACAGATTCCGAAGTTTAGGGCTCTAGCTCAATATTCCACGAATATTAGTGAAGCTATGCATAAAGGCCTTAAGGATGCTTACCATCGAAGTAATAGGATTAATGCAATACTACAGATAGTTACTTCCTATCCAGAGATCATACTTTTGCTATGAAGGACTTGACACTTAATCTATGGAACTAGGTTAGGCAAAACGGAGATATGACGCCAGGTGTTGGAAAACAGGTCTACTTGAAGTCGCAGGGGAAAATTGAGTTAGGATTAATATCCACCCTGGAGGATCTGGAGCGTGTAACTGGCTTGCTAGATCTGATGCTGACAATGCAAGCGTTTTTAAGGTAAGAAGTGAGAAGCATGGATTCTGACCTACCGAGCTGTTAGTTTAGGAAATTCATTTATATGGGGTACTTCAAATTCCAGTGCCAAAATTCAGTAGAGAAGGGTTCATTTTGCATAATACTAGATGCACCGAGAAATTTCATAGGAAGGAAAGATATAATTGGATATAGATAAGGAAATAGCATGTATTGGATGAGGCACCAGTAGGGATGCTGAATGGTCGAATACCAGGATGAATCAATGTATTGTTCAAAGTAATAACTATAGCAGAAATGGTGCACTAGTTAGTGCATGTGAATTTGCTTCAATACATTGGGTTGAATACTATGTAGGCATGGAAGGGATAGTTCGTGTTGGATTGCCGATGAGTAGGGAAGGGGTTATAGTTAAAATATTACAAATAGAAGGGATTGCACTTTTGATACCATTAGAGTCAGGGGAAAGTTAGTTGGTAAATAATAGAATAGACTTAGAGACATGGAATATGATTTATGATTAGGAAATAATAAACTTGTGACTAGTTGAGAGAAGAGCCACAAAGAATGTGAAGTGTCAGATGTAAAACAGGTGCCAGGCCAATATTAGGAGGGCATGTGTGAGGGCATATAGAGGTAAGCAGAAAATTGTAACATATAGAATGGTATAAATGTAGTTAATGCATCCGGATACAGATTTATTTATTTTTCTGCTGAAGTTTGAGAGTGCACATAGGGTGTATGAGAGGCAGTGGGAATTTGGTGGTGTTCGAGGTATAGAGCATATATTTTAAGGATGCGCATGGGGTGCATGAGTGGGAGCAGAAATTTTATAGTATGAACAGAGTTCATGAGAGGCAGCAGGAATTTGGTGGTGCACCAAGTAGAACAAAACTAGTTGCTGCATCATAATGGAGAATTTTTTTACTGATGCACCCTGCATGTCCTCCTCTTGGTGCCTCCCAGGGCATCCTATATGTAACTTCCAACCTCTTGCCTCCCATGGCACACTGCAGGTACCTCTTCGAACTAGTGCCTCCTAGGGCACCCTGTATGTCCTCCTTTTGTTCCTTCCCAGGGCACCCTGAATGGTACTTTCAACCTCTTGCCTCTTATGGTACCCTGCAGGTACCTCTTCGAACTGGTGCCTTCCAGGGCACTCTGAATGTCCTCCTTTTGTTGCCTCCTAAGGTACCCTGAATAGTACTTTCAACCTCTTGCCTCTCATAGCACCTTGTATGAAATTACTAATGTCTTGGCTTCTACCGCAGCCTGTAGGTACCTCGCCTCCCAGAGCACTCTGGACGTATTCCAATCTCTTAGCTTCGAGGGAACCTTGTGCATACCTCTTTAACTTTGTATAATTACCTTTTGTTCTGGCTTTTCCATACACCCCCATATTTCTCACCTTCTTGCTTGGTTTCAGGTACCATGCATCCCCTTGTAACCATCTGTATATAATGCTACATGACTTTTACACCAGAAAAGCCTACAATAGGACCTCTATACTTCTCACTTCTAGCTTACTATTTAACTCAAGATATTAAAAGCTTGTTAATCTACTTACAAGTACCATCTTATTTACTATATAGCTCATTCCACGTATAGAAATTAATCCGACTGTTCACTAGCCACATATTTTCTTCAATTAACCCAATCATATGTGCCATTCCTTCGATGTCCGTAATATGCAATATATACATTTCTTTCCCACCCTCCAGCCCTTCCATCCGAACCATTCCTTTATCCCTACCTGGCCTACTTGACCCTCGTACTCTAAGTATTGATACAAGAGCCACTTTATGGACTCTATTAATATTATCTCACACGCTGAAGAGCCCTTCCAGTTTCCTAACAATTTTTCTATCTAAGTTACCCCTTGAATATTTTGACTACTCCGTTCGTTGCACCTATACCCAATCAGCCCTGGGCTGACCTTGCTTGCGAAATACTTTTTATGCAGTCCACCAGACATTGTGTGTCTGCTTACCCTCACCCTAGAAATCTGGTACCTTGACTGAGAGCTCCACATAATAGTCCATCGAGAAATATGCAACCCCTTCCAGATTTACCAGTTATGGTGTATTCAGCCTTAAGTATTAGAAAAACTCCTCCAAAAGTTGCCCAATACTCAGCTTTGCTACAAGCGTCTATATAGGAGTACCTTCTGGACCATTTGAAGCCTGTTTACCCCATAAGATTGGATCCTGTGGTTTCCCTGCCCGTATCGTCGTCTGCTCCTTGTCCTCCATACATCATCTCTGAATAATATTAAGAATTACCCTACTGAACCTATACTCTTAGCTCCATTCCTCCATGTTTAATTCCCTCATTCGCAATGTATGTTCAACCATAATGGTATCCAGTATTTGCTTGGCTGCATTTATATGTTTAGATCTTTGATAAGCATCTTTCAGAGGCTTATGAAGAGCTTCTATAACCTCGGTGGAGTACTAGGGGAGAGTCCCGAAATCTTTGATTTGCCTGGTATAGTGGGATAGTAGATGCAACTTTGGAAAATTGAAATCTGCCTTACATAGGACATCCTGAATAAACTATTGTCTCTCCTGCCTTTCTTCCATCACTATTTTCATTCTTTTTATAGCACTGAGCTCGAAATATTTATCTAGTTTTGCTTGACGTGCCAAAAGCTGATCAGCTGCAAGCTCCCTTGAAGCCTCCTTTACGTTCTCATAATCCTTTTTCATCACCCAAAACTCAGTGAAGACAGGTAGATTATCATGGAATTTCCGAAGGTATAGATCTATATACCCTATCATCTGTGGTAAATAACTCCAGTACTGTGCTAAAAGGTAGAAATCAGGGATATATCGCACACAATGGATAGCTCGCTTACTATCTGTTTTGGCACATGTTGAAAGACTTGGGGTGTCTGTTATTGGATCATGTAGCGCTGCTGTGAAGCAAGCGAATATCACATGATTAATTTCTCACACTTCCGTACCACTCCACATCGTAATCTGCCCATATCTCTTCTATAGTGGTCAATACCTTAGATATGGTAGGATTTGTTTCCAGATCCTGTCGAACACTACTAAATGCTTGTGTTTCTTGAGAAACTGCTCTATCCAGCCTATTAAATACTTCAGTATCCTAAGAAGAATATTGTGAAGTATATTGCCATGGACCATATCTAGTAGTTGGATACTAAGAACTTGGAGCTGAACCAACAGCGCATTCTCAAAGGGCTTTATTCCAGCATCATCTAACCTAGCCATATGTTAACTATGCCCTAACCATATCCATGATCATTAGCTACATACCTTTCTAGATCCCCTACCCAATAGAGATTCTCATAGGCCATATAATTGTATATAGGTTGTGATTTCTTTTGGAGAATTCCAAGTTCCTGCAGACTTACGATACACACAGGGCAATGATTGGATTTAATACTATGAATGTTGACATTTTCCATGTTGTCAGCAAGTCAGGCGGAGAGAACTAGTATGCACTTCATAACCTTGCTGTCTCTATAGAGAATATCCGATCTACCTTCTTATGAAAGTTATTAATATAGACCCTCATGGCTCCATCCAGGATGATATACTTACTTTGAATACTTTTGTGAGGGAGGCTAAGATACATGAAACAATCTAGTGTTATACCCTTAGCACATCATATTCCTACTCTTTGGTCGAGAAACCTAGAATCTTATTGTTCTGCTTAGGGCCGACTGGGAAAAGGCCATTAGAATTCACATTTATCTTCTTGGCTGATTCTGAATTTCTGAGTGAATGTTGCTAATAGTCATAAACAATGGCCATAATTTCTTGTCCCTAGAGAAATTCATAAGGCAAGTTTGATTGGACGTTAAAAGTACTGGCACTAGTGATGTCTCAATCGGGAGCGTCTTCTAGTATCTCGTCAGTATCTGCACTGGTATTTGTTGGATAGGTTCTATACTTGTATCCTCCACTACCAATCACCAGTATTTATTTTGGTATATACCCAGTTACCTTCTTTATCGAATTCATGAATCGGCGTGAAAACCAAGTGTTTGTCATAGGCACGTTGTTGAAGTAGATATTGTACAGTATCCTCAAGGTCCCTATAATCGAATGTAGAGTCCTTTTGGAGGTGAAAGTGGACTGTTCCTGTCTGCCAGCCGAGTTGATCAATTATCTCATACATTTTATTTCTCCATGTATATCCTGAGTGAAAATGGACTCTATCATCTTCTGAAAGCCCTGGTGCTAGCAGATTTTGCTTGAAAAAATGATTAATATTTATTAATAAGGTTTTGCTCTCATGGAAGAATCTCGCAAGCTTACATTCGTATGCATTCTGGAAAGGCGCAATTGGATTGAATTGAAGCTTCCGCAGATCGTTCAAAGGTATTGTTGTAATAATCTTTCCAACTTCATACTCTGCTGGCAGATATTGTGTAATGAGCATCGACTTCTTCCAAATTCCTTGAACACTATAATAGACATCTAATACCAGATTTCAAAAGTCAAAACCCTGGTTTTCTGGATATAATTCATAGCCTCATACCATCTCTGACTTCCATACTAGAAGTCTGAA
>WHUX01000744.1:0-12140 GCA_015179025.1 Terfezia claveryi
GGCAAGGGTAAGGCTAGGGTGTCACACACGTAGGAATGCTACTTGTGTGACCTTTGGAAAAGGCTAGGACGGGGGTAAGGGCGAGAGCAAGAGAGGCAGAGGGCAAGGGGTACGAGATACGCAGAGGCAGTTGCCACATGTATTAGAAGGAGGCAGCTGTGCTGCAGAGTGGTTCACGAGATAAGGGGGGTGCACAAGGGAGGTGCACAAGTGCTGGGAGAGGCAAGGTCCTATATTGGATATACAAGACGTTGGATGGGGATCTAATGAGAGGGCGGAGAGAGCAAGCTCTATATACAGGCTTCCTTCCTAGCCAAGGTTACCGGAAGGAATAAGGTTCCCGAGACCCCTTATCTCGGGAACAGAGATAACAATGATATCAATCAACAATAACAAGAGTCGGACGGAATCCCGTCTGACTCTCAAACCCAGCTAGGAAAGGACGGTTGTGACACAAGATGTCAGAAAGACTACGAGATAGTTTGTGCTGATTGGAACGTACACTTAAGCTTTCCTAAGCTCTTTTGTTGGCTCGCTGACCATATGGAAAATGCTACAATCTATAGTATTGCAAACAACCACTGCCCTTCTTGTACAATCCCTATTGAGAAGTTTGGTGAGTATTCAGAAAGTGGTTATCCAGCTCACTTACATCAAAATTATGCCGTAGCATACAACAATTCCGACACTATCAGTTTGAAAGCAAACAGCATTAAAAACCTCAAAAATACCCTGTAGTCAGTTCCAAATATAAATCCCCCTGAGCTCATTTGAGCAGATATTTTGTACAATATTCTCCTATAAGTATTAAATTATTTATTAGATTGGATTCAAGGTTTTCTAGAATACCATGAGTAGATTAATGCGTTTGACTATGTCTGGTATCGGTTGCCTCCCTACCCTAGATTTTCAGTTCCAACCAAGGGATACTGAGTTATTTCACAATAGTCAGGAAAGGAAATATGGAACTTTGGTAAAGTCATTCTTAGAACATTTTCTGTAGCATTGTGTCGGAAGGCCAACCAACCATGGCCTATCAGAGGTCAGGTACAGGAGTTCAATTGAGCTATTCATTGCGTACGTAGCATCCCTGACTTCTATCTTATAACTCAGTATCCTAGTTATATAGATAAGACAATTTCTTATTTACAAGAATATTTAGGTGTGTTTCATCAAACTAAATCTGTATTTTTGAGGTTCCATGCTGATAAAAAAACAAGAAAGGCTGCTGCAGAAGTACATAAGGATTTGTTGAAAAAACAAGTAGGATTGTTGGTTGAAGACCTTACAGCATCAGAAAAGGTTAGAATGCATCAAGAGAATACCTTACACCGTTGGGAATTAGTGAATGACATTTTATAAGAAGGGGCATACTTCAATTTTTCAAAAGTCTATTTAATTTCCGATTATGCTGAAGAGATTCCGAAGTTTAGGGCTCTAGCTCAATATTCTACTGATATTAGTGAAGTCATATATAAAGGCCTTTAAGATGCTTACTGTCGAAGTAATAGGGTTAATGCAATACCACAAATAGTTACTACCTACACGAGGGATCATACTTTTGCTATGAAGGACTTGACACTTAATCTATGGAACCAGGTTAGGCAAAATAGAGATGTGATGCTAGGTGTCAGACAAGTCTACTTGAAGTTGTGGGCGAAAATTGAGTTAGGATTAATACCCAGTCTTGAGGATCTGGAGTGTGTAACCAGCTGACCAGATCTAGTGTTGATAATGCAAGCATTTTTAAGGCAGGAAGTTAGAAGCATAGATTCCGACTCTACCAGGCTATTAGTTTTGGAAATTCATTCATATAGGATGCTTCAAATTCCAGTGCCGAAATTCAATGGAGAAGGGTTCATTTTGCACAATACTAGATACACCGAGAAGTTTTGTGGAAAGGAAATAAACAATTGGATATGGGTAAGGAGACAGTATGCATTGGATGAGGCACCAGTAGGGATGCTGAATAGACAAATACTAGGACGAATCAATACATTATTCAAAGTAATAACTATGGCAGGAATAGTACACCAGTTGGTGCCTATGAATCTACTTCAATGTATTAGGGGAAATGCTATGCAGGGTACAGAAGGAATAGTTCGCATTGGATTGCCGATAAGTGGGGAAGGGGTTATAGTTAAAAATATCACAAATAGAGGAGATTACGCATTTGATACCATTACAGCTAGAGGAAAGTTTGTTGGTAAATAATAGAATAGACTTAGAGATGTAGAATATGATTTATAATTAGAGAAGTGGAATATTATTTATGATTAGGATATAATAAACTTGTGACTATAGTTGAGGGAAGAGCTACAAAGAACGTAAAGTATTGGATATAAAACAGGTGCCAGGTGAATATTAGGAGGCTATATGTGGGGGTGTATGGAGGTAAGTAGAAAATTGTAATGCATGGGATGGTATAAAAATTATTGATACATACTAATATAGATTTGTATCTGCAGTTGTGTCAGAACGTGCATCAGATGCAAAGAAGGTAAAAAGGTTTTTGTGATACATGGGATAGAGAAAACATAGAAAATGCATCCTGACGCTGAATTTTTTCTGCTGATGTAGACCTGCAATTCATACTTTACCTCACTTCAGGAGCCGAAACGGATTTTGTTCACTATCCACTAGTCGAGTATGAGTCTAGGGAAGCTAGCTTCTGGTCTACTGCTATGATCTTTTGGAGGGTAAAGTACTTCTCTACCTGAAACAGAAACCTAGTGAGGGCCTCCCACTGGCAGTCTCCAGTGAATGTCTTTAAAGGTTGATTTTTACTGTGACCTCTAGAGGTAGAGCTAGTCTGTTATCATTACCTAATTTTATATAGTTCAATAAAGAATTAGACCTAAATTAGACTAGCATGAAATAGGCAGTGACTACACTACTTAGTTGGTCTACCTTAAAAAAACTGCAGTATATGATCTCATAATAATTATAGTTTTTTTTTTTTTTTTAATAGTCTATAACTGCAATCAACCGTTGATCATGACAGAGCCCCATAGTCTTGCCTTAAAAGGGTTAACCTATACTTTTGAAGCCAAAAGTGAGAATATCCTTCCTTCCAAACCTAAGAGAACATTCCTACTAGACGTAACTACCATAGCAACTTTGGTCCATAACCTTCCTTCACATCCTCTTTTTCCTTGCTTCCTCTCTTCCTTTTCTTCTCCTTCTACTACAACCCTGCCAAAGCAAGGATCAGGAGTAGCCTTTACCTTCATCTTATTGCATCTAAATTCAATGCTGCAATCAGCCAACTAAAGCCATTACAATCATACTGGCAAAAACAATAAAATGAGGTTGGGATTCTTCCTCTTCCCATCCTCTTCTTCCTTCCTTTCCTCTTCCTTTTCTTCTCCCTCTACTACAACTCTGCCAAAGTGGGTATCGAAGGTAGCCTTTATCTTTATTTTGTTGTATCTAAATTTAATGCTACGATTAGCTACCTGAAGTTACTACAATCATGCTACTAAGAAAAACAAGATGAGGCTAAGTTCCTTCCTATCCTTGGTTAAGGGTTGCCCAGGGCAATGCTTCCTTCTGAGGGCCAAAAGGGTTGCCCACGTCTCCCATCGCAGTACTAAATAGGCAATCTGCAATTATTTTCTCTAGCATTGCTTGATTGCCCTTTTGGAGAGTCACACTAGTGAGTCCTGATTTGGCCCCTACTATTTCTAGTCTCGTAAACTACCATTTTAGGAATAGTGCTACTCCTCTTTATATACTAGTACTCTACTTACAGTCTGTTTTTTTTATATACTCAGTATATAGTCTTGACATTGTACTCTGCAGCTGCTATATTCTCGACTACTATATCTACTTTGAATGGCTTAATTTATCTCAATATGTACGAGAATATGATAGATTATTTGTTTTTGAGCTAAGCCCTCAGGGTCAAAAACTACTATCCATCTTCAGGATACCAATCACCACTAGGATATGGATCACCTAGCTATTTATGCATTTTCAACGATTTTGAGCTCTATACATAATGATATAAGCCCAGATTCTGGGATCATATTTGAAATATATAGTACTTTATAAAATAAAGTATCGTAGACCCAAGGTATATTACAGTTTAAATGATGCTGAGAGAAATACTAAAGATTACCAGGTAGGTTTAGCCATAAGATATATAAATAGATGATAGCGGAGAAAGTTTTAATAATTAGAAATTACTATTTCCACTTAGTACTTATGATTTGCACTCACTATATATACAATTTTATATAATATGCCCATATAGAAGGATCGGTCCAAAATAGTAGCTTAGCCCGTAATACAAATGAAGCTACTTTTTATTATAGCTCAACTAAACTAGGCCTAATTCGAAAACTAGATAGGTCAAAAGCAAGTACATAGGTAGGGAAATATTCTTAGGTAGCTTATACAGGTTACCTGTGTAGAACTGGGCAATGTCATACCCCTAAACAAAGGCTTAGAGAAGGTGCATAGAATATATTTACTATTATAATTTAATCAAACTAGGTCTAAATCAAATACCTAATAGTACGAAAGTATTCTAATAAGCAGGCCTATTAATTAGTACTCTACACATGATATCTATTAAAAATTAAGTGAAGATATATCACTAATGAGTAGTTCAGTAGGAAGGCATATAAAATATTTCTATATTATAAGTTAATAAAATCAAGCCCAAATCAAGCAAATACTAGCTTATATAAATACTTATAGAGACTAGACACTTGTATATATACTATATAGTAGCTTTGACTTGACTAAAGTGAAGTCATCTTATAAAAGCCCTTCTCGGAAACAGGCCAACAGGTGGTAGATTTTGGGATACCACTTTCAAGCAACTACAGGATCAAGTATTTAATATCTTAAAAGCATTAATATATGGAGGGCAATCTTTTAAACCTATTGCATATATGATTTAGCCTAAATTGATGTAGCTTAGTGTCATAGTCTTTTTGGGAAGAATTTTAAAGTCATAGTATGTCAATCTCTATCTACCTAAAATATATATTTAGTTGTTGAGACAAGCTCGTCTGTTCTATTTAGCTATGTATATTTGTTTAAGCTATGGGGCAATTGATCTAGGTTTGGTTTAGTTGAGCTACGACAAGAAATACCTTTATTTGTATCTCCAATGAAGCTACCATTACGGACCAACCCTTCTGTGTGGGCATATTATATGAAATTGCATATATAGTAAGTATAAACCACAAGTACCAAGTGGGAACAGTAATTTCTGATCATTGAAACCTTCTCTACTATCATCTATTCATATATCTTATAGCTAAACCTATCTAGTAATCCCCAGTATTTCTCTCAGTATCATTTAAGCTGCAGTGCACCTTGGGCCTGCAATACTTTATTTTGCAAAGTACTATATATTTCAAATACGATCCCAGAATCTGGGTCTATTTCGTTGTGTATAGAGCTCGAAATCGTCGAAAATGCATAAATAGCCGGGAGATCCGCATCCCGGTGGTGATCGACATCCCGAGGATGGATGGTATATATTGTACGGTCATTCCCTCCTCCTTGAACCACCAGTCTCTACAGCCCCTCCAGTTATCACTGACAGGCCTCAGGAAATTCAAATTGCAGTCGCACTGTCATTTGCCTCCTAGGCCCCGTATCCTCTGCACTTCCTCTGCATCGCTCAAACATCAGCAAACATTTAATCAGCGTCAGACGCACCTGACGCTCTATAGCAAAACTCAACCTTGTGGCGCAGATACACATTCTGTTACGCTCTGAACGCAGCTATTTACCGATAGCACTCGCATTTCATGCATTTCAAACAATTCTTTTATTCTCATGATTTAATCTATAGCTAGCTAAACACACATAAGGATCGCGGCGCCCAAATTCACCATGTAAAACAGCTTCCAAATGCCCATTCAGATTCGCCTCGAAATTACCGTCCAAATGAGCCCATTATTAGCGAGCAAAACAGCCTGAATATCCGCGTCCATATGAGCCTGCAACTGGGGGGTCTTCATTAGCCTGGATATCCACGTCCATATGAGCCAGCAATTCGGGGTCCTTATTTGCCTGTCCATATCAGCCAGCAATTCGGGGTCAATACTAGCCTGGATATCTGAGTCTAGATGTGCCCGCAATTGCGGGGTCAATACTAGCCTGGATATCCGCGTCCATATTTGCCTGCAAATCAGGGCCTTTATTGGCCTGGATATCCGCGCCCATATTTGCCTGCAAATGAGCGTGCAAATGAGCGTGCAAATGAGCGAGAAAATGAGTGAGTAAATCAGCCTAGAATCGAGCAAGCAAACCAGCCTAGAATCGAGAAAGCAAACCAGCCTGGAATTGAGCGACGAAAAAGAGTGCGAGAAAATGCGGGAGCGAACATTGGTATCTATATGTACAATGAACAGGAGACAAGCTGGCATCAGCAAAAAAAATATCTGCGTCAGGTGCGTCAAAAGCACGTGACACTCCGACGCAGACTGAAAACATTTCACTACGTCCGCACTGTCTTGTCCGGAGGGGGAGTGGTTAGGTAGAAGGTGGAGTACGTGGGAGCAAGCAGATGAAAGGGATCGGTGGCTGCGGAGGGTTGATCTAGTGGAAACATTTTTCACTAATTTGTCATTTCCTAGGCTCGGGAGGCAGGACCCGCTTCTGGCACCGAAAGCATAGGTTAAAGGGGAGGCTTCGGGGCCCCTTCATGACCACTGGTCGATCGCGGGTATAGACTAAAAAAAAAAAAAAATACGCTCGCGTAAAACCTGGGGGCAGGGCAACACTGAATCTGATGGTCTCCCGAGTGTATTGTGCTTGCACTCTATTGTGTGCTTCTTAGCATGTACAAACCGCAATGCATATATTCAAACTCGCTTTGCCACAATCCCACCTGCCATATTCATGTTCACAATGTTCAATCTCAGTCTCGCTAAGTTAAAATGAGGAGTTTATTGATTGATTAAACATTATCAATTGGTAATATGAGCCTCAAATTCACTATCTAAATATTCGCATCCATATTAGCCTCCTAGTATCCTCGAGCAGAACAGCTTCGATATCCGCACCTTTATGAGCCTAGAAAATTCACGGTCCAGTATCCCCCGTGCAAAAGAGCCTGGATATTCGCATCTATGAGCCTTGAATTGACCATCCAAATCAGCCCAGTATCACCTTGCGAAACAGCTTGAATATTCGCATCTCTATGAGCCTCAAATGTCAAAATGAGCCCATTACCCGCAAGCAAAACAGCCCAGATATTCGCATCCATATTCGCCTCCAATCTTTTTTTTTTTTTTTAAATACTCAGTACTCCTATAGGGACCCGACGTGGATCCATGAGGAGCCACCCGGAAACCCGGGTGGATTCAGAACAAGGCCAGTTAATCTGCCAGGTCCACCGCTAAATACATAATAACAAAAGAGACTCGTGAATGGGAAGCTCCCGTACTGTCATTAACCGGCAATGCCGGATGAGCCCGAGTGCCCTGACTGGAGCCCCGGTGGAGAAAGAACAACGCACCGGTAGGAAAAACACAAAACTGCTCTCAAGTGGAAAAGCCCCCGCCTAAATACTCTCCCTCTCGCTAAGATTCACTCGCTGGTAGAAAAACGTGTAAGAACCCCCGAAAGAAGACCGAAAAATATCCATCATGCGTTCCAGTCGTATGCTGTAGTTCGGAAGATAGTCCTTCCGATGCGGAGCCCGAGCCTGGTGTTGATTGCTTTCTCCAGGTAGATGACCAGCGACGATGCTGACTTTCCCGCCCTCCTATCCTCTTGTAGCAGCCAGCGGATAGCCACGATCTGGGTCTTCTGGTTGTCATCATCTACATTATACTCAAAATAGCCATATCATGTCCGGAAGGCTGTTTTCTATTCCTCTCCCTCGGCAATCCGTACCAGGTTGTATACTCCTCTCAAATCTAATTTAGTGAACCATTTTGCCTTGGAAAGCCTGGCTAATACCTCCTAGATTAGTGGAAGGTGGTACCTATTTTTGACCATTATCTCGTTCAGGCCATGATAATCAACACACAACCGAAGGGAGCCATCTAATTTCTTTACAAATAGTACTGGAGTATCTACTAGTAAGGAGCTATAGTAAATGAAGCTCTTGTTGAGGTTTTCTTCCAAGTACTTCTTTAAGGCTTCCAACTCCATATAGGACATTCTATAGAGGGGCCTATAGGAGGAGGTTTTACCTTCTATCAGCAGGATAGGGTAGTCATATAGTCAGTATAGTATGATGTTTTCTGCAGCTATTTTTGAAAATAGGTCAATGAACTTATGGTATTCATCTAGAACTATAGATTTCCACTTCTTCTTAAACCTTATCTTATTGATTTCCAGGTTTATATTATATATAAAAAGGGCATGCACTTTCAGCTTGTGCCTTCTAATAAGATAAGCAAAAGCCTTGGCTCTAATGAAGTTAATATTGAGGGGTTTTGGTAATGGAGTTTCTACCACCACTTGGCTAAGGTCTTTTACTAGGGGTAGTAGAGTACATAGTTCTTTAATAGCAGTCTATGAGGTACAATAGTACTTCTTACAATACCTACTATAAAAATTTAAGGTGATTATTCTTCATTATCTAATCTAGTATCTAACCTAGTATCTAATCTGGTGACCAACCTAGAGAAGACTAATATAGAGACTAATCTAGCTACTAACTTAAAGCCTAACCTTAAGCAAGTAGCTCTCCTAGTATAATAGGTATCCAATACAGCTATTAGTTATATTTGATGAGATTATGGCTGCTATAAGGGGTTATAATGTCCAAGAAGAGGCTAGTATATCCCGTAAATAAAGCAACCTTTGAAGCCTAAAATAGGGGGGTATAGAAGCTTCTTAAGCTATTGGGGACCTCTGCATAGATACTTAGGATGCTCTGGAGTACCATAATAAAAGCGATTGAAGGGTGAGAGTTGAGAGTAAAATAAACAAGGTAAATCTGATGGATTAATTGAAGTGCTTGGAATTGTATATTTTATGCAAATTAGTCCTCCTTATTGAGACTCTTCTATTTTACGATTTTAAAGTTTTGTCCTTCACTACTAACTTAATATAGATATTAATAGTAGGTAAACACCTCCTAATAATTATAGGCTCAATTGCATAATATTTGGCCTATAGTAGCCAGTAGAGAGTTGGAGGAGGTTATCAGAGGGATACTATACTGGAAGGGTAAATATTGGGTATTAAGTTGACTTTAGCCAGATGTGAGTATAACTATATTATAGAGTGTAGGTATTTCTAAAGATCTCAATTTAGCTGTAAAAGCCTCTTGTAATGGAGAACGTTGTTTCATTGCTTATATAATTGATTATATACTTTTGTATTTCCTATATTACTACTATGTTATATAACTAAGCCTCTCAGTTGAAGGACTAGCCTTCTACCACCTCCTACTGCTTTATAAGCGTCCATAGTACGCGGAATCTACCATGGGAAGTTTCATGGCATTTGCCATATGAAGACACCCTCATTATGACCATGTGACCTCTGTTTAAGGTGTGTGACTCATTACTATGGCCACATGACTATCGTTTAAGGCGTGTGACTCATTACTATGGCCACATGACCCCTTTTGTATAGCGCACCACCTTCTGGTATGCCACCCTTTATTGTATTTAATTCCTTAGTCATCAGATCTCAGAGGAGTATAAATAGGCCGCTGGATTCCCTCTGGAATCCACAATTAAGCAACAAGCAAGCATACAGCAGCAAGCAAGCCTATATTCCGATCAGATCAAGATCATATAGCTGAGATAGCACAAATCATATAAGATAGATTACACCAGTTAATTACTGTTCCCTACGGGAATGTTCTACATAGTAATCTCCCTACCCTTGTGAGGTCTTACCTCAGTAGAACCGAAATACACAAACGTCCATGCCTACGGATATAGATTGTATAAACAGTACCGAAAGAATACTGTCTAGTACAATTCATTATATTTTTTTTAACTTACTTACCTAATCTTTACTCTTAAATCCAAGGCCTGATCAACCTTTGGATACCTTTATTACACTCATGCAAGTGTATACAATTCGACACCTAAGTGCACATATAAAATCGATATCGTTATTCAACTAGCTAGCCAACAAAATCCAACAAATGAGATATCAGACTCTCAACTGCAGTACATCAACAAAAGACTTAGAAGTAAGCTAAGTAAAGCTCTAACGGGCAGTGGTATCCTACATTAAACAATCCCACCCTCGTTCACAACACTTTTCCCAATAAGATTGACAACTTATCTTGCACTCCTAGCAACCGCCATTACATCTGTACCTGTAAATCCAGTACACCATTAAAAAACCGGCCTCCTAGGTCCCAGGAATAATTGGTCTAAACAACCAAGCATCACAATCCCAAGGCTCAAATCTCGCTGCCTCCACTGCAGCCATTTCCTCCAGAAAAGAATTACCTCCATTAGAACCTTCCTTAGGCCCAGATATCTCTACCAATACCTCTGCGCCCCCAACGTTTACCTCAACCAACCAATCAGAAAACGTGACACTCTTACTGGAAGAACAAGAACTAGATTCTAGACCAGTAGACGAAGAAAAACTAGGACCATAAGAAACATCAGGATCCTGACATCCAGACTCACCAGCTACATAAGCTACTGAGCCAACAGAACTGTCAGTCGAATGGAGATTATAAGGATCATCAGCTACCACACCATCAGCACAGTAAGGGGCCAAAGAAGAAAAGTAACTTGACAATCATATCGCATAACCAGCTGCATTTGGTTGTAGACAGATGACGAAATCAGACATAATAGCGTCTGAACTTAGTAAGAAGACTAAGAGGTCGAGACGGTTAACTATGTTACCTGAAGATATTAAAAAATTTGTAGAAGAAACTCCCAGAAAGACCAGATTTGTAATTCCTAACACAGAAGGGGAAATAAATCTGCCCATGGATATAGAATTAGGAGAACCAGGCGGAGCAGGAACCAAACTATATTTCAGTATGGCTTTGCCTCTCGCGCCAAAGGAATTTTAGGACAAACATCTTCCAACGATTGAGGAGATTTTGAAATATACTCACTTAATGGGACATGCCTAACAGTATCATCCTGATGATACTCGACTCTTAATGGAAGCCATAGCGAAACACTATTTATGGCTAACATCTTACCCATTCGAAGAAGAAGACTTAGAAATGAATGTATTTTTAAGTAAAGAATTAAAGAAACCTGTTATTCCACTTTAAAGGAAACCAAATTGGGTAATAAATAACTGGAAAGAAATAATGGTATTCATGATGAGCGGCACTCATCTAGAAGAATTAGCATATACCGCAGAGGATTTTTTCAATCCTAGCAAAGAACTTCCAGGAGCGTTCCTGAGAACACCAAAAAATCAATTGAAAGGCAAAGGTCGAGCACTTGAGGCACCAGAAAGGAGGACTGGGTCAGCCAAAGAACCAGACAATAAAGACCAACCACCAGAAGATATAGAATTACCAGAAGACGATGATGATCTAGATACGGGACTAGACCAACAGAAGCAGAAAATGCAAAGAGGAGGACGAGATCCTGATGATAGTGGAGATGATAGCTCAGACTCTGATAAGGCATCATCAGTTGCAAGTCAAACTCTTAAAAGAAAACCCAAAGGAGGAAAATTAGTTGAACACCAGCAATGGGAATCTACAATAGGAATGGTTACAACGGGTAACCATAAAGCAACAAATGCTTTAAAAGGAATAAAGATTGATCTACCAGAAAAAATAAGAGGAGAAGACAAAAAATGGCAAGACTCACAATATTTTGACTCTTGGCCATAGCAATGCAACGTTGGTTTGTTATCAAAGGAATAGATTTGGAAGGTGCTTCAGCTTTGGAAATTGTTGGATTCAGAATGGAAGGAAGCGTGCTCACTACTTATAATCAATTCCTAAGAGAAAAAGGAAAAATGCGATATTCTTTAGATTCATACTAGTACTAAGGGATTTTCTGATACCCTCTACTAGTAAGGACATTTTGTGGAAACGATGGGAGACAGCCACACTATACAAGGACGGACGTTATATGGGAATTAAACAGTTTGCCAACTGGCTCACTGAAATGCAAATCAAATTGATTGATAAGGATGGTAAACAATCAATATCGCAGGAAGTAAAAGAAGATAGTTTCTTAATTACCTGCCACTAT
>WHUX01000745.1:0-12117 GCA_015179025.1 Terfezia claveryi
TCTGCTTCATATACAGCAATTCCACATTGTTTACCTCGTTCTGGAAATACTGTTCGCACATGGACAATGCAGATTTATACTTCTCAGAGGCAGTTAATAATTCAAGTATTGAAAGATATTCTACTTGTTCATTTTAGTTTTGACTTATGGACATCTAGCAATTATCTTGCATTATTGGGAATAGTCAGACATTGGATTAGTATGGATGGTCAGTCTTGTCGAGCATTATTAGGTCTTCGTCATTTATATGGAGCACATACAGGTAAAAACCAAAGTCAGATTATTATGTCCTTGTTGCAAGAGTATGCATTAATGAAGAAGGTTGGATATTTTACTTTAGATAATGCTACAAATAATGACTTTGCATTGACTTGTCTTTCTATATATTTATAGGAGGTTGGGGTTTCTTTTAATGTATCAGAACATAGGCTTTGCTGTTTTGGACATATTATTAATCTTGTTGTGAAGACTTTTCTTTATGGAATTGAATCAGATATTGGGATGCAAGAGTTGGATAAGCCTTTAACCTTTTGGCACAAGCAGAGACCATATGGTAAGTTGCAGAATATTATTACCTACATTTGTTGGACACTACAATGTCAAGAAGAATTTGCACGTCTTGTTCAAGAAGCTTTACTAGAAGAATCAGCATTTCAGCCAATTGCAGCAAATCTCACTCGATGGAATAGTGACTTCAGAGCTATCAAACGTGCATTACAACTTCGAAATAGGTTTGAAGTTTTTATAGCTCGGTATATTCGTGATGGCCTTGAGGAAGATCAACTGGATATTGATGACTGGAAGGAGTTGCAGGATATTGTTACAATTCTAGAGCCATTTTATCGATGTACTTTGGAATTGGAAGGCCATCATGGTAATGGTGCTCTATACAATTTACTTCCTACAATGGACTATCTGCTAGAGCATATCGAATCAGCATTAACTATGTATACAGCAAGCAACAGTACTCCACATCTTCTTGTATCGATCAACTTAGCTTGGAGTAAGCTTGATAAGTATTATGCTCTTACTGATGCAAATACAGTCCTATACGCTGCAGTTGTTCTTCATCCATCGATGAAACTTGACTATTTTGAGACAAACTGGGCAGAGCATCCGACTTGGATTGAGAATGCGAAGGCTAAAGTACAGTTATTATGGGAAACTAAGTAAGTATTAGTTTTGCTCTTTATATCATATTTTGTTGTACTAATTATACTTCGATAGATATAAAGACACTGGAGAAAGCAAATCATCGGCAGAATCAACTGGTATTAGTGGTCCAAGTACAGACACCACTGAATCCACTTTGTGCTTGTGGAAATCTAAGCGGGCACCTAGAATTCGGCAAAAAGATGAACTCGATGACTTCATCTCCTCCACTATTGATATTGAGAACCCTCGACTCTGGTGGATTCAACACCAAAAGGATTATCCACAACTATCCAGAATGGCACTTGACATTCTAGAAATTCTGGCTATGAGTTCAGAGGTAGAGCGAGTGTTTAGTAGTACAGGATTGATGGTAACAGACCGGCGGAATAGGTTGAAGGAGGATATTATTGAGGCAGTTGAGTGTATGAAGTCATGGCGTATTGATAGTGGAATTATTGCGTTCAAGGAGGCAGAGCAGGTACAAGCTATGTTAGATCAACTCGAGGCAAAAGGTATTCGTGAGAAAGATACCGATCAGTAGTTAGGTAGCTAGGTAGATATTGGTTTCTGAATTGAGCTCTCGACTTTTCTACACTGTCGTGCAGAACCGGCTATTCAGGCTATTCAGGCTATTCAGGCGGCCTGCCTTATTCAGGCCGCCTGGACCGGCCCAGGCCTTCCTTCAGGCCGGCCTGAATAAGAAGGCCAGGCCCAGCCTGCCTTACTGTGGCCCAGGCCGGCCCCGGCCTTAGCTTCGCCTGGCCTGGCCTGGCCAGCTGAGAACACTGAATGGCAGTATGTCTTCTCTCACTTTAAGATCTCTCTTTACACATAAGGTCTATCTTCCTCTGGGGTGCGGAATTCTAGTTCCATCCTTCTTTTCTCTACTAAAATGACACACGCCTTTCTAGGATGGAGCTCCTAGTGTATCAAGCCCTTAGGAAAATTTGTGGGGCATATCACGACAGCTCCAAGGACAAGCTAGCACTCATAGCAAATATCGGACCTCTAGAGAACAAGCTACATGACATGGCAGCCTGCTGGGTGTTATTAGTGACCCGAATTGGGAACAAGGCTCTCCTTTCCTCCTCTCCATTCCTACCCTTCTTCTATAACCTCGACATTTAACATTGCCACCTCCTACTCTCTCTACTTAGCTTCGGAAAGGAATTCCTCCTATCTCTAAGTGCTCTGATACCGGTCACCTCTACCAACCCACAGATGTGCTCTCTAAAGACAGGTTCAGATGGGCCTCAAGCTGGGAATCCTAATGGAAGAGGCTGGTGCATTTGCTACACCGATGGCACCGGAAGAAGTGGACATCATGCAGCAGCCTTCTATTCAGAAGATAGCAGGAACAACCCACAAGCTCCGGTCAATCATACTTGGGCACAGAATCTACAGTGGCTGATGCAGAAAGACAAGTAATCTTCCTGGCTCTTCAGGCTAGCAGAGAGTTCCCAATGGTCGTCATTGGTCGCTCTCATCTTCGGCTCAAGTGCAGCCATTTCCTCAGCTGTCAGCCTCTCCAAGGCACCGTCTAGTCGCAGCAGTATGAGCGCGAACTCGTCACTCTACTTGAGGAACGAGAGGCGAACTCTCAAGACACTACCATTTCCTGGGTCCGCTCTCACATTGGGATCCCAAGCAACGAGAAGGCAGACCAGCTGGCAGCTTTTCCTTCTGCCCTTGGCCAGCTCTCTGCTCAGACTCGATGGTGACAGAAGGTGGGATCAGACAGGGTTCGAAAGCCATAAGAAGCCAAGCTCGCACAGCAGCAGGGTTGGCATCCAAAGGACAACTTGGAATCGCACTCCCTCTCTGCATACACTGGTGTCGTACAGACAAGGGCCTCAACTAGCCTGGCTCCACAAGATCGGTAAGGCAGACTCCAGCACCTGTCCCTGCGGACATCACTCCAAGATGGCCAGCACTTGGTCTTCGACTGCCTTCTCCTACATGCTCACAGACAAGCACTCGACAGTATCAAAGACTGGAGGATCTCGACCGCCCAATCTGGATCCAAGAGGAAGAGGAGGACGACTGGGACGCAGTAGAAGCTTTTTTCGGTTTTTTGTATAAAACGGATGGTTGGAAGATAGAGAAATATCCATTCAGCTAGGATGGGCTGGCCTTAGTTGGCTGGTAGCACTCACGAGTTCCCTTACACGTTATCTCATTCCTGTTACACATATACATCTTGCATTGTTTGTCTATTTTGTTTTGACGCAGGCTTCAGTCAGGCCCTCGGGGTCATCTGCCATTTAGGCGGTTAATGAAGCATGGGAGCTTCGCGTCACTCGAGTCCAGTTTTTCACGCTTTCAGACATCTCGAATGGCACCGTCTCTGGGCCGGGGAGTCTACGATTTCCCTTCACACTTGTTGTTTCACACTTTCAGATATCTCGATAGCACCGTTTTCTGGGCCCGAGGAGTCTACGAATTCCCTTCACACATGTATCTATCTTTTGCTTTCTGCGCGCCGGACCTGGCAGATTAACTTGCCTTGTCCTGAATCCACCTGGTTTCCGGGTGGCTCTTCATGGTCCCCTTACTGGGACCGAATTAGAGTAACAAGAATTTTTAAAAAAAAAAAAAAACTGAAAATTCAACAAAAGGTAGTGGAATACGTGAACTCATACAAAGGGAACTCGTGATAAAGCTTGAGGTGAGCTATCGAAGTGAGCTCGTAATATAGAAATTTGAAAAAGGCCTACGTGGCCTCATAGGTCTCCTCTCCTGCTTTCTCCATCCCTGCTTGTCGAGCTCCTCCCAACTACGCTTCTCTCCAGTACAGCCCTTCTGGAGCGCCGAAGCATGGGCAGCCGAAAGGGATATGTTCTCCCGTTTCCGGTGGGTGGCCGCAAGTGCACTCCGCTGACTCCGCTTTGCCGATGTGATGGAGCCAGCTCTTCTGAGGGCCTCTGTTCGTTCGCAACCAGGTGTAGGCTGATAGGGCATGCCGGTCCCACTCTACCCTCCTGACACCATATCCTGCCTCGTTCTGGCTTCTTTCCGTGCTGCCTTAGAGGGAAGCGCGGAGCCCCCGTTGCTTTTTTTTTTTTTTTTTTTTAAATACTCGTTACTCTTATTCGGTCCCAGTAAGGGGACCATGAAGAGCCACCTGGAAACCCAGGTGGATTCAGGACAAGGCAAGTTAATCTGCCAGGTCCGGCGCGCGGAAAGCAAAGAATATAAAGTAGACTCAAGAGACGCGGAGCCCCCATGCTGTCATTAACCGCTTAGATGGCGGAGGACCCGAGAGGCCTGACTGAGACCCACGCCGGAAAAGACAGAACCCCAAAAGGTGTCAAAAGAAATGTATAAGGAAACTCGTGAAAAAGCTACCGACCAGCTAAGGCCAGACCACCCAAAACCCCGCGCAGGTGAGCAAGAGAAAATTGGAAACCGCTCGCCAGTAGAAGTCCGCCTAAAACAAAATGATAATGTCTCGCAAGTGGGAACAAGAAAAATCAACAGCCTGCTCGAGTGGAAAACCCCAGTCCTAACCCCTGCCAACATAACCAGCTGGAAAGCAAAATGTGTCGTGTGTAGGAAACCCCTGGAAGGAATATTATATATTCCAATTATAGCTGTGGTGCGGAAGACTCGCTTGCCCATGCGAAGCCCGTGTGTAGTGTCGAAACCCCCCCTTATTTACAAAAAAAATCATAGACCCCAAGTCGAGTCCTCCAAGCACCTAGGCCCTTGTGCAGCAGGTATAGGATCCATTCTGGAAGAAGGGTGGAGGGTCTGTTATACGGATGGCACGGGACGAAAAGGGATGGTAGCAAGCGGGGATCCATAGCGAAGACCGGACAGGAGGCCCTCCTGAGGATTATGGTGGCTTCCTAGGAGACCAAGCCACAGTAGCGGATGGTGAACTCTTTGCAATGCAACTAGCCCTAAGCAAGGAGGACTCGGATATGCTGGCAATCCTGTCAGACTCCCAAGCAGCAATTCAGGCGGTCCGCAATATGAGTTCGGGCTCCCCCCCAGGTCTAGTATCGAGAAAGAAATAAAGGCGCTTTTGATTTCTAACCCACACAGGGACCTTCAGTTATCGTGGGTCAGGGGTCACCTGGGAATCCAGGGAATGAAAGGCAGACCGGATCGCGAGTTTCCAATCTCATTTGGGAGAGTTCACAGGCCGAGAGCGCACAGCCACGGAAGGGGGCCTCCGTGCGTCTCTAAAGCATACGGAAGAGTCGAGAGCGAAAGCAGGGTACGGAGTCAGAAGAGTGGAATGGGACCGACATGCCCTCTCAGCCTTACAATGGATGCGAACCAACAGGGGTCCACAAAGGAGCTGCCTCCATCACATCGGTAAAGCAGTGTCAGCAGAGTGCGTATGCGGACACCCCTCTGAGACGGGAGAGCACATCGTCTTCAAGTGTCCACGCTTTGACCGGCCCCGAAGGCACTGTTGGGAGAAAGGAGCAGTTGGGGTGGAGCTCGACAAACCAGAATGGAGAAAAGAGGAAGAGGAGACGTACGAGGCCACGGAGGTCTTCTTCAGGCTGCTATTCATGAGCTCACATAGAAAGAACGCTGCCGGATTGGGAGCCTGCAAAGTGTGTTATCAAGATTTATTTACGAGTCCCTTTGTTTCAGTCCACAATTTCTTCTATCTTAGTTCATCTTTCCCGCGAGTCCTCCAGCTCGTCAGTTTTCAGCCCACAAGTTCGTCTATTTTAGTCCATCTTTCCCGCGAGTCCTCCAGTTTGTCAGTTTTCGTCAAGTTTAGGGGATGAGGCTCAGTCAGGCTTCGGGTCATCGGCTAGTCGTTAATGACGGCATGGGGCCTCGTCTTGTTTGTATACTTAGTTTGCGCGGGCCTGGCAGATTAGCTTGCTCTCCCTTGAATCCACCGGGTTTCCGTGTGGCTCCTCACAGCCCCCAACGGGGCTGCATAGGAGTACCAAGTATTTAAAAAAAAAAAAAAAGTGTCGACCCTCCGCCATGTAGATGACGAGAGATGATGCCAGCTTACCGGCTCTTCTGCCTTCTTGCACAGCCAGCGGATGCCCAGAATTTGGGCCCCCTGGTTATCCTCTTCGATCCATCGGCGCATGAGACGGGTTTGTACTTCATAGGGGCTGCGTGAAATACAACAGCTTGTGTTCGTTTTTTTTTTGGGGTTGCTTGCGTTGGTGTCGTCTTTTTCTTAATCAGTGGTACGCGGTCAGGGTGGACCTCTCCATCCCTTCCTGTGATGGTGGTAGAGTACTCGGAGGGTTCGGGGGTGGTGTTTGTGTTGTCATCTTAGCTTCCCCTTGCCCTTTCCATTCGGTGGGGATGTCTTGACAGGCGGCGGCGATATTGTTACTGTAGCTTGTGTGGCGGCCTCTGCGTACGTACGTGCTGGTGTGGGGATAGGTGGGTGTGTCTGGGACGCCGCATCAACCTGGAGCACCTCCTCTTCAATCGTCTGGGTGCCTGTGTCTGTCACTGGGACGTCGTCATCATCGTCGTCGTCAGCGGAAGAGTCCTCGTCCTCGATCTGCTGCTTTATCTGCCGCTCTAACGTCTGGTACGTCTCCTCGCCAAAAGACCTTGCGGCCTTATAAACATCGCAAGGTGGGTTGAATGCCAGGTTATTCGCACTGGCTAGTAACTCTGTGAGCTTGTAAACATAGTACTTCCACTCACCCTCGAGGTAAGGACGATTGCCAAAAAGGGGAAGGGGACGATCGTCAGTAGGTCGGTGCTTATTTGGCAAACGGCATCTATCTAAGTGGAATTGCGGTTGGAGTGGCGGCCCTGTGGCTGGGGTGCTTGTGGGGACTGGTGGCTTTGTGGCTTCGCTTGGGGCTGGAGTTGATGGTTTGGTGGTGGCTGTGGTTGGTGTCCGGTGACTGGCAGTCGGGTTTTCAGTGGCGGGTTACGCTTGTCGAGCTTGCCCGGGTTATCTTTCCTCTTCCCCTGAGGCACGGGTACTGTGTGGGAGATACAAATTCCCTAATTGGGTGGTGCCGACATGTGTGGGTGCTCTCCCGGAATCGTGGACCAATGCCCGTGAGGGCGATTTCTGTGGGAGCGAGGAGGAAGAAGAGCGGAGGAAGAGGGGAAAAAGCTTCAATCGAGGGGAAAGGATCGCGATACTTGTTCCCCGAGTTTCGAGTAGATATTCCTGTTGTGGGCGGCGAGGGCTTTCTCGTGGTGTCGTCCGTTTGTCTGTAGCTGTTCTGGTTGTGGAGATCCGACCAAGCGCTCGTCCTGGAGCTGGAGCCACCCGTCACATTCAGGGTTGCGGTGGGTAGCTTACGTGCAGAGGTTGGGCAGACACAATATGAGGACAAGCAGGGAATTCATGACGACGGGGGATGTGAGTTAAAGATTGGGGTGATATAAAGTGGGAAATATCAAGCTGGGAAAGGCTGGGAAGATGGGAATGGGAATTAATGGAGCCCCCGTTGCTGCATGTGTGGTACCTAGGTGTGTCCCTAGGTGGGACTGGAAACTGGTGTTGTGGTCCGCCTTCTCGTTCCCCTCGATGCCTATATGGCCTCTGACCCATGAGAACCTGTGCGTTGATGACCAACATGGACTTAATGCTGCTCTCGATGCCAGACCCCGGGGGTGAGCCTGAGCTCAAGTTGCGAATTGCTTGAATTGCCATCTGGGAGTCCGATAAAATGGCGACCATATCCGACTCCTCTTTCCCCAAGGCCAGGTGCATGGCATAAAGTTCTCCGTCCGCTACAGTAGCTTTGGTCCCCCAAAAAACCCGTAAATCTGAGAATCTCCCCCCTTCCAGTCCTCACTATGCATTCTGCAGCCATATTTGCTGTTTGGAAGAGGTAGAAAGAGCGATGTATTCTGCCTCGACCGTAGAGGTAGAAACACAACGTTGCTTTACCGATCTCCAGCAAATGGTATTGCCAGCAATCTGGAATATGTTTCCCGTGGTGGATTTCCGGTCATTCCTGTCACCCGCGAAGTCTGAGTCAGAGTAGCCCGATAAACTCACGGTAATGGGCTTCCTATAGGTGCTTCTCGTTCCCTTAAGGTAACGGAGAGTCTGTTTTAGTACACCCCATATGAACTTTTGTGGGTTCTGACGAGAACTGGGATAGAGAAGAAACGGTGAATGCAAGATCGAGCCTGGTACCAATCACTAGGTACATGAGAGAACCAATTATCTGCCTATAGTTGGATGGATCAGCAAGATCGCCTCCCTCACGGGCTTTTAACAAATTCTTCAATTTGCTAGGATCCATGGGAAGAGAGACCGGGTTGCAGCTCTGCATTCCAAATTTTTGGAGCAATTGGTCAATATATGCTCTGGACTCCACGGCAACCTCCCCCCCCTCCCTGTACCATCGGGTAGCACACCCTCCAACCCTCCTCTACAATAGATCCTATCTCTGCCGCCCAAAATCCTAGGTGTTTAGATTTCTCGGATTTAGGGTCTAAGATTTCCTCGTAGATGATGGAGAAGGGTTCCGTGTCCTCTCTGTTGCCAAAGATAGTTCCTCCGGGTCAGCTGCAGTTTGGTAAAAGGCTTCTGAAATAGGAGTCCTGAGGTGATGTGGATCGCTATCGTAGTGCCATGAACTATCGTTGTCAATAAAAGCCCTGATCTGGCTGTCTCCTGTCCTAACTGCCTTTGCGGCCCATGATCTGGAGATATCGCTGAGTTGTCTTGTAGTGTCTCTATGTTGGCGATGTAACCTAGAGCTTCATGGCTGCTGCCGTGATATCCTCCTGTGATCTTTCGTAAAGCTTTGTATTCCAATCTGCTCATTGGTTCGAGGAGGCGGTGTCCCGCATTTGGTCTGTTGAATAGTTCTGCTCCCCACGTGAAGATTAGTCTGGTTGCACTACCCCTCGCAGAGGCGTGAAGATGCTGCGAATGCATCCAGTGTACAGGGCTCTGAGGGCTATGGGGCTCATGCCTCCATTTGCGACCGCAGGCTTCCGCGAGTTTATACTTCTTGCGGCTAGCCCCCGGCTCATATTCATGAGATGAGACTGCTAACGGGACTAATAAGAGATGGCTCGAGCTTGGCATAGAGATGGAGGAACAAAGAGAAATCCGTAACAGGGACTGTTTATTGGTGGGCAAGCGACCTGGATTCTTGGCAATCCCCCCGTTTTTTTTGATAAAACAAGTCATTACTCATATGCGGTCCCGTTCGGGACCTGTTAGTATCGAGTCCGAGTACAAGAGGTCTCCAAATGCGTGAGGAGCGCATTTTGGCTACTGAGTCCCGACGCTGCACCGTAAGCCTGCACAAGGTATACGGCCTGATCAACCATAGAGGGTCGGGCCGGATACAGTAAGGAGTAGAGCCGTTCAAATAGTCTGGTTGGCACAACACCCTCCTGTGGCCGTTCGCAATACAAGACACCTACGAAATGTGCAAGGGGAAGTGCGCATGCAATTAGCTGCCTTCGAATTGGAATCGTGGTCCATTAGTCCGGAAGCGATACAGCTATCTCACCATATTAGGCTCCAAATGAGTCTCGCTAGCAGTTCGACGAATCGACACATAATGACGTTGACATACAACCGGGTCGTCATAGTGAATAGGGTAAATAACACGGAAGTCTATAAGGCTACATAAGTACCTTCATGTATTCTAGTTTGCAAGATCCAAGCACTGTTCTGTGTGAGGCCCTGCCATTAAATATTCATTTCCATATAATACCTGAACTCGTAACATTGACCAGCCAAAGACTTGTCCCTTGAACGTAACAGTGCTAAACCGCCCTCTCACACATACGCATTTCGGCCACATTCCTATTAGGACCATGATGAGCCACCCGGAATTACTTAGGGTTTGGCGCCAACAGAGTCTTATGGCACAGGCACGCACTGACAGCCTACAAATGGCTGCGCACCACCCGAGGGCCCACTCCTTTTTCGATCCCAGTAAGGGGACCATAAGGAAACCGAGGCCCTTCAACAGCTGGCTGTTCACCATCAGGAAAGTAGACTCGCTGGCATGCCCACATTGCAACCATACAACAAAAGATGGATACCTCTTCGCATTTTGCTGCCCCCAATCACTTGCCAATTTTTTTTTTTTCTAAATACTTGGTGCCCCAGGCAGGCCAACGATGATGCCCTTGAAAAAGGAGCAGAGGAGGACGAGCTCCGATGGGACCCGAGCAAGGAAAGCCGACTAAACTTTCACTCCAAGGGGAAAATAAAGTTGTGCACAACACTATGCATCATAGTGTCCAGCAACCTCTCATGGAAAACACATATCGATCGACGAACAGCCAAGGCAGCCAGTGTACCATTCGTATAAGGCATTTTCCAACTCTATCCATTGTCCGCTTCGAACTCTTGCTGTTGTTGGCGAATTTTGCTCAACTGAGAAGTTGAAGCACTAGTTGATAAGCCTCGTGACCATCTTGGATTCAAGATCTTGCTAATTCGAGAATTACTGATGTTCTTTGGTGCATATTTCTCACCAAATCACCGCTTTATATCTGGATAGCTAAGTGTAGGATATAGCGTATGCTGTCTACGGATAACAGCTCTCTCTTTCCCAGTCCATGCTTGCCGAGTGGTGGCCTGCTTAGATGACAAAATAGATGTTCAAGTTCGCAATTTATCTTGCAAAAATAGAAACTTTTAGGCAGAATAGAATATTGCGCCCTTGGTTTGGTGGTGGATGTGTAAAGAAACAATGTGGTTGCTGCCAGGTGCACATACATATATATGAAACTATATGTGTTGCTACTTTAGCAGATCTTTCTTATGTCAGGGGTTTCTTATCTCGTAGTCTCATGCCAAGATTGCAAAAGCGAAGCGATGCGATCGACTAGAGTCTTGGCATGAGACTACTTATATCGAAGGGTTTCCTATATTAGGAGTTCTTATGATGTACAAGAATCACAACGAAGTCAAGAAACACTTCAAACTGAAACTAGGGTGTTCCACTACTATGCGTTATTTGTCGCTCAGACGGTCAACGTGATGATTCCGATGAACAAAGATAATGGGCCATCCTTATAAGGTAGTGATTCCGCTTCCTATGAGAACTTATCAATCCCTCACGACACAGCCTCAGACGAGGAAGAAGCTTCAGAAATTTCCAAGTGGTATTCAGTCCCTTGCTTCTGCTCTGCTGGATCCATCTCCAATGCTTGGCAGTGGCTGGAGAGTTTTTTTTTTTTTTTTTTTCGTTTTGACCTGAGTACTTTTTTTTTTTAAATACTTGTTACTCCCATGTGGACCCGTTAGGGGGACCATGAGGAGCCACCCGGAAACCTGGGTGGATTCAAGGACAAGGTAAGTTAATCTGCCAGGTCCAATGCTAAATACATGAACTAGATAACTCTAGCGGGAACGAGGGAACCCATGCTGTCATTAACGGAACAGTGTCCGATGACCCCGAGGGGCCTGACTGAGCCTCAATGAACCCCCTATGACAGAAACCGACCTGAACCCTGAACCCGGAAACTGAAAAGTGACCCAATGGACTCGCGGAGAACTCGTGAAATAAACTGAAACAGAATAGGTGAGCTAAAGATAATTCTCTAAGGAAGAGGAATGGGTGAGCTCGTGGTAAAGATAATTAAAGAACGCCCTCGATGGCCTCATAGGACTCCTCCCCCTCCTTTCCCCATACTGGCTTGTCTAGCTCTTCCCAGCTGTGCTTGGTCCCCAGAAGCTTGTCTCTCGGACGTCTAAATCGTGGGCAGTCGAAATGTGATGTGCTGCCCATTAGTCTCGATCAGACCCTCGTAGAGGCTGCCCATCCTCTTAGTGCCAACGTGCCAACCAGACTACCATCCTCTATCTAGTGTCCGCATTTGTAAGCTACTGGAATCTGCCTCGCCGATGTAGCCTTTCTGGGACCTCGATCTGTGCGCATCCAGTAGTCTGGTTGGCACAACACCCTCCAAAGCCAGGTATATGCTGGGAGTGGCGCCCCCATTCGCACCTTCTCATCCCAAACCCCGCCTTGTTCCTTGCTTCCTTTCGGACGGCTGTGGAGG
>WHUX01000746.1:0-12039 GCA_015179025.1 Terfezia claveryi
CGTCCTAATAGTCGCAAGAGCGCTATCAGTCAATAGGGCCCCCGTGACATTACTTTGTAGCCAGTGATTCTCGCTACATTTGCTATATACTCTAATCATGTCTAGTTCACAGACACCAAGAGGGCCTCGCCAGCCCTACCAACCCCTTACATTCCCAGATGTCACACCCGTGCCATCACCCAAAGACCACACAATCTTCCGCAATCAGATACAGATACGGAAGATGATCTCATTGACATCCCAATGGAGGATATCCTATCTCGAGGGATAGAATCCTCCAGACACCCATATATAGTCCAGACGAGCTACAGTCATTCCACCTGGATTAATTGATCGATTTGGCCTACCTTCCCGAAGACCACCTCGACGAACAAACAGCAATGCCTCTTCACAGCGCCATCCCGCACAACCCCCACTACGTCCAATTCGACCCCCTCGTACAGGACTAAGCCAACAAGAATATGATGAATTATTGGCTAGGATAGTTCGAGATGGAGCCACAGAATTCGAGCGGCAACGAGCCGAAATTCTGAACCTTACCGAAGGTTTAAATGCCCAAGCTAGTTTCCTAAAACAAGCACAAGAAGCTCATACTATTGTATTTAATGGTGCTAGAGCAACTTATGAAGACTTAAAGTTGCTACGACAACAGGTAACTGAAGAAGTAGCAGCTCTAAAAGGGCAAACGGATGGGCAAGAAGATGCTGTGAAACGGCTAACAGTTTCCATTAAGGAAACGTTGGAAATCCAATGGAAAGAGCTAACAAAGAAGCTCAAGGAGGATACGGAGGCAATAATAGATGCAGCTAAGGTTGAGTTTGATGGGATCAAAGCTGATGTGGGCAAGCTAAACGATTGGGCACAAAAAGCGATCAAACAAGAACAAGATGATCGTATTCGGAGTTGCGAAACTAACAAGGAATCGGTAGAAGAACTCTCTCGCCGAATCCAAACTCACAAACGAAAGCTCAAAGACCTACAAGAGCAACCACTTGGCCAACAGCGCCCACCAAAACGAACTCGATCGATTGATGATGACATCGAAGATTTCATCATCCGTGGTACTCGGACAGGTCCAGTACCACCTCCACCACCTCCACCTCCTCCACCTCCAGTCCAAAAAACCCGAGTTCTTTCTGACAAGAAAGAACCCCGAAACCTCCCCCTACCACCGAAGTTCGATGGAACTTCAAGCAAGCTGAAGGAATTTCTGATGAAGGTAGACCACACCTTTGAACGCATGCCGCTAACATACTCTACTCATAGCGAAAAAATCCTGTTTGTAGCGGATCTACTTACAGGAGGTGCGAGCACCTGGTATTACGCAACCAACATAAGCGAACACCAGATGCCAACTCCGGATGGGTTGAATGGGACACGTTTAACGTCTTTAAACGTGAATTCATAAACGCACACCAGAACCAGCATGAGAAGCGAGATGCGAAGGTCTCCCTTCAGAAGGAGTTCCAGAAGAAAGGTGAGTTGATGAAAGATTTCATCGCTCGTGTCAGGGTTCATCAGTTGGTAGCGGAACTACCACGGGAACAGCTCTGGGAGCACCTGATTAGTGCTATTCAGCCTGAGACTCGGGCCCATATGGTCCGAGTCAGTACTGACAAAGACATTCTAGACAAGGTACCTGCAAGCACAGAAATGTGCTTTCAGGCCATCGCAAATGCCGGGTCTCAGGTTGAGTATGAGAAGGTGAGGGAGGCACATGCACAGAGCCAGTTCCGTCAAAAAGAACAGGCTGCTGGTGCGAAAAAGAGGTACCCAACACTCCCAAGACTGCCGAAAAGAAGTCCGAAAACCTCAAAGACCGAATTACCAAGCCCAAGCAAAAGGCAAAAACCAAGCCTGATGCTAAAGCTAAATCCAAGTCAGATACTCCTTCTAAAAAAGCCAAAGAGCCTGGCCAAGATAGCGTTACATACGCTATGAGACAGGCTCGAAAGAAGGACGGACAGTGCATCAAGTGTGGGGACAAATCTCACATGATGGGTGACTGTTCTATCGGTTGGAAGGTTACGGATGAAACAAAGGCAAAGGGAAGGGAAAGGGAAAGGAGGAAGCTAAGAAAGTGGCGACAGTGTCTGCAGGAGCGGCTGTGTAGCGCCACTTGAGGTTCAGTTTGGGCACATTGTTAGTGAGGATGAGTTGGATTATGGGGAAAATTCGGACTGTTAGGGATGCGGGCTATCTAGTACGTCGGGTCGGATAGTCTCGCAGGATTGGTTTTCTATTTGTGTTATAAGGAATGGCATCTCTGTTGGCAGTTGGAAGGAGGAACATGAAGGGGAACCGATGGATATTGACCCTGTTTTGATTAGTTCTGTTTCTCGCAATTTGTCTTCTTCTGCTATTTCTTCTCTTTCTTTATCAAATAAAAACGCAAAAAAAGGGACAAAAAGAAAAGCTGATGATGAGGTGGCTCCTCATATTGGCGCACTCGAAAAAAGACCACGAAAGGTGGCGGTGCCGGATATTTCATTGGATGGAATTAAGGATCTCTCTTTGGCAGGAAAATCGGGTGCGAAGGTATTGAAGCGTGAAGGACTGAAATTTCTTATCTCTGTTAAGTTATCTTGGATGTACGGAGGAAATAAACGCGAAATTTCCATTAATGCTTTGGTTGATACTGGCGCAGAAGCCACGATTTTTGATTCTTCTTTCGTTGAACAGATGATGCTGCCTTGGGTTAAGAGGGAGAAAAGACTGAGATTAGAGAGCGCCGACGGCTCGATTCTCAAGAGGTCTGGCACAGTGCAGGTTCAGAACCTGCAGATGGAGGTCCCAGATGCAAGATCGGGACGAAACAAAACTCTTGACCTGGTAACTGAGGTTGCGTGCCTCGAACCAGGTCTTCCACTCATTTTGGGGATGGATTGGATTAAAGCCAATTGTGATAAGCTACGGGTCACCACTCCTTATGGACTCGAGCTAAAAAGAGCGTTGGAAATCGAGGAGGTTACTGATTTCGCTGACTTTGACGAAGTACTTGCAGAGACTCAATATGTCGGATTAATTGAAATAGGGGAATGGGATTATCAGAAGTTCGCTAATGGAGACGTTCGCAAGGTTATGAAAATAACAGCGACTGAAAATATCCATGAACTTGCTGATCGATTGCCAACACAGTACAGGGATTTTGTAAAAATCTTTGGAAAGGAGTTGCAATCCGCCCTTCCCACGCACGGTCCACAAGACATGACAATTGAGTTAGAAGAAGGAAAGAGTCCCCCGTCAGGAAAACTATACCCCCTCTCCCCTGATGAATTGGAGCTTCTCAAAGAATACCTAGATGAGATGCTCCGAACCGGCAAGATAAGACCGAGCAAAAGCAGTGCTGGCGCTCCTATATTCTTCGCCAAACAGCCAAATGGCAAGCTCAGAATAGTCGTAGACTATAGAGGGCTCAATGCCATAACCAAAAAAGACAAGTATCCCCTACCACTTATGACTACCCTAATGGAACAAGTTGGTACTTCACAGGTTTTCTCCAAACTCGATCTTAAACTCGGGTTTAATCTACTCAGAATAGCGGCCGGAGACGAGTGGAAAACAGCATTCAAGACAAGATATGGCTTATACGAATATACAGTTATGCCTTTTGGGCTAACTAACGCGCCATCTGTTTTCCAGCGACATGTTAACAATATTCTATCGGAACGAATTGACCGAGGAATAGTTGTATATATTGATGATATCCTCATTTATACCCAAACAGAGGAAGAACATGTCGAGCTCGTCCGTTGGGTGCTGCAGAAACTAACGGAGAATAACCTTTGTGTCAACATAGACAAGTGTATCTTCCATGTCCCAGAAGTCGAATTCGTGGGATTTAAAGTAGGTACAAAGGGGATACAAATGGGGCAGAAGAAAGTCGAGGATATCCTCGCCTGGCAGGCTCCTCGGAACGTCAAAGAAGTGCAGAGGTTTATTGGGTTTGCTAATTTCTATCGCCGGTTTATTCAAGGCTTTAGTAGTTTGGCATTGCCGATTCAGACACTGACGCACAATGGAGTTCCTTGGAACTGGACACAGCAGTGTCAACAGGCCTTCGATGAGCTAAAATATAGGTTCACCACCGCTCCGATACTATGCCATTATCACCCAGAACGACCAAAAATGATCGAGACAGACGCGTCTGATCTAGCAAAAGCTGGTATTCTATCCCAAAAAGAACCAGATGGTCGTTGGCACCCAGTAGCGTACTATTCGAAACGCTTTATCCCAGCAGAACTTAATTACGACGTCCATGAAAAGAAATGGTCGTAATTGTCAATTGTTTCCAAGAATGGAGACATTTTCTCATGGGTGCCCCGGAGGAGATAATTGTGTATACGGACCATAAGAACCTTGAGTACTTTAATTCCACTAAGATACTCAATCGAAGGCAGGCCAGATGGGCGGAAATACTAAGCCAGTTCAATTTTAGAATCATCTACCGCCCAGGTGATAAGAATGGCAAGGCAGATGCGCTTTCTCGTCAGGTTGATCCTGACCTCGAAGGAGGGGGAGAGAAGCAGGACCACACGATTCGGATGTTCAAGCCTGGTCAATTCCAACTAGGAACAAGTGAGGAGAGTCTAGTAACGCGCCGCATTATGGCAGTGAAGGCCTCACAAACGGAAGAATCAAGTTGGTCGAAGGAGATCCAAGAGGCTGGCCTCAAGGACGACAAGTGGTTAGGGATTCGGAACGCGTTGAAGTTTGGCAAGGAGTATCCTGGACTCGATCATTACGGTTTAGAAGATGACATGGTAACCTATGAACGTCGCCTATATATACCTGACAACAATTCCCTTAAGTTGAAAGTGGCTTTCCAAAGTCATGATGCTAAAGTTGCAGGTCATTTCGGACGTGACAAAACCCTCGAGCTAATGAAACGAAATTACTACTGGCCTAACATGGAAGACTGGGTACGAAACTACGTTCGCACATGCGATGCTTGCCAAAGAAACAAGACAGCAAGACACAAGAAATATGGCAAGCTCGTACCTCTTCCAATCCCCTATAGGCCGTGGGAACATATTTCGATGGATTTCATCACTGATTTACCACCAGTCAAAGGGTATAATCAGATTGGGTTATTGTTGATAGGTTTACTAAAATGTCGCATTTCATTCCTTTAAAGAACCGGAAGGCAAAAGAGTTGGCTGGGATATTTGTCAAGGAGGTTTGGAGGCTGCACGGATTACCAAAGAGGGTTGTTTCGGATCGGGATTCGGTATTTACAAGTTCGTTTTGGATGGAGGTAATGCGGTTATTAGGAGTTGAGTTGGATAAGTCCTCGGCATATCACCCCAGACTGATGGTCAAACTGAACGAGTCAACCAGACCCTTGAGCATTATCTACGGACGTATTGCTGTTGGGATCAGGATGACTGGGTCGAGTTATTACCATTTGCCGAGTTCTGTTATAATAACACTGTCCATTCTAGTACCAAACTCACACCATTCTTTGCCGCATATGCTCAACACCCAGAAAATAATTTCCAGAACCCAACCGAAGCCTCAACTGAATCGAACAACCCTGAGGCAGTCAAGACAGTCGAAACCTTGGACGCAATGAGGGAGGCTATGAGGGAGAACATGAAGGCAGCACAGGACCGGATGTCCAAATACTACAATCTCAAGGTAGCAGAGAAGGAACCGACATTCAAAGTGGGAGATTGGGTCATGGTCAACGCAAAGAACATCAAAACAAGGCGTCCGACCAAGAAGCTTGACTACAAGTTACGAGGGAAGTTTAGAATCAAACGGCTTATAGGCACCTATGCCTATGAGTTAGAGCTTCCCCGAGCACAGGCAAAACTCACCCAGTTTTTCATATTAGTTTGTTGGAACCCTACCACCTTAACACGATTGCCGGCAGACGCTCGCCAACACCCCCTCCAGTCGACCTCGAAGAATCGGAATACCAGGTGGAAAAGGTTAGGACAAGTGAGCTCAGGAAGGGACGGGTTATGTATTTAGTCTCTTGGAAGGGTTACGGTCCTGATGACGACACATGGGAACCATATGAGAACCTGAAGGATGGAGCAGCCGATTTAATTCGAAAATTCCATCTGGATAATCCTCGTAAGCCTCGGGACCCTGATGTTATCTTGTGAGGATTTTTCTTTTTTTCCTATATTAGGCATTAGGTTTTTTGAATTATCTTTACGTTTTTGTTTTACCTGTATTTCTTATGCCATATTGTCCCAGGGGTGCAAAGAGACGTACGCAGCTATGTTTTGGCTGTTGTATATGAGGACTGGTCCTCAAGCCCCATCCATTGTTGTTAGTAGCAATAATGATTCTGATTGCATGATCAATTAGGTTCTTGCGGACAAGAACCTTAAGGGGGAGGCACTGTCACGGGGTGACATCCAGCCCTACCAAAGGTACTTGGGCCCTTATAGAACGACCCTAGAATCTATATGAACTCTAGGTACACTCTTAGCAGTGTGGTGCAAACGTTTCTAATACTTATCTATAAGAGTTAAGTATATGAAACGGTATGAACCTCGGATAGTTTATAATCATCCTAGATGGTTAAGACCCTTATGGAACGTCCATAGACCCTTGAGGGAGCTACGGTTTAAGTTTCATAAGAATCCGATTAACGGTTCAATAGTTATACTCAGATTAATATGCTGACTATATGCATATATATGCTAGCTATATTAGCTGTTACCCTGAAGTCTTGGCGTTACCCTGAATATTGAATTATTACCCTGAACTGCAGGAAAATAATTCGGTAAAAATAACTAAAAAAATGAAGGACCGAGGGCGCACTTTAGACCAAAGTGCGTCCGGTGACACTATAAGGGAGTGCGCCCAGGACAGAGGCCAAAGGTAGGGCCAAAACATAAAGTTCTCCGAATTTAATGTTTCAAGGTTCTATCTAGGCCTACTCTTCGTCCTGATTCCATTTCTGCAATCCTTTTTATGATCGGAGTTAAACTCATGGAGATATAAGACTTTTAATATGGTCATATAGGTCCACGAGGAGGTTTACTTATTATTGGTAATAACTCCGTGAATAATTTGGGTATCGGATAAACTAAGATTCTATAATCTTCTATGCGTTGATACCTTTCCAATGGTAATCTACTTGTGACCCACGGTTCTCTATTCATAGAGTTATGTGCAGTTGAAAATTATTTTCAATGGACACTAGACACTATTAAGTGAATATTGCCGGAAACATAATTAGATGCCTTCGGATATTGTCGGATGGTAATTCGATAGTATCGGGGATTGGTAACGTATCTGAAATTGAATTTAGTTGTCTCGGATAAGAATTCTTTAATGGGATAAGCGAGCTATAAGCGAAGTACGTATAACATGCAGACATGGGAATATTCTCTACGTTCGGGTTAGTAACCTGTGACAACGAGTGCAGATAGCAACTGCATTAACAAAGGTGTGGATGGCATAACACTTAGGAAGAAATTCCAAGGTGACAGGTAGGCCCGCGTTTTATAAAATATTTTTATCATAAGAATATCTACAACACCGCGGGATATAAATAGTGCAAGTAGTTCCGGTTGAATTTATTCTACCACCAGCGAGTATTCGAAAGCAAGAGCACCTTGAGTACACGAAGCCTACAAAGTTCTAAGTCTTGAGTTAACTTTACGTTTAAGCGACATAGGATTTATTTTGTGTTGCGAAATAAGATCCGTCGTGAGGAACTATGTTGGACTAAACTTTACTGCTATAGGATTGATATTCTGTGTTGCGGAATAGATATCGTTGCGGCAGGAAATTACGGCCGTCCTAATAGTCGCAAGAGCGCTATCAGTCAATAGGGCCCCGTGACATGGATCTCTTACTTCTTGTCAGCTTTCATTGATTTCTAGTTTTTTATAACTGTTGCTTTTCTCTTCTTCATATTTGTTTTAAGCTGCTACTCTATACTGTCAGTAACTTTAATCTCGTAAGTGGCTTTAGCACCATTGAATACAATGTGTGAGCTTCTTGTGCTTGTTTCAGGAAACTAGCCTGAGCATTTAAACCTTCCGTGAGGTTCAGAATCTCGGCTCGTTGCCTTTCAAATTCTGTAGCTCCATCACGAACTATTCTAGCCAATAATTCTCATATTCTTGTTAGCTTAGTCCTGTACGAGGGGTCGAATTGGACGTAGTGGGGTTGTGCAGGATGGCGTTGCAAAGAGGCATTGCTGTTTGTTCGTCGAGTGGTCTTCGGAAGGTAGGCCAAATCGATCGATTAATCCAGGTGGAATGATTGTAGTTCATCTGGACTATATATGGGTGTCTTGAGGATTCTATCCTAGGGATAGAATATCCTCATTGGGATATCAATGAGATCATCTTCTGTATCGTATCCGACTGTGGAAGATTGTGAGGTCTTTGTGTGATGGACGGGTGTGACATCTGGGAATGTAAGGGTTGGTAGGGCTGGCGAGCCCTCTTGGTGTCTGTGAACTAGACATGATTTGAGTATAATAGCAAATGAAATGAGAATCACTGGCTACAAAGTAATGTCAGGGGGCCCTATTGACTGATAGCACTCTTGCAACTATTAGGACGGCCGTAATTTGCTGCCGCAACGATATCTATTCGCAACACAGAATATCAATCCTATAGCAGTAAAGTTCAATCCAACTATAGTCCTCACGACGGATCTTATTTTGCAACACAAAATAAATCCTATGTCACTTAAACGTAAAGTTAACTCAAGACTTAGAACTTTGTAGGCTTCGTGTACTCAAGGTGCTCTTGCTTTCGAATACTCGCTGGTGGTAGAATAATTCAACCGGAACTACTTGCACTATTTATATCCCGGTGTTTGTAGATATTCTTATGATAAAAATATTTTATAAAACGCGGGCCTACCTGTCACCTTGGAATTTCTTCCTAAGTGTTATGCCATCCACACCTTTGTTAATGCAGTTGCTATCTGCACTCGTTGTCACAGGTTACTAACCCGAACGTAGAGAATATTCCTATCTGCATGTTATACGTACTTCGCTTATAGCTCGCTTATCCCATTAAAGAATTCTTATCCGAGACAACTAAATTCAATTTCAGATACGTTACCAATCCCGATACTATCGAATTACCATCCGACAATATCGAAGGCATCTAATTATGTTTCGGCAATATTCACTTAATAGTGTCTAGTGTCCATTGAAAATAATTTTCAACTGCACATAACTCTATGAATAGAGAACCGTGGGTCACAAGTAGATTACCATTGGAAAGGTATCAAGCATAGAAGATTATAGAATCTTAGTTTATCTCGATACCCAAATTATTCATGAGTTATTACCAATAATAAGTAAACCTCCTCGTAGACTTATATGACCATATTAAAAGTCTTATATCTCCATGAGTTTAACTCCGATCATAAAAGGATTGCAGAAATGGAATCAGGACGAAGAGTAGGCCTAGATAGAACCTTGAAACATTAAATTCGGAGAACTTTATGTTTTGGCCCTACCTTTAGCCTCTGTCCTGGTGCACTCCCTATAGTGTCACCGGACGTACTTTGGTCTAAAGTGCGCCCTCGGTCCTTCATTTTTTTAGTTATTTTTACCGAATTATTTTCCTTAGTTCAGGGTAATAATTAGCAATTCAGGGTAATGCCAAGACTTCAGGGTAATAGCTAATAGCTAGTATATATATGCATATAGCCAGCATATTGATCTGGTATAACTATTGAACCATTAATCGGATTCTTATGAAACTTAAACCGTAGCTCCCTCAAGGGTCTATGGACGTTCCATAAGGGTCTTAACCATCTAGGATATTATAAACCACTCCGAGGTTCATACCCGTTTCATATACTTAACTCTTATAGATAAGTATTAGAAACGTTTGCACCACACTGCTAAGAGTGTACCTAGAGTCATATAGATTCTAGGGTCGTTCTATAAGGGCCCAAGTACCTTTGGTAGGGCTGGATGTCACCCCGTGACAGTGCCTCCCTCCTTAAGGTTCTTGTCCGCAAGAACCTAATTGATCATGCAACCAGAATCATTATTGGTACTAACAACAATGGATAGAGCTTGAGGACCAGTCCTCATGTACAACAGCCAAAACATAGCTGCATACGTCTCATTGCACCCCTGGGACAATATGGTATAAGAAATACAGGTAAAAACAAAAACGTAAAGATAATTCAAAAAACCTAATGCCTAATAATAGGAAAAAAAGAAAAATCCTCACAAGATAACATCAGGGTCCCGAGGCTTACGAGGATTATCCAGATGGAATTTTGGAATTAAATCGGCTGCTCCATCCTTCAGGTTCTCATATGGTTCCCATGTGTCGTCATCAGGACTGTAACCCTTCCAACAGACTAAATACATAACCCGTCCCTTCCTGAGCTCACTCGTCCTAACCTTTTCCACCTGGTATTCTGATTCTTCGAGGTCGACTGGAGGGGGTATTGGTGAGCATTTGCCGGCAATTGTATTAAGGTGCTAGAGTTCCAACAAACTAATATGAAAAACTGGGTGAGTTTTGCCTGTACTTGGGGGAAGCTCAAACTCATAGACATAAGTGCTAATAAGCCGTTTAATTCTAAACTTCCCTCATAACTTGTAGTCAAACTTCTTGGTCGGACGCCTTCTTTTGATGTTCTTTGCGTTGACCATAACCCAATCTGCCACTTTGAATATTAGTTCCTTCTCTGCTACCTTGAGATTGTAGTATTTGGACATCCGGTCTTGCACTGCCTTCATGTTCTCCCTCATAGCCTCTCTCATTGCATCCAAGGTTTCGACTGTCTTGACTGCCTCTAGGTTGTTTGATTCAGTTGAGGCTTCGGTTAGGTTCTGGAAATTATTTGATGGGTGTTGAGTGTATACGGCAAAGAATGGTGTGAGTTTGGTACTAGAATGGACAGTGTTATTATAACAGAACTCAGCAAATGGTAATAACTCGACCCAGTCATCCTGATCCCAATAGCAATACATTCGTAGATAATGCTCAAGGGTCAGGTTGACTCGTTCAGTTTGACCATCGGTCTGGTGGTGATATGCCAAGGACTTATCCAATTCAACTCCTAATAACCGCATTACCTCCATCCAAAACGACCTTGTAAATACCGAATCCCGATCCGAAACAACCCTCTTTGGTAATCCGTGCAGCCTCTAAACCTCCTTGACAAATATCCTAGCCAACTCTATTGCCTTCCGGTTTTTTAAAGGAATAAAATGTGACATCTTAGTAAGCCTATCAACAATAACCCAGATCTGATTATACCCTTTGACTGGCGGTAAATTAGTGATGAAATCTATCGAAATGTGTTCCCACGGCCTATAGGGGATTGGAAGAGGTACGAGCTTGCCATATTTCTTATGTCTTGCAGTCTTGTTTCTTTGGCAAGCATCACATGTGCGAATGTAGTTTTGTACCAAGTCTTCCATATTTGGCCAGTAGTAATTTCGTTTCATGAGCTCGAGGGTTTTGTCACATCCAAAATGACCTGCAACTTTAGCATCGTGACACTGGAAAGCCACTTTCAACTTAAGGAGTTGTTATCAGATATATATAGGCGACATTCATAGGTTACCATGTCATCTTCTAAACCATAATGATTGAGTCCAGGGTACTCCTTGCCAAACTTCAACGCGTTCCGAATGCCTAACCACTTGTCATCCTTGAGGCCAGCCTCTAGGATCTCTTTTGACCAACTTGATTCTTCTGTTTGTGAGGCCTTCACTGCCATAATTATGGCGCGTTACTAAACTCTCCTCACTGTTCCTAGTTGGAATTGACAGGCTTGAACATCCGAATCGTGTGGTCCTGCTTCTCTCCCCCTCCTTCGAGGTCAGGATCAACCTGACGAGAAAGCGCATCTGCTTGCCATTTTTATCACCTGGGCGGTAGATGATTCTAAAATTAAACTGGCTTAGTATTTCCGCCCATCTGGCCTGCCTTCGATTGAGTATCTTAGTGGAATTAAAGTACTCAAGGTTCTTGTGATCCGTATACACAATTATCTCCTCCGGGCACCCATGAGAAAATGTCTCCATTCTGGAAACAATTAACAATTACGACCATCTCTTTGTCATGG
>WHUX01000747.1:0-12022 GCA_015179025.1 Terfezia claveryi
CATAGTAGCGTTTCTGGGAGGCCTGTACCCTTTTCATTGCCTGTTCTGTGTTGAGTCGTCATTTGGACAGGTTCGCTGCCATCTCCTCTGCTGCTAGCGAGTGTCTGAAGTTTTGATGTACGGCTTTGTCCCCGAAGTTCTCTGGAGCACATCCGTACAGGAGGTCAAACGGTGATCTGCCTGTTGACGAGTTGATGCAGGAGTTGTGTGCAAATTCGACTGCGGGCAAGATTCAGCCATTTGTCACTGGATTCCAAGATCATGATCCTCAGTGTAGCCTCTATTGTGCAATTGGTGCGCTCTGATTGGCCGTCTGCTTGTGGGTGGTAAGCTGTGGTCATAGCCAACTTCATTCCAGTAAGGGCCATCAGTGTCTTCCAAAACCCTGATGTGAACCTTCTATCACGGTCGCTGATTATCACCGAGGTTATGCCCCATGTCGCAAAGAGGGTTGTGAAGTACCGATTTGCAAACTGTTCGGCTGTATCAGATTTTCTGCATGGTCTCAGTCTCACTGCTTTTGTGTACTTGTCAGTACATGTCGCGAGTGAGTCGATGCTTTTCACTGGAGGTAACCCTTCCACAAAGTCAATACATATTGTATGGAGGGGGGTCACTGCTGGTATGGGTTGTAGGTTCCCTAGTTTTTCGATGTGTCGGACTTGACTATTTGACATTCGTGGCATGACTTGCAGTATATTTCTATATCCTTCGCCATCTTTGGCCAATATACTCTTGTCTTCGCTTTTTCCAGTGTTCGTTTCGAACCTGGGTGTCCCATCTCATCATGAAGAACTCGTATTATTCCAGACGGCATTCCTGGGGGATGCATATCTGGTGGGAGTCACCTTTTCGTCGCAGTAGGAGGTCATTTGGACTCCATTCAAAGCTTGCATTCTCTTGAGAAGGGGTGTCATTCTGACTCTCAACTCGACCCCTGTTCAAAGACAGCCACACTCTAAGGGTTCCGTTCCACTTCCTCGACTTGGATAGGTCCCCGCACATATCCACCAAAGAACTCATCTGTTGCATATGCACGCCTGATCTTCAAGTAAGTCTGGTTTCATTGACGAGATATTGGTTGAGAAAGAGCGGATCACTAGATGTCTTGACAGTGGGTCCACATTCGAGTGAGTGAGCCCTAGTCTATGTATTATCTTGATCTTGTTTTCCATTGGTCCCAATAGCATTGCCCATTTGTGTAGGCGGGAGTTTGTGGATTGCTTTATTGACCATAGCCATTGCAGTGTATGGTGGTCTGTCACAACAGTGACTGATGAGCTGTCAAGATAATGAGACAGTTTAGTGAAGGACAATATACTCCCAGATTCCATTTCTGTCGCTGAGTAGTTCTTTTCTGCTGGAGTGAGGGATCGCGATATGAAGAGGATGGGGTGTTGACGGCCATCGGTATCGCAGTCTTGTTGCAGAGCTGCTCCGAGTCCTGTTTTAGATGCATCTGTATATAGGTAGAATGTTTGTCATAGTTTGGGTACCTTAGAACAGGGGCTTTATATAGAGGTCTTTCAGTTGCTCTAGTACCATCGTTCCTTTTCGAGGGTTGGCTCAACCGTCTGTCTACCTACCTTCCTTGCATGCTGTTTAGCATCCAGTCTACTCAAGGATTCCTTCTCTGCATATTTCAGCGCTGTCGTCAGGGGTTCTGCTATTTGTTAGGGGCGAGCTAGTGATCACGGTGATATCTGTCGGTATATCGGTATATAGAGTGCACGAAGGCATAATCACTAGGCTCGAGCCTAACTGGGCTAACATAGAGCGAAGAATATAGACTGATTCATTTGATAAAGTAAAGTAACCCAGCGATACAAGACTTCGCTCGAGTCTTAGAGAACAAGAACTAGATACAAGAAGTGGGCCAATATATAAGAAAGCGGGGCTGCCTTCAGGCCACCCACCATCGGGTGCCGCCGGTCATGCCTGCATAATCTCAGCCGTAACACTATTGATGCAAACTTCGGAATAAATTGTCTATAATACGAGAATTGGCCCAGTATCCTTCTCAATTCTTTCACTGTCTTTGGGAAAGGTAGTGCCTTGATTGCTTCAGTTTTTTGTTCCAGGGTTCTCAAACCCAGTCTTGATACTCTGAGGCCTAACAAGTCTACACTCATGAATCTGAAGTTGCACTTCCTTTCGTCGAGGGTTAGATTCACCCTCTTGAATGCAGCCAGGACCTTTGCCAGGTGATCTAGGTGGTCCTTCCAGGATGGTGACCAGACCACCACATCATCAATATAAGCCAGTACGAATTGCCATCTCCAGCGGCCCAGTAGTGAGTCAATCGAGCGTTGGAAGAAAGCTGGGGCATTTTGGAGGCCGAACGGGACTCTTTTGTATTGCCATTGACCCTCTTTCTCCGTTGCAAAAGCACTCAGCCATCTCGATTCAGGGGAGAGTTCGAACTGGTGGTAACCTTTATTAGCATCCATTGTAGAGAAGTATAGTGCACCAGACAGGGCTGTGAAGACCAAGTCAGGTCTGGGAATTGGGTACCGATCCATTGGGGTGATATTGTTTATTGCTCTGTAGTCGACGCAGAATCTGTATTTCCCATTTTGTAATACCATCACTACAGGTGAAGCTACCGGGCCAAATCCTTTCTCTATGATATCCAATTTCTTGAGTGTTTCCATACTCTCGGTGATCAGTCATGAGGTTCGGGGAGATTCTCTATAGGGTTGAGTTCTGGGGATATTCTTCTCTGGGATTGTATCTATTTTCATCGATGGTAGTTCCACCTTTCCCAACCTTCGGCCCTCGAATGCGAAGCAGGTAGTAAATCGTTTAATAAGGGCAGCTAGTTGGTCTTTCATTTCCTTAGTCAGATTCTTATCGATTGTGATAACGAGTTTGTCGAACTCTGGGGATGGGCGTAGTGGTTCATCAATATCCAATTCTAGCTTCTCCACATTCCATTCATCTACTTCTAACTCCGCTGACAGGCCAAATGGTTCTGTTGGGATCTTGTCTAGATCTTGTCCTCTGTTGATGACTTCGGCGGTTTTCCTTTGGGTCTGGCTTTCGAGTCTTAAGATCTGTTTTGTATTCTTTCTTCCTGTGCTTGTTGGATCCAGGTAGTGTTGCCTTCTTCAGTTTCTCTATTGATCTCCGGGAGTTTTCTGTTTCTCTCCTCATCAGCACAATGATTCCTCCATCTAGTGATATCTGGGCTCTCAAGTCCTTTCCTGCTGGCGTTGTCTAGGTACTTTGTCATGTCTCTATCTCTTACTTTATCAAACTTCCCTTTTTCTATGTCTCTTTTCTCTTTCCTTTCCCATTGTCTAGTCTTTTTCTGGCCCACATCTTTCTTTCCCCATTTCCACCAGGTCCCATTTCTGTATTAGGCGATCGTCAGCTTTTCCCAGTGGTCGAGGCTTGACCAATTTGTTCCAAAAGCTGTCCAAGGTTGGAGTCGTATAGTCAAGGGCCCATGTCGTGGCGCAGTAGGGGGCATATTGTGTGGTCATGACTGGATATGCGTGTATTTGGTGTTCATCCTTCAGATGTGTACTGGTACCGGGTAGGTTTGGCGTATCGTAAGAGTTTTGGATCAGTGTTGGGGTGGCGAAGTATGTCATCTTCGTATTTGTTTTCAGTACTCGCACTGAACCTATGATCTCACCTTTCATCAATTTCATCGGGGAGTCGCACATGTTAGAGAAAGTGAGTACAGGTGTGTCTTTATGCATGAGGGTGGAGGGGATGCGGCCATGTAGTTCTCGTGAGGTGTCGATGAAAGCTTTCGGTGCAAACAGGAGGGTCTGTCCTTCCGGAAACTTGCATGAAACACTCACTGGGAGTAGCACATCGCCGTGGGGGGGTATCACCGTGTCTTTCAATACCATGACTGTGTTTTTAAGTGTCATTTGTGTCTTTCTTGAGTTATAGTCTGCCATCGGTATCTCCATTTTCCTAATCCGGATTATCCCTTCGCTCTCTATAAAGTCCATTCCATAAGCTCTGGTGGCGTCTCTGCCAATCAAGAAGTTGCACTCCAACTCTTTCACCACCTGGAATTCGATATAGATTTTCGTTACCTTACCAAAGGATATATCACCCCTAAGAGCTGTGGCGTCTGGTAAATATACGGAAATCAGAGCAAAACCCAGTGTCTGTAATCATCAGCAAGAAAAAAGTGGCATCGGGATGCCAGGTGGTGTCTCCAGGAGACAGGGTTGTCTCTTATGTCTTTTGTGTCTTTTGTGTCTTCTGGGTGTCTCCTAAGTGTCTCCTATATGTCTCTTAGTGTCTCCCAGTGTCTCCAGGAGACACTAGGAGACATTCTGCTAATCATGGAGACACATCTTGTCTCCAGTGGCATTACTGTCTCTAGAGACACTAGAGACAAACTATTTTTTTCCTGATGATACACCTCCACCGACTCCTCAAAACGATGGGGAGTGTATAGGGTTGTCTTTGATCACTGCGTCTGGGGCCCTCAGCCTCAGGACATCCAAGCGGATGAGGCATTGACCTCCAGAATCTCCACAGCCTGTCACGGTCAGTGTGTTTCCCTTTGGGGTTGACAGCCAGACCTCTATGGGGAGAGGGTGGCCATTGAGGTAGGACAGGCCGTCTCCCATTGAGGGGGGGTGGGCAGCTCCATTATTGGGAGTTTATCAGCTCTGGGAATGGTCCGGGTTTTCAAGAAGGATAGGAAGGTGTTTACCACTTTCACGGTGTATGTTGTTATCTTAGGTTGTCTAAGTGGTCTGATAAATCTGACAGATCTTGCTCCTCGTCTTCTGAGGTTTCTGTTTCATCCTCTGACTTCGGAATCAAGTTCGTATTGTAGGTTTTTTTGCTCGAGGAGTTATTGTTTCCTTTCTTTGCCTCTTTATTCCTTTCCAATTCCTTCTTCCCTGTCTCCTTTGTCTCTTTTTTCATCCATTTGGATCCTTGACCTCTATCCCTCAGTCTGTTATCCTTGCTGGGTTTTCATTCCTTGTTGCGGTTTTCAGATCTGTCGAGGCGGGATCATCATTTTAACTTTTCTGCCATCTCATGACGTTGTATGAGCTCATCTCTGAATTCCTTCTGGTTGTGTTATTTCCATGATACCACCATGAGATCAGGTGCGTGTTGTGACAAACCCTTCCAGATTTCCCGCATGACTTCGACCTCTGTTATGAATGGTTCAGCTCGTTTGTGCATTGCTGCTTTGTCGTAGAAATATTCTTCCACTGATTCCTTCCAAGGTCTAAATATCCTGGCTTCAGCTCGTTCCCTACTGCGTCTCAGGTCTTCTCCAAAGCCATCTCTGAGGAGATAGGTCCATCCCGCCAGAGTTCTGGTGAAAGCCCGGTCATCAGGGGGAATAGCTATAAACCATTCTCTTGCCACTCCTTTCATGCATCGGGGGAGTATCAGCATCACTCTCTTCTCCCCATATATATTGGATATGATTTCAAGTGTTCTGATATAGTGTTCGACGTCTTTCCCATCAAATTCGCCAATGTCTTCCACTTTTAAGGGGGCTTCTCTTGGTTCGTTTCGACGGTCATAGCCATCTTCTCGAGGGCGTCTGCCCCCTCTTCTTTCCCGTGACCGGTCATCCCCTCTCCTGTCACGGGATCTCTCGTATCTCTCTCTATGTCTTTCATCCCCTCTCCTGTCACTGGATCTCTCGCGTCTCTCTTTATGTCTTTCGTCGGGTCTGGTTTGTCTTGATTCCTGTTGTATCCCGTCATCTTCCAGTCTGTCCCTGTCATCGTCCTCCCCCTCATCTCGTCTACCTCGGATGTGCAGACCAGCATGATCTAAGGCTGGGGATCCAGGTCTCGACCTTGAGTAACCATTGTCCTGTTCCCCTGGTTGGCAGAATGGGAGTTTTGGGCAGGGGTTTCGAATATTGGAGTGGATCATCATTGTCGAGTTCACATATCTGCCCTCTGCCCTTGTGTACAGGATATGTTGGATGGGGTAGCTAGGCTGTTGAGAAGTCTCTCTTAATTCCAGAGATAAGATCCTTTGCTCGAAGGTCTTGAACTTCTTCTCCAACGTCTTCTGTAATTTCTCCAGCATGTTATTCCTTCTTTTTTCCATCTCCATCATCAACAGTTTCATCTCTTTTAGCCCTTCGTCTCGGTTACCTGCCATCTTATCTCTCTCTTGGTTTGATTGGTGATTTCTCTTGTAGATTGGGGGGGGTTTTGCTCCCCCTCCTTTCCCCGTTGCTCCGATTCCAGAGGTGTGAGTGTCTATTGTATCTTTGGTTGTCTCGGGCACCTCTTCAAGGTTAGGTACCTCTTCGAGGTCATCCAGATCTTCTTCCTCTTCAACAAGGGAGTTGATGTCTGGGTAATATAGGTTCCTTTCGTTTCCCGGTGGGGTTCGAGGAAGGCGGGACATGTTCTTCCGAGGAAGAGTTGAGCTTGCTTTCTTGATCACTGCCAGAGCAAGGCTCAGTCAAGCATCCCAGAGCGAGGCTCAGTGGTATAAAGCAAGTTTACGAGTCTTCTGGTAAAAAAGAGGGGCCCTTCTCTCGGGGCCTTCGTTCCAAGAGAACGAGGTGTTGCTACCAAATTGTAAGATGGAGGCTTGTATGCAGGATGTCATTCTCCTCTAGCTATCGATCTCGACTAATATACAGGCTTCGCCAAGGGGCTAATCTAGTGTAGGTGCTCCATCCTTACACAGTAGGCCCAATATCTCACCGCGCCGCACAGACGAATGTCACAATCGAGATATAAGCTGTCACTCAAGTACGTCCCCAGAGTCCCTGTCATAATTATGGGCAACCCACTGACCGTACTGGTGAGTCTGGATTCCTGTGGTATATAGGTCTCTGAGAGCCCTCTGGTTAGATAATATACCAGTCCCATGCGCTCAAGGAGCAGAAACACAGGACATTCAACCTAGGCATAGGGGGCCGGGTCATTTATATATTCTACGAAAGATTAGATCTGGTAACTCGTAACTACGTACTTAGCTAAGGTATCTGTCCAACTATACCGAGCTCAAGCACTCTCCCAGCTTCCTTCGTTTCTAGCTGGTAGACTGGCCCTCCAGCACCGAGCATATAGCAGGTAGGTACGAAGCACTTACCTTCTGGAGTCCATGCTATAGAACCATCAAGTGCCCCAATTCTAGCGCCAACAGTCCTAGTAGTTTCTTTCAGACCACAGAATGTGATCTCGTTGGCACACCCCTACGTGCTCTCGCCGACCTACAGTTGAACAGGAATATTTAAGGGGGAGATGGAAGCTATTTGAATGAAGGTACAGAATACGGTTGAAATTTTCAAGTTGGGTTTGTATTTCTAGCCATTCTGTTACACCTTCACAGGTTAGAAATCTGCACATCAGAGTAAGTAGAACATAAGTATGATACAGGTTCCGAGACTACAAAGGCATGCTCATAGGCAAACAACTGAAATAAGCCAGCTTAAGTCAGAGCTCGAGTACTGTACATACAACCAAAAGATCAGCTTATTACTTTCAAATCTCCCTAGAGCAAGAGCCACAGCCTCATTACGATCTTTATAGAATGGAGATATCACAGACTAGTAATTAGTCTGGTCGATACGGCCCCTCCTGTATGGTAAGTACTCAGCTACAGAATCTGTGGCGGACACTAGAGGAAAATGAGTTCCATAAACCCCATGTAAATAATTTGCACACTGAAAGGTGAATAGACATAAACAAAAGAGTACGAGAAACACCCCCAAACCAAAGGAGAAAACCGCCAAAAAAAAAGCGACAAAGCACAGCCAACCCTATGGGACGCTTAAGAACAGGTTCATAAGATTCAAAAGATTATCATTCTCTCCTGGGTATGTGTAATGAAAAATCAATGCATACGTAGAAAGTCTATTCAGTATATCGTTGGTTGAACGTGGTAGTAGGTTTATGAGCATCTTTTGCATTTCCATACAGCGGGCCTGTGCTCTAGTTGTACACAGGATAAGTGAAACCATCGACTCCCACACTGTGGTTCGGTAATTAGCTTGAGATCAGGGAAAGTACCACAGGAGCAACGTACCTGTCCATCACAGTAAACTACTTCAGTCCGCTTATACGGGCGCCCACAGGGGCAGCCTGCATGTGGGCAATTTATCTCAGTGATATCTTCCGTCTTTACTTCTGGGCCTTCGCTGTCATCTCGCTCCATCTCGTAATCACTTAGCTGTTCATCATCCCCCTCCTCTTCACCACCAGGTTGACCCTCCTTTCCTTTCTCCTCAGGAGACACATCATCTAAAGGTAGTGGTCCAGCCAATCCCAAACCAACATCTGTTTTTCCTGTAGAGTTCCATTCATCTCCTTTCACGATCTGCATGCAATGTTGGAGGATCTCAGCATCGATCATCCCGTATTGTATCTGATTCAGGCAGCACTTGTAAAATTCCACGAGGGCATTCGTTGAACGCAGAAGATTACGATTTTGTCGAGCGAATCGGACCAGAGTCTCGGGAAGATGAACATAACCAATTGGCCTTACATATTGCTTCAAAATCAGTATATGAAGGAGATGGGGGCTGAGGAAGCTGGGTGTCTGCCACTTACCGTTCTTTGAAGAGGTGCCTGTCGAACATTTTCATGAAGGTTCGCTCATTGACTCCAACGTCTTCAAAGTCATCAATTGTCTACAATGGGTCTGTTAGAGGTGCTTAGTCGAAATCAAGGGGATCGATCTACGTACCTCTTCATGTCTCATTAATAGCCAATCCTCATCTGGCTCTTCATCACTTTCGCTAAGTTCTTCATCTTCTAGACAGAATCTCTTCGACTTCCCCGAATAAACACGTGGCCTTGAAGCTTGTGTATCGGTTTGGGTACAATGAATTTCCGCTTCTTTCTAACTGGTAAATCCTTGACATTCTCAGGATTAAAGGTCCTCTTGCCTGCTGCCATTCCTCGTTCCCGATGAAGTTGAAGTTGGTGTGGGGCCAGAGGAGCGATTTTCTCGTTCAACCATCGCCAGTTTCCATCCAGAATCTGCTTAAGATTGAATGGTTCTCGTGGCCGGAACCAGAGAAACGACTTTGGATCCTTGGTCTTCTCACTAACTCCAGAATACCTCCTTGACAAATCCACCCAGACGTCTGCAAACGCATCTGCACCTCTAGGAGTCTTCTTCTGCTTCACCTGGAACTCAAATAGATCGTGGCAAGTAACTAGATGAAAATGCAAGCGGTTGCAGTCCGCAAACTCTTTCCTGTCGCAAAATGTACATGTATACCCCTTCACGCTGAATCTGTTGTATCCACTCAGTGCACCATTCACACCTGGGACGGCATCTGGCCCCGCATCAGATCCATTTCTACGGAAATGATAGTTGACGCTCACATTTCGGCTAGGAGTTACATCCTTGTCGGAGAGAGGTGTCGGTAATCGGTTGAATTGAGGGTAATGGGCTTCTGGTGCCACAGTATACATTGAAAATGGGTTGCTCCACCCACAGTCCATCTGTAACTCAAACCTTTTCTTCAAATTCTCGCACTGCCGCGACCCGGCCGTAACTGCCATCCTCAACCATTCCTCCTTCCTTGGAACTTGCGGTAAGTTTGGTATTGGGGCTATTAGGTGAATTGTGTAAGGATCGGCACGTTGACTCGGTGAGCTGCTTGCTTGAAGGATAAAGTCATCTATGTCTTTGATCAATGGTGGAGGCCATATCTGATCCGCATCGACAGGTTGTAAACTGATTTGGGAGTAGTAAGAATCCGCCAGGGAAAAGCTCTTTATTGGGCCCCGGTACGTGAGAACAAATAGTTTGCTAGCTTTAATGAATATGGGGTCGTCTAGTCTAAGTGTCGCAGAAGAAGGGTCCTCCGGGTCCATAACAATTGTGCACAGCTCACTGACTCGGAGAAGCTGGTTTCTGTCGGATCCTTTGGCCCTTGATCTAGTATCTGGCGTTGTCGCTCTCCCAAAAATAGTAAGCACGCATCGGCAACGAAGAGTTTTTGGTCTCTTTGGCACCATAGCTGACACCCGTATTGAGCCCTCATCCGACATGCCTGTGAATAGATTAGCAATTTCCCATTCCCGAGCTGCGGAAGTGGAGGGGCTGTACGAACTATTACGCCTCTCATCTGACTTGCCCCTCAACGTCGTCAGATCGATCTTCAGCACAGGTTCTAGGAACCCAGTATGCGCAACCTCCTTCTTCAGTCGATTGGCGATATCTGCTATCCGTGGTCTACGCGTGCCCGTTACATCACCAACTGCGGGGGGGGGAGACTCTAGTTGCGCCGCCGGCACAACCAACAAGGAGCCTTGAGTCTGCCGCCGCTGTTGTTCTTCATTGTATTTGAGTACACGGTCGATATTGCGTTGAAGGAATACCCTTTGGCGGAAACGCGTTTGATACTGGTACAAACAGATGTTACCAGAGAACAATTTTGCAGTGTCGTGGGAAAACATGCCGAGCTACTGGTTCGCGTCGTTGATGAGGAGTAAAGGATCAGTACAGCCTAGGCTCAAGCAAAATCGTCAGAAGCCATTGAACATGAAACTGAGACATTTGATAACATACATGCCTCTTTGCTCTTTAGGATATATAGGTAAACAATGTTGTTACCGGCCGTAATCTGTATCCGACGGAGTTCCTAAGCTCATACGACCACCTATATAGCAAATTTTGGGCACACCCGGCCTAGCGCTGGAGCGCTGCACGACGCAACGTCTTGGTGGATGGCTGCGATACTGACAACCAGACTAACGATACTGTGGTTTGCGAGCCTCAATCGTGAGGGTATACTTAGTTGCGTAGGGCTTTGTGGCGGTAGTTGAACTGGCTCGCTGATCGTAGAGAATGGTTAAAACTGGGAATGGTAAAACTGGGAAGGGGCGCAGGTGAAACTACTCGGAGTGAAATCAGCGCATAAGTTGGAAGTCTGTCTGACAAATTAAATTTTACAGTACCCAACGGAGGTGCGCTGCTACTGTACCTAGGTCACTTATGGCTGGCGTTGCAACTGGAATCTGCATTCAATGATATCAACAACACAAATATTCAAATACTTCAACTTACGTTGTGGCAATAAGACTAGAGGGAGACTATTAATTATCTTTGCATCGAGTGTAGGTAGACTGTTTTGTTGACGAGTACTCGGACACTTGCATCAAAGGCCGATACCTACACCTACCTAGGACCGGGATGTTTATATTATTGTTCGATGTAGAGTCGTGATTGGGCGGGCTTCTATAGAGCTTCACTATCTCAAACTGTACTCACTGACAACTACACTAACATGCATGCTTCCAAAGTTTCCAAGCTCCTAGGCTATTGGCATCATGTGATCAATACATGGTATTGCTGACATCAGACGCTGACTGTGATGTCTAATGGCAATTGCAATTTTTACATTATCAGAAAACGAGAACCCGTTTGTTTTGTGGATATATCGAAGTCAGGGAGGACAGCGAGTACAAGAGTCACCTTCTATAGGTACATATTCGTTTGTTTATGCCCTTATTCACGGGTAAGAAGTTTGTGGTATAGTGTAGAGAAGGGATATATATATACGTGACTCGATTGAGGGTTCTTGGTGGATGTAGTCATATATGGACGTCCTTGTATAGTTAAGTTCCCCCACTGCCTGATAAGCTTTCCCAGAGCTAAAAGGACTGCCCAATTGTGATAAGATCTATGCTATATTCGTCTATCGTTACTACAGTCAAGTCTCTATGATTTCATACGTTAAGTTAAACCCAGATAATCTCTCTACTGAGTGGGATATCCATCCTAGGGATGTTAGCCTCAGAAAGTTACCTCTGCATCCACTCCCCATTTTCGTAGAATCCTGTGGCCACGGCCTATGAAATAATGCAAGTTCGATACTGAAAGGCTTTACCGCCCTGCAACCTAATAGGCTTAAGGTTATTCTTATTAGGTGTCGGCAAGTTTTCAATGTTAGTAGTTTACATCATCAGAACTTGACCTCAAGCTTATCCAATACTTTGCAGTATTGTTATAACATCAATGTTATTAAGGTAGAACTGCTGAGCTGAGCCTAGGTAGTTCTCGAGCTCACCCTACACAATCCAGGTCA
>WHUX01000748.1:0-12013 GCA_015179025.1 Terfezia claveryi
AAATCTTTCGTGATATTGCCATTGTTGTCTTTGTCATCAGCTGCGATCGCAGGTGATGGGTTATTGTTATTGTTACCTTACTTGGCTTCCGAGATAAGGAAGCTTATTTCCCCTATTGCCCTGACCGAGTTATGTATATATAGAGCCTGTCCCTTGTACTGTCGTTGGATCCCCATCCAACGTCTTGTATATCCAATACAGGACTTTGCCTCTTCCAGCACTTGTACACCTCCCTTGTGCACCCCCGTGTCTTGTGTCCCTTGCCCACTGCCTCTCTTGCCCTCGCCCTTGCCTCTATCCTAGCCTTTTCCCCTAGTCGCACACGTAGTGTTCCTACGTGAGTGTTACCCTAGCCTTGCCCTTGCCCCGGCATACTCCTTGGTCGCCTTGTCCCCAGAGCCGTCGTTACACTACGTTGGATCGTCCTGACCAACTAGTACGTCCACATTATAGCAAGTCAAGAAACTACTCCTACGCTCCCAAGAGCTAGGTTCTAAGCCTGGCAAGCACTGCCAATCCCAAAAAATCAGACCGACTTTGACAACTATCGCAACACCATTATCGACATTTACCTCACTGCAGACACCATGGGTTTGCAACTAGAAGCAGCTATGCATGAAGCCCAACAGAAACTGGCCAGAGCCGAAGATGAAATCGCAATACTTACAGAGGACCTTACATCCTACCAGAAGGACTTGGCCAATGAAAAGAGGACTGTCCAAACCCTGACCAGGGCCCTGGACACCATAAACCCTGGGAATCAGGCACCTCAGGCCCCCAAAACACAGGACCTCCCCACTCCACTGAAATTCAAGGGTGAAAGGTCCCGCCTCAAACCTTGGAAAAACTCAATCAATATCAAGCTAAATAGGGATGCTGCGAAGTTCTCCACCGTACAACACTGCTTGGCCTACGTGTATAGCCTATTGGAGGATAAAGCCTTGGATCAAGTCCAACCATACGTCCAAGACTCGGGTATCAAACTAGTAGACATTCCTGTACTATTTGCTATCCTCGATCGGGCGTTTGGAGATCTAGACCCGGCAAGAACAGCAACCAGAGCCCTTCGGGCCCTAAGACAATGAGGTAATGACCTCTTGACATATGTAGCCGAATTCTCGAGGCTAGCAGCAGAGGTACTATGGAACGACCAGGTAAAACTGGAACAGTTTGAAGAGGGCCTTAGTGTCGAGATCAAAAAGCACCTTATTCTGTCTCCAGCCAAAACTCTTGAGGAGCTCATCGACCTGGCCTCGCAGGTGGAACAAAGGATGGCCAGGTTGGGAATGCAACAGGCCTGGATCTATCCCCCCCAGAACCCATCGCAACCCCGCCTCCAGAATCAGCACCCCCAGAACCCATCGCAACCCCGCCCCCAGAATCAACCCGATCCAGTTAAGGCAGCACACCCTTCCATGGTAGCTGGGAGAACCACCCCAATGGACCTATCTTTGGGAAGACCCAGACTCACTCAGGGGGAAAGGGATCGCCGCCGCAACAATGGGCTATGCATCGCCAATGGCAAGGGAGACCACTTTATTGTAGCATGTCCCCTCTGCAAAAACTGCTCGATGGCCGCTCACGCCATCTCCGAATCTAGGATCGAAGAGGTAGATGAGTTGAGAAAAGCCCTGTCCCTTGTCTAGTTACTGACACTAGCAAGGGACCTGTCCCAAGCCATTTGTCTTTATCTGCATTTTCTGTTTCTTCCACTGTTGACGAATCTCACTTGTTCAGCGAGCATTTTGTTGTATCTATCTCCCTCAGAATCAATGATAGAACAATCAATATATCTGCACTTATAGATTGTAGAGCTTCAGGAATTGCCTTCATTGACTAAGCCTTTGTCAATAAATTCTCTATATCCACGTCCAAGCTTAAAACCCCCCTGTCCTAGATGTCAATGACGGTCGACCCATCTCCTCTAGGAATATCACCGATATTGCGTGCTTGCCTGCCCTGGTGGGGGATCACTCCAAGGCCAACCTCCCCATATTCATCACTAAGCTAAAATACCCAATTGTCATCGGAATCCCCTGGCTCAAAATACATAATGTATCAGTCAACTTTGGCTCGTACACTCTGCAGTTCAATAGCCAGTATTGTCAAAAACACTGCGGAAATCCAAAAGCCACTATTACTAGGCTGTGTGCCTTGCCATCCCCAATAACTCACCCAACCTAGGTGGTACCTCAGTATGCGTACATTGATGCCAATCCCCCTGTTGTACCGCCTCCAAAACCTTTGAATGTTAGCTTTATCGGAGCAGGGGCTTTCGCTTACCTCACTAGGAGGCACAAGCTAAAGGCTCACGCCCTGTCCATACATGAGGTGAACCTGAAGATTAATAAGACAAGGTCTAAGGAGGAGTGGAAGTCCATGGTCCCAGACGAATACCACGAATTCATCGACCTGTTCTTGGAGAAGGCTGCAGAAAAGCTCGTACCCTACTGGCCATATGATCACACTATTCTACTGATAGAGGGTAAAACCCCCCCTATAGGCCCCTCTACAGAATGTCCCGGTTAGAGCTAGAAGCTTTGAAGAAGTACTTAGAAGAAAACCTCAACAAGAGCTTCATCCGCCACAGCTCCTCTCCAGCGGGTGCTCCAGTGCTATTCGTAAAGAAGTCGGATAGCTCCCTCTAGTTGTGTGTTGATTATCATGGTCTGAACGAAATAATGGTTAAAAACAGATACCCCCTACCTCTGATCCCGAAGGTATTAGCCAGGCTTTCCAAGGTGAAATGGTTTACCAAATTGGACTTGGGAGGAACATACAACCTGGTATGGATTGCCGAAGGGAGGAGTAGAAAACGGCCTTCTGGACACGTTATGGCCACTTCGAGTACAACGTCATGCCCTTTGCCTAACCAACGCCCCTGCCTCCTTCAGCACTTCATAATGACACCTTACAGGACTTTCTGATGTGTTTTGTATGGCTTACCTCGATGATATCTTGATTTATTCAGATACCCTAGCAGAGCACAAGATTCATGTCCGGCAGGTATTGGAGAAGCTGGAGCAAGCTGGGTTGTACCTCAAGCCCGAGAAATACGAGTTCCATGTGCAGGAGGTTAAGTATCTAGGGTTGATCATCACCACGGAGGGAATTAAAATGACCCTGTAAAGGTCGCTGCAATCAGAAGTGGAAAACTCTAGCCAACCTCAAGGATGTACAGGCCTTCCTGAGATTCACCAACTTCTATCACCGGTTCATTCTGGGATATTCGAAGATCGCGGCACCACTGACAGCATTAACAAGACCAAGGGCATGGAAAGAGGCCAGCGCTTCCAGTGGAATCCTGAAGCCCAGTTGGCCTTCTAGAAGCTTAAGGAAGCCTTCTGCTCAGCCCCGATCTGGCCCACTTTGATCCCGATAGCGAGTGTATCGTGGAAACAGATGCCTCCGACTATGTCTCTGCCAGAATCCTGTCCCAGTATGTCAATGGAGCCCTCCACCCGGTGGCCTATTTCTCTAAAAAACACTCCCGGCAGAGTGTAATTACGAGATCTATGATAAGGAATTAATGGCCATTGTCCGAGCTTTTGAGGAATGGAGGCCTTATCTGGAATCAGCCAAGGGGATCATCAAGGTGCTATCCGATCATAAGATCTTAAGTACTTCACCACCACTAAGCTGCTGAACCGACGCAGGCTAGGTGGTCGGAGTTTTTATCTCGATTCAACTTTAAGATCAAGTATCGGCCTGGAAAGGTGGGCGGTAAGCTGGATGCACTGACCAGGAGATCAGGAGATTCCCTAAAGGGGGGATGAAAGGCTAAAATACCAAAATCAGGTGTATTGAAGCCCGAAAACCTTGACCTGTAGCCAATGTCCTTGCTGATGTGGAAGCTGAGGCTGACCTTACAACTGGTAAGACAGGCATACGAGGATAACCTCCTGGCCAAGGAAATTATTGCCACAGTGGATTCCGGCCAGGCCGCCACCCCAAAATCTCCCTAACCAGTGTACCATCCAGGAGGGCCTTCTATACTACCGTGATCAGCTCTATATACCAGAAGGAAGGTTATGGCTGAGGCTAATAGAAGAGCATCATGACAGCCTGGTTGCAGGTCACCCTGGAGTGGTAAAAACATTAGAGCTTCTGGCCAGGGAGTACACCTAGATTGACTAGTGGAAGGACGTAGAGCAGTACATACAGAACTGCCATATTTGCAAGTGTGCTAAGCCTGTCCGCTATGCCCTGTACGGGACTCTGAAACCTCTAGAGATTCCAGATCGGCCCTGGCTGCACCTTACCATGGATTTCGTAATGGGATTGCTAGAAGACTCGGGGTTCAACGCCATCCTGATGGTGGTAGACCGGTTGACAAAGATGAGGTATGTTGTACCTTGTTGGGATACCTGTTCTGTTCAGGAGCTGGCCAACCTCTACCTCAACAACATATTCTAGTACCACGAGCTCCCCGAATCCATTGTGTCCGACTGTGGCCCTCAGTTTACCTCGGACTTTTGGAGAGCATTCTGTGAGCTTCTGGGGATTAAAGTACGTTTGTCCACAGCATATCACTCTCAGACGGATGGCCAATCGGAGAGGATGAATGCCATTATAGAGCAATACCTGTGGGCTTTTGTCAATTACCAGCAGGATAACTGGGTTTCATTGCTGGCCACCTGCGAGTTTGCCGTGAACAACCAGTTCTCAGAATCCTCCAAAACCTCACCTTTCCTGGCTAACTACGGTTGGCACCCCCGGTTCTAGATGCCTGGCCCCTGCAAAAAGCCCACCCCCCAGCTAAGAAGTTCGCAGTTGAGATCGCTGAACTCCACCATACCCTGAAAGCGAGCTGGGATATGCGCAAGCCAGGCAAGCTGAGTATACTAATGGATCATGGCTGCCAGCCCCCAGATACCAGCCAGGGGACAAGGTGTGGCTCTCCAGCCGGCACTTCCGGAAGAGCGGCCATCTCGCAAACTCGACCACAAGTTCTTGGCCCATTCGAGGTGTTGGCCACTGTGAGTACTCATGCCTATCGACTAGGTTCCCCAAGACATCAAACGCTACCCGTTGTCCATGTCTCCGAGATCAAGCCCGCGGGAGGACCCTCTTCCAGACAGAAACACCCCCCACCCCTTCCGTGGTTATTGAAGGTGAGGAGGAATGGGAGGTTGAGAAGGTACTAGACTCACGAAGAGGTATGGGTTTTGCAGTATAAGGTCAAATGCTGGGGAATGAGGAGGCTATTGGCAACCTGCAGAGGACTTGAAGAATGTGCAGGATTTGGTTACCCTATTCCACCAGCGATACCCCAGGAAGCCTCACCCAGTTGAATGATATCAGACCTTTTGCACTCTTGTTGTTGTTTGGAGTTGGGGTTCTTGTTTCTACCCCTGTTGATGTTTTCTGTGTTGATTTTGCCAGTTATCATGTCCAGGCCTCCTAGTCACTGGAGCTCCAGCCTAAAGGAGGGATAGTGTAACAACCGTATGTTCAGTTGTCATCACCTGCAATCGCAGGTGATGGGTCATTCATTGTTGTTTTTGTCATCACCTACAATCGCAGGTGATGGGTTATTGTTATCATTACCTTGCTTGGCTTCCAGATAGGAAGCTTATTTCCTCCATTGCCCTGACTAAGTTATGTATATATAGAGCCTGTCCCTCGTACTGTCATTGGATCTCCATCCAATATCTTGTATATCCAATACAGGACCTTGCCTCTCCCAGCGCTTGTGCACCTCCCTTGTACACCCCGTGTCTCGTGTCCCTTACCACTGCCTCTCTTGCCCTCGCCTTGCCTCCGTCCTAGCCTTTTCCCTAGTCGCACACGTAGCGTTCCTACGTGAGTGTCACCCTAGCCTTGCCCTTGCCCGGTGTACCTCTTGGTCGCCTTGTCCCAGACCGTCGTTACAGTAGAGGGCAATAACTAAGAGGATTTTGAGCATTTCTGGGACATCATCTGTGATAGGTTTCATCATAGTTACACCTGCTTTTTGAGTGAATCCTCTTCAACCTTGTGAGCTTTATATTTCTCGATACTTCATCTACTTTTCTTTTGACTAAATATACCCATTTGGTATCAACAATCTGTGTTCCTTCAGGGATTTTGGATTTATCGATCTTGGTATATACCCCATATCGATTCAATTGCTCTTGTTCTTTAGCTCGAACTTTAGCCTATTCTGAGGCTTGTGAAGAGCTACATGCTTGCTTATCAGTTGGGTGATCTAGATCTATTTCTACTGTGAATATCTTTCTCCGAACTGGCTGTCATTCTGATTTCCTGGTGCTGACCATGCTTTCCCAATCTCGAGTAGTTTTTCTAGGCTTCTTCATTAGAGGTGGTGCCACAGGCTGGTGAATAGGGACTGGTATTTTGGGTTTTCTAGGGGATCTTCACATTTTGGTTTCTGGGTATATCATCTCCTCTATTAGGAGCTTCATCCAGAGATTCCAAACTACTTGTCTCCGAAATTTCTATAGGGACTGGCCAGAGGGCGAGCTTAATCTGGCCAGTATCCATCTGTACCTGGTAGCTCTCAAAGCTTTCTGTATAACCAATTATATTGGCTTCATAGCTTCTTGAAGAGAGCTTATCGGAGACATCGTAATTGAAGTAGAGGACTTGCTGTCCAAATGGTCTTAGCTTTATTCGTTCAGCCTTTAGATTTTTTTGAGCATGATTTCGATAGGGGTTTTTCCTTGAAGAGTTTTATAGGGAATCTGATTCTTCATATAGGCTACCCAGTTCAAAGCTTTGTCCCACAGGCCTTTAGGTAGGGCTGACCCTATTAAAGCAGTCCTACTCATGGTAAGGATCCTTCGGTTTGCTCGTTCGATTATAGCATTTGTTTTGCTATGCTTCAGGATAGTTTCTTTAGAGGCTATGCCTCGTTGCTTTAGTTCTTCTTGAAGCTCATTATTACGGAATTCTCCTCTCTAGTCTGTTTGGATTTGGCTGACTCGTAAGGTTGTGGCTGCTTCTAATTTATTGATTATTTCGATTAATGCTTTTCCAGTCTTACTCTTCTTTCGAAGGAGCTGTACAGCTATATACCAGCTGAAGTCATCCACAATTACTAGTAGATATCGATATTGCTTGCTAGGTATGGGAGGTTCGATTGGACCAACGAGGTCTGCATGGACCCATTCTAAAAGTCGGTTTGTTCTGATCTGTAGGTCTTTGAGCTGTTTGGGTGCAGCTGGTTTGGTGGCCTTCCCTTGTTCACATGCCTTGCATCGGATTTTCTCTTTCTGGTCCTTTAGGTATTCAGGGAGAGTCTTAAGGATATTATAGGAAATATGTCCATACCTTTCATGTAGGCTGATTGCAGTTTCCTTACTAGTCCCCTCGATCCTTTTAATTCCTGCTTCTTTCCAGTTTCCGACCTCATTTTCAGGCCTAATCTATATTCCATCGAGATCTCATTCCATTTTGTAGAGTACTTTTCTGCCCGTCTTTAGCTCTACTTTACTCTTTTTCTCCTGCAAAGTAAAATTTTTTGGCATCTGCAGGCCACTAATAATATTACTGTAGTTGGGGTTATATAGGTATTGCTCATGATGAATATTTCGTCCGTTATGTTTGAAGACGAGAGTCCCCATGGTTCGGCAAATGGAGGTAGATTGATCATGTGCCCCTACTTCGATATTGAGGTTGTATTCAATATCAATAAGTCAGTCATATTTGTTTGTCGTATGGTGGGTAGCTGCTGTATTATATTTATAATACCCTTCTCATCCAACTCTTGTTTTGCCAATTTGAATAGTTTTGATAGTGACTCCTTCACTATCTGAAGCCTCATTATTTGAATACTCTTCAGTTTTCTTGGTCTTCTTTACTTTCTTCTTTTTACGCTTCTTAGTGAAGTATTCGGATTCGGTATGGTTCAGCCCTTTCCATCCTTTACTGATGCAGTAGTCGCATCTTTTTCCATTATCTTCTTGATCTCGTCCTCTGCCAGCTCTTATCTTAAGTACTACTAGGTTTTGTACCGAATCTCTAGCATTGTCTCCTCTCCTTTTCCCCTTTTGTCTTCCTGAGACATATATCTTGAGGTGTGTAGTGATATTGCTATAGGTAAGTCCATTCTTCATTTGGATATTTTTAATGAGAGTATTGTAGTAAGGTAGAAGAGTAGCTAGTAGAAACGTCCCTTTGGCTTGGTTATTTTTGCTTAAGCCTATCAATATTATTCCGAATTCTTTAAGGTCATCTGGGATTGTTCCTCCCAACATAGATCTCATGAATCCCCACTTTTTGTTGAACTCGCTAATGTATTCTTTGATTGAACTATTTCTATTATCATAGCTGAGTTTGATGACTCCAATAAGTAAAGCTCTGAGTGTAGTGATAGTCTTGCCTTCGAATTTAGCCTTCAGCTCTTTATAGGCTTCATTAGCTGTTCTGGCTAGTCTGATGATATCTATAACTTCTTTCTTGCAATTTCTTTTCATTATAAGAATTGTGAAGTTGTTGTCTTTCTTTCAGACTTTAGTATCTGTATCTTGGCTTTTCTGGTGGCTGCAGGATCTGGATCTTGGACATCTCTAGTGACAATTTCCTATATTGTCTCATCTTTATATTCATAGCTACTAAGTGTTTGCACAATAGATAGTATCTACTAAGCATAGTCCTGTTGTCCACTAAGCTTAGGCTCGATCTTTGGGATTGATTGTTCTTTGGACATAGTTACTGGAGGTGGTGTTGGTGAATCTGGTAGTGGAGAAGGTGGAGTTCTTGCTCTTCACCCTCTTCTTCTTCCGACTTGGATATTAATCAGGAGATCTGGGTATCCAATTTCGTGTTCTGACTCGATGTTGGGGCCGGTCTGGCTGTGCTGCTTATTTAGATGAGTGCTGGATATATTTGATTGAAGCTTATTAGTTGTCCTCGTACTGGATTTCTTGTCAGTAGAGATGTTTCTGCTTCTTGGGTATCAAGGTCGGTTAAGAGATTTCCGAGCTCTTGATGGTTTCTTCTATCGCTAGTACTCGTTGTATAGCCACTCTTGCGTATTCTGTTCTAGGTATTCGGTGTCTGACAGCATTCTCTTGGAGTTGTGGTGATTCTGAGATTTATTCCGGAGAGATTCTTGAAAGTTGCTTGTTCTGACGGTTTATTTTCTTGACCAGGATCGGTGTGTAGGCATATGTAAGTTTCGCAGGGTTTCTTTATGTTGCAACATAGGGCGGCCACGGCTTTGGGCTTCTGCTTTCTGAACGGCAGTGTTACTGGGTTGGTACCACAGATATCTCAACTGTCTTTGTTCTTATTGCTTTTGCCTTGAGCGCCGGGCTCATAACCTGTAAGATTACGAGGTTATGCAGCGAAGGAATCGTGAAGATAATTGATCGTGTATATTCAGAAGAGGAGAGATATCTAGATATCGCTATAGACTTATTGCTATGGTCCAGTGCTCTGCTTACATAGGAGATGTTTCTGCGTACTTTCCGGCTCTTTTATCCTTCGCAGAATGTGCCCGTTTTGCCATATTCGGATCCTGACTTCATACCCTGTTCCGCCCAATTGGCCATTCTGGGATATCCTGCATTTCCCGTGATATCGGCTTATGCCACGTGAGAGTATTTCCCACATGCCCACCTCACGATCCCCCTGCCCCTCTTTCCCGTCCCCCTCTCATAGCCCTGCCTTCTGTGACATCGTCCGTGACATCTGTGACAGGTGTCCGTGAAAAGCCCCTTCACACACGTAGCGCTCCTACGTGTGTCTTACCTCGTCCCTGCCCTTGCCCAGGCGTACCCCTTGGTCGCCATCGTCCCTTGAGCCACGTTACACAATATATAACTCAATAAATAGAGAACTATAAGTTACAAATACAATATTCTTAAAGAGGCCTTAATATATAGAAACTATATAATTTCTATTTATCTCACTACCTTACTTATTTACAGATTACCTGTAATAGGTACACCTTTTTATAGACCTATACAACTTCATTAATAGCTTAATATCTCTATGAGTTTTACTCCAATTATAAAACACATTTGAGAAATGGAATCATCTCTTTGTTAAAGGATTTTCATATCCATCCTGGTTCTTCCTATAGATTGAATACTAATTGAGTTGTCTTTCAAGCGGATGTTTGAACAAGCGGACGTTTGACCAAGCGGACGTTTGAGCAAGCGGAAGTTTGCGCAAGTGGACGTTTGACTTCCGTTAAACATAAATAATAGACCCGGTATCTACTCAATTTGCTTTCATACAATGCCCGAGTCCACAAAATATGCCATTCGGGAAATGCCCAGTCCATTCCGGAACGGACTGAATTTCGGAACGGACTAGAACATGTACATTACAATAGTTGCCAAACGGCCAGCTCTCAGCAGGCCCAATATTCTATGGATGGTCATACTCCCGCTACCATTCAGATTCCCATTCACTGTAAATCACAAGTCCAAAGATCAAGTATTATCATCCCTTTATGTGCAGACGTTGATACCGAGTGGATTTGTTTTTATGCTAGTAGATAGGCATGAAGGTTACATAGAAAGAACATTGATATATAAGGTTGATATTACAGTAGCTCATGTTCAGTGGAACCTCTGAGACCAACCTATTACCAACATGATATATATGCATGTGCTGACTGATGCAGAGAAGAGACTATTAGGAACAAACCATTAACTACCTCCAAGGAAAGTTTTAGCTGCGTAGACATATAATTAACAGAAATCTTTTGGGAGAACCCTGAGGCCTCGCAGGAGTTAACGACGAAATAAAGAAAATAGCCGTGACGTAATACTCGAGAGCCATGACGTAGGAGGTTCAGGAGTGGGCGTTTCAGGTGATAATTCTTGGTCAACTTGTTTATTCGGTACACTATCACCCGGTACCGTAGAGGGCATGCAAGGACTGTCTGTCAATGGATAAACTTTGCCATGCATATCGCACCCACGTGCAAGACAGGTCCTATCAAAGCGCGATCCATATTTGTCAGTCAGAGAGAGAGCAAGGCAACAGGGCCCTTCCCAAAGGCAGCGGGTAAACATACATGCAGCTCTTTGTGTTCTTGTCCATGACCATATGCAACTTCTCTCTCAAGCTCTCACTGAGCTGATGAGTCTCGTCAATTTCTAACCAAGGGTGTTTAAGTGCATCCGCAGCAGATAATCGACGCTGGGATTTTCATGAAGCAGGCTTTCTATGAAAGTGATCCCGGTTTCGCTTAGTCCTTTCGACATCAACCCCTCCCTTGGACTTGGCTGACCACTATGGAAGTACTTTACCATGGTTAGGAGGTTGGGAAAAATGTCTGCCCCGTTAGGACTCTATAGAGTATGCATCCCAGACAGACCAGGAATCAACACGGTCTGTGAAGACTCTGGTGTCACCGTTAAATTCGTAGAATTCGGCTGCCATATAAGCTCGTTCGCGCGGGCGGCCCGGTGTTATCTTTTTCAGCTCAAGAGGCCAAGTTTTGTCAAATGCAATGCGCTTCGAAACACCGAGGTCGCTGACCTTGAACTGAATTGTCCCATCATTTTCAAAACTTGGGTATATTACCTAGTCCTATCCAATTAGTACTCAGATTCCCCGGGTGGCCAGCACAAAAAGTTAGATGGGAAGGAATCCTAACTCCTGGTTTCAGATCCAGATGCATGAGTTTATTTTCATGCATAAACTTCATGCTCGTAAATAATTGCCGGCCCAAAACTTTGGCATCCCTTCCAACCATGGCTCGTCTATGCATTTTCGAAGGTCCCCCCCCGCCATATCCTCTTGAATTAGATAAAAGTAGTTTGCATCCGCCGATACACCAACCAGCTTCACAAACCAGCCATCTGGTGCCTTGTCGCTCTTGACAATTATACAAATATTAGCATCCGAATATCGATGGTATTCACTACACTAGGTCGGTTCACTAGACATACCTGTAAAACCGCCGCAGCGGCTTTTATCTGCTTCACCGCAAATGATGCTGGGAAAAGGCTGCTATCTCGCACTATCTTTTTGACTACACAAATATGCCGACGCAACAGTAGACCTGCTGTTGATGTCCCCGATACACATCATTCAGCTGCCAGAT
>WHUX01000749.1:0-12004 GCA_015179025.1 Terfezia claveryi
GCTGGTACATATGCATTAATGGGGTATGGAAGTATCGATACGCCAAGATGTGCATTAAATCCAAATATGTGGAAAAGGGACTATTCTGTCTAGCGGCGTTATACCTAGAGTTAAGTTTCAACTGTATCTCTAGTAGTTTCTGTAGCCAATCAAATCCTTCGATTTTACAGGCTCTTGCTACTTGTAGAATTTCTTTGTTCACAATTTCCGATTGTCCGTTTGCACGTGGATGATATGCGGTGGACGGTTCCAACTTGATTCCTTTATTCCTAGCCCAATCTTGAAAGTGCGTTGACATAAAAAGAGTGTGCGGTCAAAAACAATACAGAAAGGGTTTCCATAGTCGGACTAATGAGTATCAAAGTAGCAGTACATTGTTTGCTGTGAAATTATCTGAGACAGAATAAGAAACTTGAATCCTGATTGTCTATCGACAATCATCCAAAGTTGTGAAATACAAACTACATATCTTCTTCAACAGGAATATTCGGGTACAAAATTGAACACTTAGTAAACACAGGTGCTACTTTAAGAAAATCCATCGATATGTCAGTCCATGGCCTGCTTGGTACATGTAATGGGTTACGAGTCCAAGTGTGCCTTGTTGGAATACTTTGTCGGTTGACAAGTTCACAACTTCTGATATAGTCCTTAGTTGGTTCTGCAAAGGACTGGTAATCATATCGGTCAGTAAGATATTTCATCGTTTTTTCCATGCGCCATGAGCGGTTACTTCATGTGCATCTTTAATAACCAATTCGAGATAGTTCTTACCTTCGATGTTAAAGGTAAAGGCAAGACTAATCTCTATTATCCTTGTCGGTTCTTGACATACAAAAATCCTCTCTTCTTCTATGATCCTCAGATTCACAAAGGTATCATATAGTTCTTCCAGATAGGACATACTTTCATGCATGATTGATATGCAGCTTTCATACCTGTACCTTGGTCAAGCCACTGTGTGATGAAGTAGTCCTTGTCATCTTCCCATCCATCGCTGATGTGTTTCTCTTCAATGATCTTGTTAAGTGTCGGTTCAATCCTCATGTTAAAGTCATTGATGGTGGGTTTCTTCTCCTTGCATGTAGAAGCATTATGTCCTGAGAACTTACAGAAATCACAACGCTGTCTGGAGGTCTTGGTGTGTTGAATGAAAGAGGTGAATCTTCATCAATAGCTACTCGCTTTTTAGAATGAGTAGTGACAGCGGCGGTGTTGATTGGAATTGCGTTACTGCTACTAGCGGTTGCAGCTGGTTGTTGAGATGTATTCCATGGTTGTTGAGGGGCAATAGGAGTATTCATGATCTCCTGTTCCATTTGTCGGGTGCTCATCTATTCAGTAGGGTTACAGAACTGAATGCTAGGTTGGAGAGTAGGTCATGTCGGCTTGTTGGTAATCCATCTTTTTACCTATTCTCCGATTTTCTGGATAGCTTCTTCGAGGCTGAGAGCTTGTGAGGTGGATAAGCTGGCGTTTGTTGTACTGGTGCTAGCTCCTTTTGAGGCTCATTTGCGGATACAAGGTACGCAGTACGAGTCGTAAGTAATTCCTTCTCCTTCTTAAGAACTGAGGCTGTCAGGTACAGTTCAAACTGCCATGTCCGTAGTGGTTGCAGATTGCGTATGTTTCAACGGTGAACATGCAGTTGTTCATAGCATGGGAGCTGCTATGAACTGGACAGTAAAAATTTCGGCAAAAAGACCAGTGCATCCTTTTGTGTTGTTGCCAATTACTATGAGCTAGGTCGATAGCAATTTCTTTTGCTTCTTCAGGAGTGAGGGTATTTTGTTGTGCATTTTCAGAAGATGGAGGCCTATATCTTAGTCCAAGAACTGTTAAAGGTTTGTTCCTGTTTTTATTGGGTACACAATCATACCCACTGAAAACTTCTTCTGGTATGGTAGATAGAGTCTCATCGTCTAAGGACTCTTCTTCCTTCATCATGTCATATTCGCTTTCTTCGTCTGGGATGCCTTCGAAATATGGACAGAAGATATGGTGTCCAAGTTCTTCAGCTCTTCCATGACATTTATTGAAGTCGCAGTCAACATGCTTGAAATTGATAGCTTCACGAGAAACCATTGTCACAGGGGCCCTATTAACTGATAGCGCTCTTGCAACTATTAGGACGGCCGTAATCTCCTGCTGCAATGATATCTATTCCCAACACAGAATATCAATCCTATAGTAGTAAAGTTTAGTCCAACAGTAGTTCCTCACGACTGATCTTATTTCGCAACACAAAATAAATCCTATGTCGCTTAAACGTAAAGTTAACTCAAGACTTAGAACTTTGTAGGCTTCGTGTACTCAAGGTGCTCTTGCTTTCCAATACTCGCTGGTGGTAGAATGAATTCAACCGGAACTACTTGCACTATTTATATCCCGCGGTGTTCGTAGATATTCTTATAATAAAAATATTTTATAAAACGTGGGCCTACCTGTCACCTTGGAATTTCTTCCTAAGTGTTATGCCATTCACACCTTTGTTAATGCAGTTGCTATCTGCACTCGTTGTCACAGGTTACTAACCTAAACGTAGAGAATATTCCCATGTCTGCATGTTATACGTACTTCGCTCATAGCTCGCTTATCCCATTAAAGAATTCTTATCTGAGACAACTAAATTCAATTTCAGATACATTACCAATCCACGATACTATCGAATTACCATCCGACAATATCCGAAGGCATCTAATTATGTTTCCAGCAATATTCACTTAATAGTGTCTAGTGTCCATTAAAATAATTTTCAACTGCACATAACTCTATGAATAGAGAACCGTGGGTCACAAGTAGATTACCATTGGAAAGGTATCAATGCATAGAAGATTATAGAATCTTAGTTTATCTCAATACCCAAATTATTCACGGAGTTATTACCAATAATAAGTAAATCTCCTCGTAGACTTATATGACCATATTAAAAGTCTTATATCTCCATGAGTTTAACTCCGATCATAAAACGGATTGTAGAAATGGAATCAGGAGAAGAGTAGGCCTAGATAGAACCTTGAACCATTAAATTCGGAGAACTTTATGTTTTGGCTCTACCTTTGGCCTCTGTCTTGGGCGCACTCCCTTATAGTGTCACCGGATGCACTTTGGTCTAAAGTGCGCCCTCGGTCCTTCATTTTTTTAGTTATTTTTACAGAATTATTTTCCTTAAGTTCAGGGTAATAATAGCAATTCAGGGTAACGCCAAGACTTCAGGGTAACAGCTAATAGCTAGTATATGTATGCATATAGCCAGCATATTGATCTGGGTATAACTATTGAACCATTAGTCGGATACTTATGAAACTTAAACCGTAGCTCCCTCAAGAGTCTATGGACGTTCCACAAGGTCTTAACCATCTAGGATATTATAAACCACTCCGAGGTTCATACCCATTTCATATACTTAACTCTTATAGATAAGTATTAGAAACGTTTGCACCACACTACTAAGAGTGTACCTAGAGTCCATATAGATCTAGGGTCATTCTATAAGGGCCCAAGTACCTTTGGTAGGGCTGGATGTCACCCGTGACAGTGCCTCCCCCTTAAGGTTCTTGTCCGCAAGAACCTAATTGATCATGCAACTAGAATCATTATTGTACTAACAACAATGGATGGGGCTGAGGACCAGTCTCATATACAACAGCCAAAACATAGCTGCGTACATCTCTTTGCACCCCTGGGACAATATGGCATAAGAAATACAGGTAAAACAAAAACGTAAAGATAATTCAAAAAACCTAATGCCTAATAATAGGAAAAAAAGAAAAATCCTCACAAGATAACATCAGGGTCCGAGGCTTACGAGGATTATCCAGATGAATTTTGAATTAAATCGGCTGCTCCATCCTTCAGGTTCTCATATGGTTCCCATGTGTCGTCATCAGGACCATAACCCTTCCAAGAGACTAAATACATAACCGTCCCTTCCTGAGCTCACTGTCCTAACCTTTTCACCTGGTATTCCGATTCTTCGAGGTCGACTGGAGGGGGTGTTGGTGAGCATCTGCGGCAATCGTATTAAGGTGGTAGGGTTCCAACAAACTAATATGAAAAACTGGGTAAGTATTGCCTGTACTTGGGGGAAGCTCTAACTCATAGGCATAGGTGCCAATAAGCCGTTTAATTCTAAACTTCCCTCGTAACTTGTAGTAAAGCTTCTTGGTCGGACGCCTTGTTTTGATGTTCTTTGCATTGACCATTGTCATGGGGTGACATCCAGCCCTACCAAAGGTACTTGGGCCCTTATAGAACGACCCTAGAACCTATATGAACTCTAGGTACACTCTTAGCAATGTAGTGCAAATGTTTCTAATACTTATCTATTAGAGTTAAGTATATGAAACGAGTATGAAACCCGGAGAGGTCTATAATCATCCTAGATGGTTAAGACCCTTATGGAACGTCCATAGACCCTTGAGGGAGCTATGGTTTAAGTTTCATAAGTATCCGACTAATGGTTCAATAGTTATACCCAGATCAATATGCTGGCTATATATGTATACATATACTAGCTATTAGCTGTTACCCTGAAGTCTTGGCGTTACCCTGAATTGCTGATTATTACCCTGAACTTAAGGAAAATAATTCGGTAAAAATAACTAAAAAAATGAAGGACCGATGGCACACTTTAGACCAAGGTGCGTCCGGTGACACTATAAGGGAGTGCGACCAGGACAGAGGCCAAAGGTAGAGCCAAAACATAAAGTTCTCCGAATTTAATGTTTCAAGGTTCTATCTAGGCCTACTCTTTGTCCTGATTCCATTTCTGCAATCCTTTTTATGATCGGAGTTAAACCCATGGAGATATAAGACTTTTAATATGGTTATATAGGTCCATGAGGAGGTTTACTTATTATTGGTAATAACTCCGTGAATAATTTGGGTATCGAGATAAACTAAGATTCTATAATCTTCTATGCGTTGATACCTTTCCAATGGTAATCTACTTGTGACCCACGGTTCTCTATTCATAGAGTTATGTGCAGTTGAAAATTATTTTCAATGGACACTAGACATTATTTAGTGAATATTGCCGGAAACATAATTAGATGCCTTCGAATATTGTCGGATGGTAATTCGATAGTATCGGGGATTGGTAACGTATCTGAAATTGAATTTAGTTGTCTCAGATAAGAATTCTTTAATAGGATAAGCGAGCTATAAGCGAAGTACGTATAATATACAGACATGTGAATATTCTCTACATTCGGGTTAGTAACCTGTGACAACGAGTGCAGATAGCAACTGCATTAACAAAGGTGTGGATGGCATAACACTTAGGAAGAAATTCCAAGGTGACAGGTAGGCCCGCGTTTTATGAAATATTTTTATTATAAGAATATCTATGAACACCGCGGGATATAAATAGTGCAAGTAGTTCCGGTTGAATTCATTCTACCACCAGCGAGTATTGGAAAGCAAGAGCACCTTGAGTACACGAAGCCTACAAAGTTCTAAGTCTTGAGTTAACTTTACGTTTAAGCGACATAGGATTTATTTTATGTTGTGAAATAAGATCCATCATGATAAACTACTGTTGGACTAAACTTTACTGCTATAGGATTAATATTCTGTATTGCGGAATAGATATCGTTACGGCAGGAAATTACGGTCGTTCTAATAGTTGCAAGAGCACTATCAGTTAATAGTGCCCCCCTGACATTACTTTGTAGCCAGTGATTCTCATTTCATTTGCTATATACTCTAATCATGTCTAGTTCCCAGATACCAAGAGGGCCTTGCCAGCCCTACCAACCCCTTACATACCCAGATGTCACACCTCGTGCCATCACACAAAGACCATACAATCTTCCTCAATCTGATACAGATACAAAAGATGACCTCATTGATATCCTAATGGAGGATATTCTATCCCGAGGGATGGAATCCTCAAGACACCCTATATACTCTCCAGATGAGCTAACCACATTCCCACCTGGTTTATTAGAACGATTTGGACAACCTTTCCGAAGGCCTCCTCATCGAACAGCCAGTAACACATCATCATGACGTCCCACCCAGCCACCACCACATCCCACATGACCATCTCGACCAAGTTTAAGGCAAAAAGAATATGACCAATTATTGGCTCGAATTGTTAGGGATGGATCGATCGAATTTGACCGGCAACGAGCAGAGATTGCATACCTTACGAGAGGTCTAAATGCTCAAGCAAGCCTCCTGAAAGAAGCCCAAGACGCACATAGGGTTATTTTTGAAGGAGCAATGGCTACATATGAAGACCTAAAGTTATTACGACAGCAGGTCACCGAAGAAGTAGCAGCATTAAAAGGTCAAACAGAAGGACAAGAGGATGCAGTTAAACGTTTAACTGTATCCATCAATGAGGCCTTAGAAAAACAATGGAAGGAACTAAGCAAGAAGCTTAAGCAGGACACGGAGGCAATAGTTGATGCAGCTAAAGTAGAGTTTGATGGTATCAAAGCAGATATTGTCAAACTCCATGAATGGACATAGAAGGCGATCAAGCAAGAGCAAGATGATCGCATTCGCAGTTGTGAGACTAATAAAGAATCCGTAGAAGAACTCTCTCGTCGGATCCAGACTTACAAAAGGAAGCTCAAAGACCTATAAGAGCAACCACTCAGTCAACAACATCAGGAAGAAAAAAGTGGCATTAGGACGCCAGGTGGTGTCTCCTGGTGACACTTATATTATTCCTGTCTCCTATGACCTCTCACTAGAATCCCAATTTCCTACCTGTCTCCTAGAGTATCCTGTATGTACTTATTCGACCTCTTGTCTCCTGAGGCATCCTGTACGCACCTTTCCAACTTCCTATCTCCCTGTCTCTCGGCGCATCCCATGCCTTACCAAGAATTTTCTGGCTCCTGACGGCGCTATAGTATTTCCCAGAGACACTTATATTTTGCTGCCTCCCATGTCTCCTATCTGTCTCTCGAGGCACCTTGTATGTCCTTTCCTGACTTTCCTGTCTCTGAGGGCATCCTGTGCCTTACCAAGAATTTTCTGGCTCCCTGACGGTACTATAGTGTCTCCCGGAGACCCTTACATTTTGCTGCCTCACACGTCTCCTATCTGTCTCCCGAGGCACCTTGTACGTCCTTTCCTGACTTTCCTATCTCTGAGGGCATCCTGTGCCTTACCAAGAATTTTCTGGCTCCTGACGGCGCTATAGTGTCTCCCAGAGACACTTATATTTTGCTGCCTCCCATGTCTCCCATCTCTCTTCCGAGGCACCTTGTATGTCCTTTCCTGACTTTCCTGTCTCTGAGGGCATCCTGTACCTTACCAAGAATTTCTGGCTCCCTGACGGCGCTATAGTGTCTCCCAGAGACACTTATATTTTGCTGCCTCCCATGTCTCCTATCTGTCTCCCGAGGTACCCTGTACGTGTCACGGGGTGACATCCAGCCCTGCCAAAGGTACTTGGGCCCTTATATAACGACCCTAGGATCTATATAGACTCTAGGTACACTCTTAGTAGTGTGGTGCAAACGTTTCTAATACTTGACTATAAGAGTTAAGTATATGAAACGAGTATGAACCTCGGAGTGGTTTATAATCATCCCAGATGGTTAAGACCCTTATGGAACGTCCACAGGCCCTTGAGGGAGCTACGGTTTAAGTTTCATAAGTATCCGATTAATGGTTCAATAGTTATACCCAGATCAATATGCTGGCTATATGCATACATATACTAGCTATTAGCTGTTACCCTGAAGTCTTGGCGTTACCCTGAATTACTCATTATTACCCTGAACTTAAGGAAAATAATTTGGTAAAAATAACTAAAAAAATGAAGGACCGAGGGCGCACTTTAGACCAAAGTGCGTCCGGTGACACTATAAGGGAGTGCGCCCAGGACAGAGGCCAAAGGTAGGGCCAAAACATAAAGTTCTCCGTATTTAATGTTTCAAGGTTCTATCTAGGCCTACTCTTCGTCCTGATTCCATTTCTACAATCCCTTTTATGATCGAAGTTAAACTCATGGAGATATAAGACTTTTAATATGGTCATATAGGTCCATAAGGAGGTTTACTTATTATTGGTAATAACTCCGTGAATAATTTGGGTATCGCGATAAACTAAGATTCTATAATCTTCTATGCGTTGAGACCTTTCCAATGGTAATCTACTTGTGACCCACGGTTCTCCATTCATAGAGTTATGTGCACTTGAAAATTATTTTCAATGGACACTAGACACTATTAAGTGAATATTGCCGGAAACATAATTAAATGCCTTCGGATATTGTCGGATGGTAATTCGATAGTATCGGGGATTGGTAACGTATCTGGAATTAAATTTAGTTGTCTCGGATAAGAATTCTTTAATGGGATAAGCGAGCTATAAGCGAAGTACGTATAACATGCAGACATGGGAATATTCTCTACGTTCGGGTTAGTAACCTGTGACAACGAGTGCAGATAGCAACTGCATTAACAAAGGTGTGGATGGCATAACACTTAGGAAGAAATTCCAAGGTGACAGGTAGGCCTGCATTTTATAAAATATTTTTATTATAAGAATATCTATGAACACCGCGTGATATAAATAGTGCAAGTAGTTCTGGTTGAATTCATTCTACCACCAGCGAGTATTCGAAAGCAAGAGCACCTTGAGTACACGAAGCCTACAAAGTTCTAAGTCTTGAATTAACTTCACATTTAAGCGACATAGGATTTATTTTGTGTTGCAAAATAAGATCTGTCATGTGGAACTGTAGTTGGATTGAACTTTACTGTTATAGGATTGATATTCTGTGTTGCGGAATAGATATCATTGCGGCAGCAAACTACGGCCGTCCTAATAGTCACAAGAGCGCTATCAGTCAATAGGGCCCCTGTGACATTACTTTGTAGCCAGTGATTCTCACTATATTTGCTATATACTCTAATCATGTCTAGTTCACAGACACCAAGAGGGCCTCGCCAGCCCTACCAACCCCTTACATTCTCAGATGTCATACCCCGTGCCATCACCCAAAGACCACACAATCTTCCACAGTCAGATACGGATACGGAAGATGATCTGATTGACATCCCTATGGAGGATATTCTATCCCGAGGAATGGAATCCTCAAGACACCCCATATACTCTCCAGATGAATTAACCACATTCCCACCCAGTTTATTAGAACAATTTGGACAACCTTCCCGAAGGCCTCCACATCGAACAGCCAGGAATACATCATCACGACGTCCCACCCAGCCACCACCACGTCCCACATGACCATCTCGACCAAGTTTAAGCCAAGAAGAATACGACCAACTATTGGCTCGAATTGTTAGAGATGGATCTATCGAATTTGACCAGCAACAAGCAGAGATTGCAGACCTTACAAGAGGTCTAAACGCTCAAGCAAGCCTTCTGAAAGAAGCCCAGAATGCACATAGGGTTATTTTTGAAGGAGCAATGGCTACATATGAAGACTTAAAGTTATTACAACAGCAGGTCACTGAAGAAGTAGCAGCATTAAAAGGTCAAATAGAGGGACAAGAGGATGCAGTTAAATGTTTAACTGTATCTATTAGTGAGGCCTTAGAAAAACAATGGGAGGAACTAAGCAAGAAGCTTAAGCAGGACACGGAGGCAATAGTTGATGCGGCTAAAGTAGAGTTTAATGGTATCAAAGCAGATGTTGTCAAACTCCATGAATGGACACAGAAGGCGATCAAGCAAGAGCAAGATGATCACATTCGCAGTTGTGAGACTAATAAAGAATCCGTAGAAGAACTCTCTCGTCAGATCCGGACTTACAAAAGGAAGCTCAAAGACCTACAAGAGCAACCACTAAGTCAACAACGTCCACCAAAACACACCCGATCAATTGATGATGATATTGAAGATTTCATCATACGTGGTACTCGGACTGGTCCAGTACCACCTCCTCCGCCTCCACCATTACCTCCTCCATAAAAGAAAACTCGAGTTCTTTCTGAGAAGAAAGAACCTCGAAACCTTCCCCTACCTCCGAAGTTCGATGGAACTTCGAGCAAGCTGAAGGAGTTCCTAATGAAGGTAGACTATACCTTTGAACGCATGCTGCTGACATATTCTACTCATAGTGAAAAAATCCTGTTCGTAGCGGATCTACTTACAGGAGGTGTAAGCACTTGGTATTACGCAAACCAACACAAGCATACACCAGACTCCAACTCCGGATGGGTTGAATGGGACACGTTTAATGTCTTTAAACGTGAATTCATAAATGTACACCAAAACCAGCATGATAAGCGGGATGCTAAGGTCTCCCTTCAGAAGGAGTTCCAGAAAAAAGGTGAGTTGATGAAAGATTTCATCGCTCGTGTCAGGGTTCATCAGTTGGTAGTGGAACTACCACGGGAACAGCTTTGGGAGCACCTGATTAGTGCAATTCAGCCTGAGACTCGGGCCCATATGGTCTGAGTCAGTACTGACAAAGACATTTTAGATAAGGTACCTGCTAGTACAGAAATATGCTTCCAGGCTATCGCAAATGTCGGGTCTCAGGTTGAGTATGAGAAGGTTAGGGAGGCACATGCACAGAGCTAGTTCCGTCAAAAAGAACAGGCTGCTGGTGCGAAAAAGGAGGTACCCAACACTCCCAAGACTGCCGAAAAGAAGTCCGAAAACCTCAAAGACCGAATTACTAAGCCAAAGCAAAAGGCAAAAACCAAGCCTGATGCTAAGGCTAAATCCAAATCCGATACCCCTTCCAAGAAAGCCAAAGAGCCTGGCCAAGATAGCGTTACATATGCTATGAGACAGGCTCGGAAGAAGGATGGACAGTGCATCAAGTGTGGGGACAAAACTCACATGATGGGTGACTGTTCAATCGGTTGGAAGGTTACGGATGAAACAAAGGCAAAGGGAAAGGTAAAGGAAAGGAGGAAGCTAAGAAAGTGGCGACAGTGTCTGCAGGAGCGGCTGTAGCAACGCCACTTGAGGTTCAGTTTGGGCATATTGTGAGTGAGGATGAGTTGGATTATGGGGAAAATTCGGACTGTTAGGGATGCGGGCTATCTAGTACGTCGGTCGGATAGTCTCGCAGGATTGGTTTTCTATTTGTGTTATAAGGAATGGCATCTCTGTTGGCAGTTGGAAGGAGGAACATGAAGGGGAACCGATGGATATTGACCCTGTTTTGATTAGTTCTGTTTCTCGCAATTTGTCTTCTTCTGCTATTTCTTCTCTTTCTTTATCAAATAAAAACGCAAAAAAAGGGACAAAAAGAAAAGCTGATGATGAGGTGGCTCCTCATATTGGCGCACTCGAAAAAAGACCACGAAAGGTGGCGGTGCCGGATATTTCATTGGATGGAATTAAGGATCTCTCTTTGGCAGGAAAATCGGGTGCGAAGGTATTGAAGCGTGAAGGACTGAAATTTCTTATCTCTGTTAAGTTATCTTGGATGTACGGAGGAAATAAACGCGAAATTTCCATTAATGCTTTGGTTGATACTGGCGCAGAAGCCACGATTTTTGATTCTTCTTTCGTTGAACAGATGATGCTGCCTTGGGTTAAGAGGGAGAAAAGACTGAGATTAGAGAGCGCCGACGGCTCGATTCTCAAGAGGTCTGGCACAGTGCAGGTTCAGAACCTGCAGATGGAGGTCCCAGATGCAAGATCTGGAAAGACTAAGACCCTTGACCTGGTAACTGAGGTTGCGTGCCTCGAACCAGGTCTTCCACTCATTTTGGGGATGGATTGGATAAAAGCCAATTGTGATAAGCTACGAGTCACCACTCCTTATGGACTCGAGCTAAAAAGAGCGTTGGAAATCGAGGAGGTTACTGATTTCGCTGACTTTGACGAAGTACTTGCAGAGACTCAATATGTCGGATTAATTGAAATAGGGGAATGGGATTATCAGAAGTTCGCTAATGGAGATGTTCGCAAGGTTATGAAAATAACAGCGACTGAAAATATCCATGAACTTGCTGATCGATTGCCAACACAGTATAGGGATTTTGTAAAATCTTTGGAAAGGAGTTGCAATCTGCCTTCCCACGCACGGTCCACAAGACATGAA
>WHUX01000075.1:0-255799 GCA_015179025.1 Terfezia claveryi
ACTGAGGTGCTTGCTTTAATCCATACAGGGCTTTGTTAAGTCGAAGAATCTTGCCATCTAGACCAATACCAGGAGAAGGTAACATCCAGATTTCTTCGGTAAGATCACCATTCAAGAAAGCTGATTTAATGTTGAGTTGATCCATATCCAAAAGAGAGGTGATTTGCTAGGGCAATGATGAGTCATAAGGAGTCATACTATGTCACTGGTGCAAATGTTTCATCATAATCAAGGCCTTCTTGTTGAGAATAGCCCTTAGCAACAATTCTTGCTTTATGATGTTCAACGGATCCATCTGTATTATGCTTGACCTTAAATACCCACCTAAAGCCAACAGGTTATTGACCTGAGGGTAATTCTGATATATCATAGATCGTCCATGTATGAGCATCGATAATCGACTGGTGTTCCTCAAGCATAGCTCGTTGCCATGCATCTGCATCAAGAGAGGCCATAGCTTCTTTATAGCTATTAGGTTCTGCTATAAGTCGAGCCCAACCAGAGTCAGTATAACAGTCAGGTTGTTTCCTAGAACGTTTAGGGTATGACTTGTAATCGAGCTTAGGAGTTTCTGGAGGTTTGGTGAACTCTTTAGAACGACTTGACTTTGGAGCAGCAAGTGTAGTGGCTCTTGTTTGTTGAGGAGAAGTTGAGGGACCAGCAACTGGAGATTCGGTAACTCTCTCTGACTCAGAATCCTCATCAGAGTATTGGTCGTACTCTTGTAGATTTGATGGAGGAGGAGGTAGAGGAATAGATGGGATTATAGTATCAGGAGTGGTAATAGTAGGTGTTGAAGTAGAAGGTCGAAGAGGTACAGGTGGTGTTGATAGAGTATTAGCTATAGTAGGAGGTAGAGGAGGAAAGTGAACATCAACAGAGGTATAAGATAATGACGTTTCAAACTTGACTTGTCGATAAGTGTCTACCTTACATTGAGATGGGATATAGATACGAAACATATGACCTAATTCCGTATAACCAACAAGATGTCCTTCAAGTGCTCTGGCTTCGAGTTTTGAACCAGCCAGTCATTTTTCTTCAGGAATATGGACAAAACATTTGGGGAAGAAAGGACGGAGGTGAGAGAGTGTTGGTTTGATATTGAAGAGAGCCTCGAACGGGGTTTTTCCGTTTAGTGCAGAGTGAGGCAATCTATTTTTGATATAGGCAGCCCAGTTAAAGGCTTCAGCTCAAAGGAAGGGGGGTGCATCATCGAGAGAAGGTCGAACCATACTTGTGAGAGTTTGGTTATAGTGTTCTGTAATGCCATTGGATTCATGGGAATAGGTGGCGGTAGTCTGGTGCTTGATACCTTTTTCTTCAAAGTAAGCTTCCAGTTCCTTGTTGATATACTAACCACCTTGGTCAGTTCTGAATGATCGAGAGTATTATTTAGTTGTTGTGTTAACCTTTTCACAAAAGGCTTTGATAAAGCGAGTAGTATCACTCTTTTTATAGTGGAAGTTCACTTCAGAGTAGCGAGATGTGTCTTTAATAAGAGTTAACATGTACTTGCGTTTCCCAAGAGATTCGACTTTAAAGGGACCTATGAGATCAGAATGAACCAAATCAAAGGTTTTTTTTCCTTTTGGTTTCTCGATTGATGTAGGTACTGACTGCTTCGAGTTGTATTTGGCACATGATTTATAGAAGTATGAGGTTGGATATTTGGGAAGGAGATTGCCATCTTTGTAGATTTGACTGGCTTCTGACCAGAACCGAGTTGAAGAGTGACCAAGGGCACGATGCCAATAGTCTGTGGCAGCCATATAGATCTTTCCATGGTGAACAATAGGATATACTTGGTAGGAACCGTGATCAAGGGAGGCAGAAATGACAACTGAATTATCCGATTTTCTCTTAACTTCCAAAATTCCATCTTCACCCAATAAACGAAAGCATCCCAATTCATCAATCTTCCTCCAAGAAATCAAACAAGCCTCATTCCAATCCGGTACATACAAAACATCAGAGAGGGTAACACAGATCACACTTCCAGCAACTTCAATATTTAATGAAACTTTCCCTTAATGTGTAGCCCACATCACTCTTCCTCCACCAACAGTTAGGCCTGTTCGGCACTGTGTGGGTTCTAGAAGATGAGAGAAATCAGCGGTGATATGATAAGAAGCACCTATGTCAAGGATCCATACCTCATATGTAGTGTAGTTAGTCGGTATACCAGAGTGTTTGGAGGAGGGAGAGATCTGAAGAGAAGATGGGGCAACTTTGACCATCATGGCAATGCCATTATCTGAATCATCAAATAGTTGTTGAGCTGTTGCTGCTCGATATAGAACTATCTCCTTACCAGAAGGAGGAGGGTTTTGGGTGCCGAGTTTGGAGGAGTTATGTTCTTTGAGAGCTCGATAGGTCTTGAAGGTATGACTTGGTAAGGTTTGCCTTTTGAATGACACCAACTGCAGTTGTTTCCTATGACAGGAGCCGATTTACCCTATCGGGGAGGGTTTGGCTTCTTGTTGACCTTGTTGTTGTTGTTGTTGTTATCCCATTTTGTGAAGAGAGCTTTGTTTGAGATGGGAACAGTAGAAGAGGAGGCTAACTCGAGAAGACGGGTGCGAACGTCGAGATATGTAAGGCCTGTCTTGGATTGAGATTGTCAACAACATTTTCGTAATAGTCAGGGAGTGTCATGAGGAGATAATGAGCTTTGATGGTATCATTTGACAGATAGGTAGAGAGATGACGATAAGGAGAAGTTGTAGCTATTTCATTTAGCTTAGCAATGAGTTGACGGATTTCCGAGTCAAAGCTATTGACATGCTGTGTAATATATCTCCTTCTTTCATCTCGATTCGAAGAGCCTTGTGAGTGTTCTTTAAGAGATTGTAGTCTGTTCAACGATTGAATCGTTCCTGTAGACGTATCCAAGCTTAGTATGCTGTTTCTTGTTCCGCTATGAGTGCTGTGAGAGATTGTTCAACAACCGACATGAGAAGGATTTTAGCTCTTGCAGTTCTCTTGTTCCAAATCTTAAGCTGTGCGTCATCAGTAGGAGGAGTAGCGGATGGTTGGAATAAGTCTTCATAATCATGGGACATAATGATTAAAAGTACCTGGGAGGACCAGGCATGATATTCGTGACAATCATCTGATAGACGTTTGATATTATCAAGCTTATAGGAGAAGGTAGAGAGTGGGGCAGAGGAGGAGGAGGAGGAGCCTGAGGCATCAAGAGTATCTGACATGTTAAATGGTAGTTGTGCAAAGTAGAAATTCATGGTAGATAATTGAGTAAAGATATAGACTCGATTATAGAAATAAAGAGGCTAGAGCTCTGGGCTCATAACCTATTAGAGTGGATAAAATAGGTAGCGGGACAGCGTAAGAAGTAGCGTGGTAACTAGCAGAGATTATGGAGGGATAGCGAGGATCACAGGAGAAGCAAGTACAATATATGGATGAGTGCGAGTGCAGTGTAAGTTACTCTTTAATTAACTATCTAGAGAAGCGGGTAAACACCAGCCTTAAATACATGAATATAGAGTATAAACGAAACATATAGTAACCTAACTTAAAGAGGAAGTAACGAAGAGATATCCATAAGTAGAAAGGTTATATGCATGTAATATTCAGGTAAGACAGTGTGGGAAATAACGAGCATGGATATATAAGCATGTGAGTATGACAGTATAGGGTAAGCTGCATATAAGACATGATATAGATACTCGTAATAGAACTAGATAAAAATAAGTAGAAGAAGATATCGTAATAGAGAATAAAAAAAATATGACGATATAGTAGTAAATATATGCCGTAACAGGAAAGAATAACGACATGAGAGGGCACAGAATGTATGCCGCAATATAAGGCACCACCAACAACTACACATACCCATACCCCACTCAAATACGGTAATGCCAAGGTCCCTCCATCTATGAAGAAAGCTATCCTCTCCAAACATTCCCCAAAAAAAGGGTCCAAGCAAAAGCAAAAGGCCACCCCACTACTCCTGCCAGAAGTACCCCAAACTTTAACCCTCTTGGTAAGAATATCTCCAGAGCCAGGTATAGACTCACCCATAAGGTATGGCAGCAAAGCTTGCGAGGAGGTCACAATATCAATAATAGAAGATATGATCGACAAAGTAAACAAGAACCTTAAGGCAATAGCCAAACATAAAGAAAGATACCAGAAAGCAGAGGCAAAGACCGTAGCGGAAGAGCAAGGTAAGGCCAGTGACCTTACAGGAGTCCACCCAAGCAGATGCCGTTTAGTAGGACTCAACTCCCCCTAGACCTTTGTACCACGCCCATTAGTATCAGGTTCAGAGAACAAGGGACCAACTCCACCATCATATCCTCCAAAGGTACCTCATGCACTAGCGAAGGTAATTATACCACCAACCCCCCAAAAGGCCACCCTGACAGTATACATATACCTACGAGGATCTTAAAAGGAAAGCAACAACTTAAAAACTAGTACCTCGCAAGTTGTGAAGCCAGACTGGTATTCCAACTCAGAGTCAGAGGATGAATCAGCAGAGGTCTTAGCTGAAGAATGGGAGCTCCACATGAGGAAACCATCGGATAGAGTAGCCAAGAAAGCGTTAATTTCTAACCTCAACAAGATCCTCAAAGATGAGAATAGATCTCCAATATATATGGCAAAAGTAGCAAGAGTCAATAAAGAACTAGAGGAACAGGACTCAGAGGCAGAAACTATACACACGGAGGAGGAATATAGAGATCTGGTCAAAGCAGAGGTCCGAGAGGGCCATTACAGGAAGGATGAGGGCCCGCTCAAAACCTATCTAAAAAATAAGAAGGTTATCGCTTGGGTATGCAAAAAGGGCATACTACTTCCCAAGCTCAGAGGTTACAACCCATTGCAGAAGCATATATCACCACCAGCACTAGAAATACAAAACCAGGAACTCAGACCAGCATCAATGGTAATGGCCAACTCAATGACCATAACTAAATTACTACCAGTCATTCAGGGTGCGATCAGTACCAAACCACAAATACTAGCTAAACGAGCCAAAAGAATATACCCCTATAAAGGAGGTAGAGTATCACCCACCAGGTGTTCAGAGATTACCATAATCCCACACCACCAGGATACAGTGAGCCGAGTCCTTATTAGTGAGTGTCCGAAACTACCAGACAATACCGCATAGACAGATAGCTTCATCTGTGGTTTCAACACTAAAGCAGATAGAGTAGTTCAAGGTAAGATCAAAGCAGTCAAAGTAAAAGGCCTCAAATCTTACCCGACTGAAAGAGAAATTACTATCACACATCCCCCGAACACCTCAAATGAAGACCTAATTCATATGGTAGCAACCTTAAGAAAGGAACTATACCATACAGCTACATGATATGCAGACGAGAAAGTAGTGTTGATCAACCGCGAAACTATCGAGCTGGTAGTCCCAGACCTACATAGAAGGAAAGGTGAACAAGTACGGGATAGGGCAAAGGAACTCACCAAGGTAATAGGCCTCCCTTTAGCGACCCGTGCGCCCAAATAGTTAATCAGAAACAGATATTGAGGCGACAGCTATGATGGAAAGAAGTGCTCCCTCAGATTCTTAGTGTATAGGAGGGATTTGATAAGGCTGGACTCACCACTTCCTATACCCATTCCAGGAACAAGCATCAAAGCCTTCATCTATGAAAGATACAAAGACAAGGCCTTTTATGTAGATTCCCTTAGACATACAGTCACAGAACCATGTCCTACACAGAGTCCAATCCCACCTCTGATTGAGGTCCACTGCACTTACTGCAACTACAATAACCACGAGGTAGAGACATACTTCAGATGCATCAATGATGAGAAAGCCAGGTATAGAACTACAGGCTACCATCCCCGACACCACAATCAAGCCCGAAAGGGGAAGCAACCATAATATGGATTCTAGACCCCTCCCCAACCACACCACAGCCTACAGAGGCACCAAGAGGGGAAGTCAAGTCCTAGTTTCCTATTATAATGTCAATAACAGCGGGATCAACACCCATGCCTTTTTAGAAAGTAACAAAGAAGCAGACATTATCTTCATTAGAGAACCAGTCATCTACCATACACCAGAAGGAGTGCGAACTACCAACCACCCAAGCTTTAGGCGCATCTCCACCCTCTATGAACACAGCAGAATTACAGGATATATAGCGAATAGACACCATAAGGGCTTTTGCTGGAATCTCAGTTACAATATCAATTGCATAAAGCTAAGTTCACTAACAGTCACAGGAGTTTACCTCAATGGAAAAGATTTAACCTTAGTACTATACTCAGAACTCAACAGCATCGCAACAGACAATCACTCACTAGTACTAGGGGACTTCAATGCATACCATCTACTATGGGGAGGTAAGCATACAAATCATGGCAATACAGTCCAAGAATGGATGGAGTCCAATCACCTTACCCAGATGGTCCACTACCAAGCACATTCATTCCAGTAGAGTAGCGGAAAAAGCCTGTTAGATTTGGTTTTCAAAGGAACAGAAATTTCATAGAAAGATTCACCACTGCATCTTTCATAGATCGGTTCAGACCATGTAGTTATTTCAGGATACATCAACGCCACTTTACTAGAAACACGGCAATACGCAACTATCGATTGGAATTGGTGGCAGAAGTCCATAGGAGAAGAAGGTAAAAAACAAGCAGTCACCCTGCCCTAGGAAGTACTACAAGAGAAAAGCCCTTTTGTACCAACCTACTTCAGGGAGGCCTACCAATACCTCAAAGAGTTAGCCCAAGAACACTTGATCGAGAAATCAGCATCCAGGCATAGTAAAAAGTAGTGGAACACAGAAGTACAGATGCAGATAGAAAGAACAAGAGAAGCAGGAAAAAAAGGAGGTGAAGGGTATCAAGAGGAAAGATGCAAGTTCAAAAAGTTAATTAGGAGGAAAAAACAAGTATGCTGAAAGAAATTCCTGGAAGAGCAAGGTCAAAGACACCCATGGAATGTTGCAAGAGTAGCAAGAGATCCATTCAAGTTCACCCCAATGATAGAAGATCTAATCGATAAAAACAAAAAGACCCTTTCGACAGACCAGGAAAAGTTACAAAGCTTTCCAGAAACACCATCTTATATCAAAAAAACACTCTACCACACCTCCCTCTATACTAGTAATCGCTGAGTCCCCGATACATTACCAAACGGCAGATCAATGAACAATCCGAAAAGTACTACAAGCTCTAAGCAGGAACTCCAACTCTTCGGCTGCAGGACTGGACCTCATCTCTTACTGCCTTATCAAGATAATTAAGGATACACCCCTACGCATGGCTTTAGTCAATGACATAGCCAGAGTAGCAGAAGGCAAAGTGTCCCCCCCACTATTATGGAGAAACCTCTCTATAATTATAATTCCAAAGCCAGAGAAGAACCACTCAAAGATAAAGGGATGGAGGCCAATAGTCCTTTCCAATACTATAGGTAAGATCCTAGAGAAGCTGATAGCTGATGAGCTCCAACATACAACAAACCTCTTCTATCCTCTACAATACGGCTTACGCAAAGGCAGATCAGCCATTGACGCAATGATGCTCACTATATCAATAGTAGAAAAAGCTATACAAGACAAGAAGAAAGCCACGCTACTAGGAAAAGACATAGTTTCAGCATTCAATAACATAAGAACCAATAAACTTCTGGACATCCTAGTTAAAAACAACATCCCACACAGGACAGTACAGTTCATTAATAGGTTCCTACAACCCCGATCTTTTCTAGTTCTCTGGGATGGCCGTATTAGAGGAGAAGGATGGATGGACCAAGGGGCCCTCCAAGGCAGCCCGCTTTCACTAGTCCTCTGGCTCATATACATAGGCAACACCCTTAACAGAGCTACAATCACACACTCAAGCTCTTTACAGGGCCACCTCAGAAATACAAAAGCAAGTACAATATTGGCAAGGATCCTAAAGCTGACATCCTATAGCATTCAGCTATTCTCATACGTTGATGATATAAACCCTCTGATTATAAGCAGCCTCAGCACTAGGGCACACAACAAGCTAGTCGAACAAGTTACCAATACACTAGACTCAGTAGCAAAAGAGGATAAACTCCTATGGGATTCAAACAAGGAATCCAGGCTTGACTTCCACAACAAAAGTAAGATCAGTTACTGCAAGATACTAGGAATCACAGTAGCTAGCAACTTCTCATGGAAAAGCCACATTAAACAAAGGACACTCAAGGCAACTAGCATATTAAAGGTACTAACTAGTTTAGGCAACTAGAATGAAGGGTTAAGCCCAACGAGCCTTAGATCCCTTTACACTAGATGTATATGAAGCATCTTCACATGGGGAGCAGAGCTCTGGAATTTACAATATCAAGAACTCCTACAACCTATGCAACGCCTCGAGTACCAAGCCCTATAGAAGATTACAGAAGGTTACCATGGCTCAAGCTACCAAACGCTAGGCTAGATGGCAAATATTGAACTCCTTCATGACAAGATAGAAGATATGAAGTGCTGCTGGGTAGTAAGAGCAGTTAGAACAGGTGACCAGCAGATAAAAGCTTATATCGAATATGACACATCATGGCTGGCCAGCAAGAACTTATACTGTCACAACCGTGTTCTTAGCCTTGATTTGACACTCGAACAGCCTTGTTCGGGTGTCGTGCTGTTTTGATACTTGAATAGGCTTGTTCGGGTATCGTTGTTGGGTTATCGTTACCTTGCTTGGCTTCCGAGATAAGGGAAGCTTATTCCTTCCATTGCCCTGGCCCGGAATTATGTATATATAGCCCCTGTCCCTCGTACTATCGTTGGATCCCTATCCAACATCTTGTATACCCAATACAGGGCCTTGCTTCTCTCCACGTTAGTGCATCTCCCTTGTGCACCTCCTTGTCTCGCCTCGACTCTGCAGCCCTGCTGCCCACCCTGCGAACCTCCTTGCCTTGCCTTGCCTTGCCTTGCCTCGCCTTGTCTCTGCAGCCCTGCTGCCTCCTACTACTCCTGTGTGCCTCTCTCGCCCTCGCCCTTGCCCCTGTCCTAGCCTTTCCCCTAGTCACACACGTAGCGTTCCTACGTGTGTATTACCCTAGCCTTGCCCTTGCCCCGGCATACCCCTTGGTCGCCTTGTTCCCAGAGCCGTCATCACACTACGTTGGATCTTTCAAACCAACCGGTACGATGTCCGCGAACATTCCACTACCCGCCGATAGATTCGCAGCCTGGAGGGCGACTCCGATTCCATCAGACCCGACAGAACTATCAGCATACCGAAGAACTGTGATTGAAATATTCACAGAGACTTATGCCATTGGCGAACAACAAGGAGCGGACCTTCAGAAAGCCGAAAAGTGAATCCGAGAAGCCGAAGACGAAATAACCCTCCTTCGAGAAGATGCAGCAGAGGACAGGATAACCATCCGGAGACTGACTCGTGCCTTGGACCTGGCCGACGGTCCAAAGAACCAGAAAACACAAGACCTACCAACCCCGCCCAAGTTTAATGGGGACCGGGGCCGGTTACGAGCATGGAAGAACTCTGTGCAAATAAAACTCTCTGGGGACTCGGCGAAGTTCCCTACTGTCCACCACCAGCTCTTATAAGTCTATGGCCTCCTGGAGGGTAAGGCTATGGACCAGGTACAGCCCTTCGTCAAGGCAACGGGGATTGATCTGGTAGATATTCTGGCACTAATGACAATCTTGGACCGAGCCTTTGGGGACCCGGATCCTAAAGGAACCGCCAGCAGGGCCCTGCGAGACCTCAAGCAAAAGCACAATAAACTATCAACCTATGTTGCCGAGTTCTCCAGGCTGGCAGCAGAGCTCAATTGGAATAATGAAGCCAAGCTCGACCAGTTCAAAGACGGGCTTACCTTCGAGCTGAAAAAGGCTCTAGTCTACTGCCTACTGACCAAGACCCTGGAGGAACTTATTGAGCAAGCTAGCTGGGTGGAACAGCAGACAGCGGCACTAAGAGCTCCCCAAAAGACACTCCCGACCTCGACTCCCCGTACCCCCTTCCCGATAGCACGCACCCAACAACAACCCACACCGGTCAACAAGCCTGCACACCCCTTCCTGGTAGTGGGTGGGGCTGCCCCCATGGACCTGTCAGCAGGTAGACCTTGTCTTACCTAGGAGGAAAGGGACCGTCGCCGCACTCAGGGTTTGTGCATTGCATGTGGAAAGGGGGACCATTTCATCGCAGCGTGCCCCCTTCGAAAAAACCGCTCGATGGCCGTCCACACCATCTCCGAATCCAGGATCGAGGAGGTTGACGAGTCGGGAAAAGCCCTATCCCTTGCCTAGTTACTGACACTAGCAAGGGACCTGCCCTAGGCCATTTGTCTTTGTCTGCATTTTCTGTTTTTTCCGCTGTTGATGAATTTCGCTTGTTCAGCGAGCATTTTGTTGTATCTATCTCCCTCAGAATCAATGATAGAACAATCAATACGTCAGCACTTATAGATTGCGGAGCTTCAGGAATTGCATTCATTGACCAAGCCTTTGTCAGTAAATTCTCTATACCTATGTCCAAGCTCAAAACCCCCCGTGTGCTGGATGTTATTGACGGTCGACCCATCTCCTCCGGGGATATCACTAATATTGCGTTCTTATCTGCCCTGGTGGGGGATCACTCCGAGGCCAACCTCCCCATGTTCGTCACTAAGCTAAAATACCCAATTGTCCTCGGAATCCCTTGGCTCAGAATGCATGATGTATCAGTCAGCTTTGACTCGTACACCCTGCAGTTCAATAGCTAGTATTGCCGAAAACACTGCGGAATTCCAAAGGCCACCATTACTGGGCTGTGTGCCTTGCCACCCCCGATAACCCACCCAACCCAGTTGGTACCTCGGCATGCGCACCTCGATGCCAATCCCCCTGTTTCCCCAATTCCCCCTATTGTACCGCCTCCAAAACCTCTGAATGTTAGCTTTATCGGAGCAGGGGCTTTCGCTTACCTCACCAGGAGGCACAAGCTGAAGGCTCACGCCCTGTCCATACATGAGGTAAACCTGGAGATTGACAAGACGAGGTCTAAGGAGGAGTGGAAGTCCATGGTCCCAGACGAATACCATGAATTCATCGACCTGTTCTCGGAGAAGGCCGCAGAAAAGCTCGCACTCCACCGGCCATATGACCACACTATTCCACTGATAGAGGGTAAGACCCCCCCCTATGGGCCCCTCTACGGAATGTCCCGGTTAGAGCTGGAAGCTTTGAAGAAATACTTGGAGGAAAACCTCAACAAGAGCTTTATTCGCTATAGCTCCTCACCAGTGGGTGCCCCAGTGCTGTTCGTGAAGAAATCGGACGGCTCTCTCCAGTTGTGTGTCGATTACCGAGGCCTAAATGAGATAACGATCAAAAACAGGTACTCCCTACCTCTGATCTAGGAGACATTAGCCAGGCTTTCCAAGGCAAAATGGTTCACCAAATTGGACTTGTGAGGGGCGTACAACCTGGTACGGATTGCTGAAGGGGAGGAGTGGAAAATGGCCTTCCGGACACGTTACGGCCACTTCGAGTACAACGTCATGCCCTTTGGCCTAACCAACGCCCATGCCTCCTTCCAGCACTTCATCAATGACACCTTATGGGACTTTCTGGATGTGTTCTGTACAGCCTACCTTGATGATATCTTGATTTATTCAGATACCCTAGCAGAGCACAAGATTCATGTCCAGCAGGTATTGGAGAAGCTGGAGCAAGCTGGGTTGTACCTCAAGCCCGAGAAATGTGAGTTCCATGTGTAGGAGGTTAAGTATCTAGGGTTGATCATCACCACGGAAGGTATTAGAATGGACCCCACCAAGGTCACCGCCGTTCAGGAATGGGAAATCCCAGCAAATCTCAAGGATGTTCAGGCCTTCCTGGGATTCGCCAACTTCTACCGACGGTTCATTCTAGGATATTCCAAGATCATAGCCCCCCTCACAGCCCTGACCAAAAAAGACCGGCGATTCCACTAGAGTCCAGAAGCCCAATCCGCCTTCCAGAACCTCAAGAAAGCCTTCTGCTCAGCACCCATACTGGCCCACTTTGATCCCGATAGCGAGTGTATCGTGGAAATGGATGCCTCCAACTATATCTCTGCCGGAATTCTGTCCCAGTATGTCAATGGAGTCCTCTACCCGGTGGCCTATTTCTCCAAAAAGCACTCCCTGGCGGAGTGTAATTATGAGATCTATGATAAGGAATTAATGGCCATTGTCCGAGCTTTTGAGGAATGGAGGCCTTACCTGGAGTCAGCCAAGGGGATCATCGAGGTGCTATCCGATCATAAGAATCTTGAGTACTTCACTACCACTAAGCTGCTGAACCGACGGCAGGCTAGGTGGTCAGAGTTCTTATCTCGATTCAACTTCAAGATCAAGTATCGGCCTAGAAAAGCTGGGGGAAAGCCGGACGCACTGACCAGGAGATCAGGAGACCTCCCTAAAGGGGGGGATGAAAGGCTGAAGTACCAAAATCAGGTGGTACTGAAACCTGATAATCTCGATCTGGTGGCCAATAGCCCTGCTGTGGCTGATGCTGATGCTGATGCGAACCCCGGAGTAGATCTCCTTCTGCGGATACGACGGGCATATGCGGAGGATGACCTGGTTAAGGATATAATCACCGCAGTGGAGTCTGGACAGTGCCGTCACACCAAGATTTCCCTAGCCGAGTGCACCACTCAGAACGGCCTCCTATACCACCTAGATCGCCTCTATATACCTGAAGGGGAGCTGCAGATGCAGCTGATCAAGGAACACCATGATACCCTGGCTGCGGGTCATCCTGGGGTAGCTAAAACGTTGGAGCTGCTAGCTAGGCAATATACATGGTTTGACCAACGGAAGAAGGTGGAGCGGTACATACGGAACTGCCATGTTTGCAAGCATGCTAAGCCTACCCGTCATGCTCCTTATGGACCCTGAAGCCCCTGGAGATCTCAGACCAACCTTGGCAACACCTAACCATGGACTTTGTAACTGGGTTGCCGGAGGATTGGGGTTTAACACTATTCTTATGGTAGTAGACCAATTGACCAAAATGAGGCATGTTATACCTTGCCATGATACCTGTTCTGCCCGGGACCTCGCCGGCCTCTACCTCAACCATGTATTCCACTACCATGGTCTCCCCAAGTCTGTCGTCTCGGACCGCGGCCCCCAATTCGTCTCGGACTTCTGGAAGGTATTCTGCGAGCTTCTGGGAATCAACGTACACCTCTCCACGGCGTATCACCCCCAAACAGATGGTCAGTCCGAGCGAATGAATGCAATCATAGAGCAGTACCTGAGAGCATACGTCAATTACCAGCAAAACAACTGGGTTTGCTGCTGGCAACCTGTGAGTTCGCCGCTAACAACCATTTCTCGGAGTCTCTAAAAACCTCCCCGTTCCTGGCCAATTATGGCTGGCACCCTCGTTTCGTGGACTCTCTAGCACCTCTGCACAAGGCTAGGGAGAACACTCCAGCTAAGGAGTTCGCCATGGAGATTGCTGAGTTGCACTCCACACTAAGAGCTGAACTGGTATATGCTCAAGCTAGGCAAGCGGAGTATACCAACGGATCATGGTTGCCAGCCCCCAGGTATCAGCCAGGAGATAAGGTGTGGCTCTCCAGCAGGCACTTCCGGACGGAACGGCCATCTCGCAAGCTCGACCATAAGTTCCTGGGTCCATTCGAGGTGGTGGCCGCTGTGGGCACTCATGCCTATCGATTGAGGTTCCCCAAGGACATCAAGCGCCACCTGGTTGTACACGTATTGGAAATTGAGCCAGCGGCTGACGATCCCCTCCCAGGGCAGAAACACCCCCCACCCCCTCCAGTGGTTATCGAAGGTAAAGAGGAATGGGAGGTGGAGGAAGTGCTGGACTCGCGAAAGAGGTATAGGCATCTGCATTACAAGGTTAAATGGGTGGGAGACGAGGAGGCTACCTGGCAACCCGCTGAGGACCTGGAAAATGCTCAGGATCTGGTCTCCCTATTCCATCAGTGATACCCGAGGAAGCCCCGTCCGGTTGACTGATCTGCCCATGTCTGAGTTGGGGTTCTTGTCCTTGTTGTTGTTGTCTCTGTTATCACCTGCAACACAGGTGATGGGTCTTTGTTGTTGTTTGGAGTTGGAGTCCTTGTCGTTGCCTTTGTTGTTGTTGTTTCCTGTGTCAATTTTGCCGGTTGTTGTGCCCAAGCCTACTAATCGCTGGAGCTCCAGCCTAAAGGGGGGATAGTGTCACAACCGTGTTCTTAGCCTTGATTTGACACTCGAACAGGCTTGTTTGGGTGTCGTGCTGTTTTGACACTCGAACAGGCTTGTTTGGGTGTCATTGATGGGTTATTGTTACCTTGCTTGGCTTCCGAGATAAGGGAAGCTTATTCCTTCCATTGCCCTGGCCCGGAATTATGTATATATAGCCCCTGTCCCTCATACTGTCATTGAATCCCTATCCAACGTCTTGTATACCCAATACAGGGCCTTGTTTCTCTCCACGTTGGTGCATCTCCCTTGTGCACCTCCTTGTCTCGCCTCGACTCTGCAGCCCTGCTGCCCACCCTGCGAACCTCCTTGCCTTGCCTTGCCTTGCCTTGCCTCGCCTTTTCTCTGCAGCCCTGCTGCCTCCTACTACTCCCGTGTGCCTCTCTCGCCCTCGCCCTTGCCCCCGTCCTAGCCTTTCCCCTAGTCACACATGTAGCGTTCCTACATGTGTGTTACCCTAGCCTTGCCCTTGCCCCGGCGTACCCCTTGGTCGCCTTGTTCCCAGAGCCGTCGTCACATATACCAGACAAGGACTCCAATATCAGAAGCCTTCCATCTAAGCGAGGCAGACCTCACAGAACTATCATAGGATAACAGGGAGAACACAACACCCTTCCTACTAATCTATAGGGTAATCATAGACCCCAAATCTGAGCTTTCCAAGCACCTAGACTATTGGGCAGCAGGTATAGGCTCAATCTAGGAAGAGGGCTAGAGAGTGTGCTATACAGACGGTATGGGAAAGAAAGGTTTAGTAGCAAGTGGAGTCTACAGTGAGGACCAGACAGGAGGCTCCTCCGACAATTACGAAGATTACTTAGGAGACCGAGCCATAGTAGCAGATGGCGAACTCATCGCAATGCAACTAGCCCTCCACAAGGAAGACACAGATATGCTAGCAATCTTGTCAGATTCCCAAGTGGCAATCCAGGCAGTCTACAACATGAGTTTAGGCTCCCCTCCTAAATCAGGCATTGAAAGCAGCATCAAGTCCCTCTTAATAAGCAACCCGCACAGGGACATGCAGATATCTTGGGTTAGGGGCCACCTAGGCATTCCAGGTAATGAGAAGGTAGACCACACCATAAGCCTCCAGTCACATTTGGGGGAATTTACAGTCCAGAAATGTATAGTTACAGAAGGGGGTCTCCGGGTGTCCTCTAAAGCCATGTGGAAGGAAGCAAGAACTAGAGTAGGGCATAGTATGACAAGGATGGAATAGAACCGCCATGCCCTTTCAGCTTACACTTGGTTACGATCGAATAAAGGCCTACAGAAAAGTTGGCTCCACTATATTGGTAAAGCAGACTTAGCAGAATGTGCATATGGACACCCCACCGAGACAGGCGAGCATATCGTCTTCAAGTGCCCACGCTTCGATTATTATCAGAGAACACTATTGGGGGAAAAGAGCAACTGGGAGGATCTCAATAAACCGGAATAGAGAAAGGAGGGGGAGGAAACGTATGAGGCCACAGAGGCCTTTTTCGGGCTCTTATTCCGAGAGCTCACATAATATACAGTCCTTTTATTACAGTCACATCTTTACAGTTATTATAAGTCCCCTTTGTATATAGTTCTTATTCTAGTTATTTATAATCATAGTTTTACAGCCAGTTCAGGAGGCGAGCTCAGTTAGGCTCTCGAGTCATCGGCTAAGTCCATTAGTGACAGCATGGGGCAGCATCTCTTTTGTTCCTTTTATTGTATTTAGTTTGCACGAGTCTGGCAGATTAACTTGCCTTACCCTTGAATCCACCGAGCTTCCAAGTGGCTCCTCATAGCCCCCCTATAGGGCTGCATAGGAGTACTGAGTATTTAAAAAAAAAAAAAAAATACAAGAATATTCTTATTTTTGGCTTAGTCACCATACATATGCTTGTATCGAGAGAAGCGCTAAACCACAAATAGGTACTTATCGATAAGAAATCACCAACCAGCTAGAAATTACTCCGCAGAGTGCTTCTCCAGAGAATCACATACCGCGAAAACAACTGAGAATAATGGCCTTTTCTTCCAAATCTACGGTTGTCCAGCAGCGTCAGGCATAGTCGGAACTTGAGCGTCAAGCCATCAAGTCATATGCCGAACAAAATCCCAAATCGACGTGGCGATATATCAAACGTTGGTTTGAATCAGCGAATCCGAGCAAGCAGCTTACTCGGTCCCAAATCAGTAAAATCCTGAATCCCAAAAGACCTCGTGGACTCTCTGATGTTGATCCAGTCCAAGGACAAACGCTACGACTTGGATCTAAGCGACTAAAAACTGGTAGATACACGAAGTTAGAGTCTGCACTATTCCAGTGGCAGCAGTTGATGCAAAAGCGAGGAGTTGCAATATCAATTCAACGCAGGCATCTGCATGTTCAGCGCAGGATCACTGACATTTTGGTGGCTCCCGGAGGCGCTTCCGCAACATTTCCTACCACTAGTCAGCTTCATTTCATAGTGACCTATTTTCTCTTGCTATAAGCATATATTGGATACAAGCATACTTCTCCCAGTCCGAACGATATGCTTGTATCCAGAGTCCTCTGTAACCCGGCAATTTGGCCCGTTCAGGCCGTTCAGGCCGCCCAGGCCATCCAGACAGGTGGGCGGTGCGATCGTTCTTAGGAAGCCGCCCCCCCGGTGGCTAGCCGGCTGCGGAGTAATTCGTATGCCGGAAGAGAGGAGTAAAGGCCACTGGAGATATTCCTGATAACTAACCGACAGCCTACCTACCAGCTACGCCCTGGCCCACTTGGAGCCCCGAAAAGCTCGAAAACCAACGCTGAGGTCGGAGTGGGAGGGGCGGACAACAACTCGGAAACTGACATTTCGGTTCTCGGGGGGTCCGCCCCAACAAAGTCATGAACCAACTTCCGAGGCGGGAATGGGAGGGAACACTCCAAGTCGTGCAAGTGCTAGGTAGGCTGACAGGTCACCTCTCGGGCATATCTTCGACATATGCTTTGGTTAGTAAGGTGTGGTCGGGTGTTGCCTGCCGACGCATCCAAAACGTCTCACAGATTTCACCGGGTCACCTTGCGAGACCCTGAGGGCCATGGGTGTCACAGAGATATAGCTTCACAAAGAGTTCGGGTCTGAAACACCATTCTCCATTGTGACAATCTCCCGACATACCTTGGTAGCCGGAAAGGAGACTAAAAACTCCCGAGCGGCAGCCACCATCTCGTAGGGGTTGGTGGGCTCGACAGGACGGTTCTAAAGCCGGGGTCGGTCCCAGCGAGCCTCATGCTCCATCCTTCGGTGATCAGCCACTCGTGTGAACTCAATATCTAGGCAGTCTTAACTGTTAAGCTCCCCTTCGAGTCCTGGTGGGGGCCTCGGGAACTCGTCGCAGCGTGCTCACCTCCCTGCAGTGGTGAGAGCAGAAGGTCGCCGTTCCCTATGCAACTCAGGTATGTGCCACTCGACTGATAGTCTTAACTGCTACACCCGTCCTTCGAGTCCTGGTGGGGGCCCCTGACAGTCGAAGGCTGTAGAGGGTCGAAATGCACCTGGGGTCGGGTTAGGGCAGAGACAGCAACTCGTCATAGAGGAAGCACCCCCAGTCGTATATAATAGACCAGCACTCATCGTGGGACTGAGCTAAGGCGATGACTCCCGGAAGTCGAAATACACCTGGGGGGAGTTAGGGCAGAGAAAGCAACTCACCGATGATGGAGGGGTAGCATAGTCTGCACTGAAGTGAGCGAAGCTTTAGCGAAGGGGCTTAAGGTGCAAAGGGCGCATTTAATTCTCATCAGGTACGAAAGTATCATTCCTAATATACTGGGTTAACGCTCCAGACCACTATGTGCAAGTGCTATTTAGGATGACAGGTCACTCAAAACCTATTTATGATCAAAAGATGAGTCCGAGCATACCTATCCAGGAGGGTAGGGAGATCATGATGAGATTAATACCAGGGGGGGAAGGGCCCTCCCTGGGAGCTGACTATTCTAGAGGAAGGTTGGAGAGTTTGCTACACAGATGGTACAGGGCGGAGAGGGGTGGTAGCGAGCGGAGTCCATAGCGAAGACCGGACAGGATCCCCCCCTAAGGACTATGGCGGCTACTTGGGAGACCAGGCCACAGTAATGGACGGTGAACTCTACGCGATGCAACTGGCGGTAAGCAACGAAGATGCAGACATGCTAACCATCCTCTCGGACTCGCAAGCAGCAATCCAATCGATATACAACATGAGCACCGGCTCCCCTCCCCGCTCTAGTATTGAGAGGGGAATCAAGGCTCAGTTAACCTCAAACCCGCACAGAGACCTTCAGCTAGCATGGGTAAGAGGCCACCTCGGCATCCCAGGTAATGAGAAAGCGGACCAGATTGCCTGTTTTCAGTCCCACCTAGGAGAAGTAACAGGCCACAAACGGACCATTACAGAAGGGGGTCTCCGCGAGTCATCCAAAGCCACCCGCAAGGAAGCGAGAACAAGAGCCGGATACGGGATCAGGAGAACGGAGTGGAACCGACATGCCCTCTCAGCCTTCATATGGACCCGCACGAACAGAGGCCCCCAGAAGAGCTGGCTATATCACATCGGCAAGGCAGAATCAGCAGAGTGCGCATGCGGACACCCCACCGAGACAGGAGAGCATATCGTCTTTACTTGCCCACGCTTCAACCATTACCGGAGGACCCTGTTGGGGGCAAGGAGCAGCTGGGAAGAGCTTGACAAAGCGGATTGGAGAAAGGAAGGGGAGGATAGTTACGAAGCCACGGAGGCCTTCTTCGGGTTATTATATAAAGAATTCACTTGACGGGTTCTTATGAGTACAAGTTAGCCCTTTCAGTTCATATTTTGTTTCTTCCCGCATTGTCGGAGTTAGCCACGAGTTTCTTTGGTATCAGTTCTAACATTGACGAATCCCTTTTGTACGAGTTCACCTTACTTTCCAGTCCTTCAAGTTCATCAAGTTTCGGTCGAGCCCCAGTCAGGCCTTCGGGTCATCGGCTAGTCCGTTAATGACAGCATGGGGTCTTCTCCAAGTTCCTGTATTTAGCTTGCGTGGGGTTGGCAGATTAACTTGCCTCTCCCTTGAATCCACCGGGTTTCCGCGTGGCTCCTCATAGCCCCCCTAACGGGGCTGCATAGGAGTACTAAGTATTTAAAAAAAAAAAAAAAAAAAAAAAGGCCATCAGGCCGTTGAGGCCGTTTAGGCTATGTAGGCCGTCTAGGCAGTCCAGGCGGTCCAGGGTGGTCCAGGCCGCACTCACCTCGGCCGGGGTCGCCCCAGGCGGTTTCGCCGTGCACAGGCCTCGGTCCCAGGCAAGGCTGCGGGCGACCTGAACAATGGCCGGCCCGTTGCATATACTAGCTAGGGGCTCGAGCATAGTTTGCGTAGGCGGAAGTTCAAGCTGACGTCTGTGTCTACCAAGAGCTTGTAAGTTTGGAGGGCTCGATATAAAGGAACGTTCTTAGCTGATATCCACGCTGAACGTAAAAGACTGTTATATTCACTACACGTTGGTATGTCGGGGAAGGAACACCCCATTGTCAACAACATCAACGACATAAGAACACTCTTCATTCCTACTTATCCACGAGTCCACGACGCCATACTCACCTAATCATTAGGCCGGTGCTAACCATCTGCCCATGTATCGGCTGCCGGATTGATTTCCAACTGCTCTTTCTCTCTCCATTTTCTTTAAAATCCTAGAATGACTTACATATCTCAGCACTTCCACAGCCTATTGCTCCCCCGGGAACGATAAGATGGGTTTGCCCATTTCGTACTTAAGACATATTTTTGGGCGACTTTGGGTATATGAGTTTTTTCCACCTGCGAGATTTTTGGTTTTCACAATGCGTGGTTTCCACTTGAGCGGCTCTTATTGATTTATTTCCTTACTAAGCGCCTCAGGGAGGTCTTCACTCATGTTACTTCAGTCAGGCCTCTCAGGGTCGTCGGGCAATATCGGCCAATAGGCGGTTAATGACAGCACGGAAGTTTTCATCTTGTACTTGAGCTTTTACATGCGATTCCAGTAAAGGGATCATGATGAGCCACCTGGGTTTCCAGTGGATTCAGGACAAGGCAAGTTAATCTGCCAAGTCCAGTACTTAACTGCAACATAAACGCTAGAAACGTAAACTCGAGTGCCAATTTGCAAAAGCAAATATAGAGAGGAGACGATTAACTCGAGGGCCAATTGTCCAAACAAAGACGTGAACTAAATGGGTATGGCAAGAAGGATAGTAGCAGAATTAATGCATATATGCATAGACTAGATAATTCAAATCCCACCAATACTAAATGAAGGCTTGGCCTACATGAATTCAAATACCCAGGGAAAGAGTCAGAACTACAGGACTAATCATCAAGACCAAGAGGGAATCATAATAACGTTGCACAGGTACAAGCAAAGAAGTGGCATTAACCCAAGTTACACATATGTTAGTTAAGGTAAACAATCTTGGCTCTCAAGTGAATTCGGTAGCAAGAAAGATACTTTTTAGAACCACCAAGTTAATTGTTCTCAAAAAAAATCCCATAACTCTTGATCCTTCGGAACCGCCTTAGCAGCGGGGCGAGTAAGGATCCACTAGTACAGATCAACAGTCCTTTGACAGCTCCTTAAACAAATATTCTCTACCGAACACACATGCAATAAATAGCCACTGATCACCAGCAATCTCTCCTCCAACTTGGGTGCCCATTGGAATCCATTGATCCAACTACGGTCCCAAAAACTGCCGTATGTCTTTCATCGCATATTATGGCTAATTGATATATTTAATCTCCACTTAGTGTTCTCGGGACCAAATTGAGCTAGAAATGAACAATCCGCAGGAGAATTGCCAATGCCTGCGGATCATCGTCTTCCAGACTGATCTCGATGGGAGGAGAGCTTGCATCACTGTTACGGAGTCTTGAAAGGTGCATTGGCACCAAACATGGCGTGAAAAAGGGAAAAAGCACGACAGAGGCAGTGAGAGTTGACCTGGAACCGCACAGTACGAGCTGTACCTTTCGAGGGATTAACTAGGATGACGTCGCCATCGGGGTCGAACTGAACGGTTGGCACGTTCGAAGAAACGGAGGCCCTCGGGATGTGATCTCGTGCCGTGCATATTAAAAACATAATCCACGTACTAGATTGTGAAGGGAGGTAAGCCGAAGGCGTACAAAGCAATCGATAGGTAGCGTCGGAATCGAAGAATATCGTGATATATATCATGACTGAAGCTGGCGGGACGTTATGCCGAAGGCGTACCGGAGTCAACTGCGCAGCTCAGCCTCGCTGTGCTGCCTTGCAGTTAAGAGGATGCCTACTTCCTTAAGTTCATACAGTACTTATAAGTATTTTTTTTGAGGGGGTGAATCAGTGCTCGTAATTAGGGATTACCTACACTGGATAGGCAACCCCCGCGGGGGCTGCCCCGAGGGGGGGGGGGGGGGGTCCATATACTGTAAGGTTTCTTATATCGAGATAAGTATAGTAAAATGGTAAAACTAGCAATTGTCTAGACGAGGAATGAAAGAGACATAAGTGCAGCCTTGTAGGGGGATAACAGGTACATCAAGAGTGTCATCTAGATCAGGCTCTGACTCTTGCAGAGGAGCACGCTCATGGCTACTTATCTAAAATGCGCTGCTCTACCTTCGTAGAATTTTCAAACACCTCAACAGAATAAATGAACTCAGGAAAAAAACCAAGGATTTCCAATACGGGTACACTTATTATATCCCCTGTTCAACATCAGAAATATCGCTATCGCTAAACAGTTTGCATGATATGTAGTAATATCCAAACTTGACAATTTTTTATATGTATTACTAAGCAAATACTTGGGAAATCGGGGACTCCATTGCATTATATCGAGACTCCACTATACTGTTTATGAAGAAGATAAACCCCATTTGCAAAAACAAACTGTAAGCCCAACTACAAAACAATCCCCCTTTACTTCCTGAACAAGTTGCAAATACAACCGTCAGCAGAACTCTCAACAGCCACTCACCTAATCTAAAGTAACCATAATATAAAGCCCCCCGAAGCGCCAAGGGTTCCGGCCTATTCTTGTCCATCTAGACTGCTGTCAAATTCCACTGTCACCTTCAAATACTCAGAGAAAGATTCATACTATCAGATAGCCGAGACTAATCATCTGGAACAAGAAGAAGGATATTGATGTAGGCTAACCCCCACTTAGTAACCATGCCCAGAGTACCTGCACGGCCAGTTTGAATTTGATTTGTTGATCATGGAGCAAAAAATATAGCAATAAGACAAGGAGCAAAGCAGCAGTACAGCGAAAGTGGAAACCTACTTAGAGTAAACAATCGTAATCATCTAGTGAACACGATAATGAAGAAATATTACAGAAAACCTCTTAAACATCATTTACCGCCTGGCATATAGCCTCAGTTTGATTGTAGTCAAAATAATCCAACAACTCCTTACCCTCCGGAACTGTGTTGGGGGTCGTGGCTCCACCATTCTGTGTGTTGCGTACAAACTGACTCCACTCAAGCCCCTGGACATTACTGAGCATCAGGCTAATCTGACGCTTCAATTTCGGGAGAGGTGAACAAGTGCCCGCGTGATTGCCCCTTGGATTCCCGCAGTTGGCGCAGGTGCCTGTGCCAAAAAATGCACCGTTGACTGAACCACAGGTGCAGATGCGCCAGCCTTCCGCTTGGAAGATGATAATATCGGGGGTTTTGAGACCTTCGATATGGCTTTTGAGCCCTTCTATTGATATAGACATCTGATGGTTGTCAGGTTCGAAGATCTTCAGCGTGTAGAGCATTTTCTGTAGAAAGCCAAGGAAGAATAAGTCACATAAATCGGTTTTGGTAGGGTGGGCACAGCGCGGCACTGTAGGGCCATGGTATGCTTCGATCTGCTGATCAATGTAGTCAAATATGCCTTTTATTGCCTCTTGGCGGCGTGTGGAAATCTCCACTAGGGCTGTCAGCGTCCATAGTGAATCGAAATGAACTCCGCACTTACATAAAATTGAGGATGGTATATATTGGTTGAAACTACACCGGGTACCCGCAATATGCGGTGTAGGAGGCGGGGAGAGTGAGGACCCACCAGCACCAACGGTAGATGTAAGGATTAAAGCTTTTGATAGTTCCTTAAACAAGGCTTGTCTACCGAACGCATATGCAATAAATAGCCACTGATCACCAGGAATCTCTGCTCCAAGTTGCGTGCCCACTGGAATCCATTGATCCAACCATGGCTCTAAAATCCGCCGCATGTCGTATTTATCGCATACTATGGCTACTTTATATAAATGATCGTTCTTCAGTGTCTTTGGGACCCAATAGAATTGGAGATGGATAATCCGCAGGAGAATTGCCAATGCCAGCGGATCATCGTCTCCCAGCTTGATCTCGATGGAAGGAGAGCTTGCATCCCTGTTACGGAGAGCATTCCCCTCCTTGAAATGTGAATTGGCACCAAGCATGGCGTGAAAAACAGAAGAAGCAAGACAGAGGCTGTAAGAGTTGACCCGGTACCGCACAGTACGAGCTGTGCCTTCCAAGGGAATAACTAGGATGACGTCGCCTTTAGGGTCGAGCTGAATATTCAAAACGTTCGAAGGAACAGAAGCCCTCGGACTCTGAACTCGCACCGCGTTCGAGGACATGTCCACGTTTGGGATTCTTTGCGGAAGGAGGTAAGGATATATCTAGCCGAAGGCGTATGCTTGATAGGTAGCTTCGGAATCTGAAGATGGTGGTCTCTGTTATAATACAGCTGAAGATGGCGTTATGACTTCTACGCCCTCTATCAAGGCTTGGCAGGTCGCCAATCCCACTTAAGCTTACGGTGGCACGAGACTACGGTAGGCGATGGCTGCGTGATAAACTGCGCCGCCCAATACCTCGACAGCCTCGATTACCTTGAATAATTCAACTACCATGTCGCCCAGGCCTGAAATTGAAAATGGGATAAGTACTCTGTACCAGCAGTAAAGAAATATCTCAAGCAAGTTGAAGGAAAATTACGGAGTACCGTACAGCGCAAGGAAATGATGAAGATCTATCTGATACCGAGTGTACGTAAAGTACTATCCCTTTGCTACAATTAGGAGCTGCCACGCGGTTATTTTTTGTCTTTTTAAATACTCCTTACGGTACTCCTATTCAGTCCCAGTAAGGGGAACATGACCAGCCACCCGGAAGTCCGGGTGGATTCAGGACTGCCACCTCTTCAGTAGAGTCTAGTCAAGCAAATATTAGTTCATATATTGCTCTAATATTCATAAGTCGTTACATCCATTATTAGTATATTTTTTTGGGGGGGAAACCTTATGAAATAGACATCGCCTCTTGTCAGACTCCAGGATATCTAGCATTCCTTTCTTTACGGGATGTGATATCCAGTAATCCTATACTGTAGTTGCATGTCTATCATTTAAAAGGTTTCCCCACAACTATAAGATTTCAATCACTAGTCTGTCTGATGACGTTTAAAAACAAAAACCACAAAGGTGGGTCGTGCAACCAGATTTTTCAACGATGCAGCACGTGGCAGACTTAATTGCCAAGCACTGCGGGCCTTATCCAGACTACCCGACAACTTCGTATATAAGAAGAAGTAGACATTACTCATATGCGATCCTCCCTTCCTACGTTATGACATCGGTATTATTGATCCCTACGATAAACCTTCCTACTTACAACCTCTCACAAAACCCATGCTCTATCCTAAGCCAGCTACCTACGTAGCTATCGATCGCTGCGCTATTACATCTGTAGATGCTGAAACTATATAAGATTAGCACGGACATCTATACCACAGCTGAAGCCAACAGTCGTTGTATCATACGCCGAGGACAGTGACATCCGAACGTGCGCGCTTTATAAGGCCACGAAACGCCTGGCGCAATATATTTTGAACCCGACATGGCTTCCCCGGTACTGCCACCTATAGATTCACCCCTTAGACCTGATAGAGTGGCTAGCTTGGATTTCGACCTCGAAGGAGATATTCTCTTGACCCTGCCATCTACCTCTGGGATTGCAAGGTTCCGAGTGAATTCAAATATTTTATGTATTGCTTCACCTGTTTTCCGCGCTATGCTGGGGGGAAAGTCTCAATTCAGGGAAAGGGCCGCTCTATCCGCACGAGCATCAACCTCCGAACCGCTCGAGTTATCTCTGGCAGACGATGACCCCAACGCTTTGACAGTAATCCTCAGAATCATCCACCTTCAGTATGATTGGGTTCCACCATCTGTTAACGCAAACCAACTCTACACGATTGCCGTTATTTGCGACAAGTATGATATGCGGCAATCGCTGGAAGTATGGCTGGTAAAGTGGATTTCCCCATTGGTGCAGCCCTCAGCTAGCCCCGTTAGCGGGGGTAATTGGCTGTTTATTGCATATGCTTTTGGGCGAAAAGACCTGTTTTCGCGATTGACAAAGGAGCTAATCTTACAATGCCGGTCCGATGATGATGGAAATCTACTCATGAATGGAACACCCTCAGTGAGCATATACCAGGGCATATAGTGGGTGAGTGGGGTAACCCGCCCGGAACAGAAGTTCCATTGCTTACACGCCCTCAGCGGAGATATCAGCACGTCGTCAGCAAACTTTGGAGGCAATGATTGACTGTCTCCATTCCATTGTCCAGGAATATAGTGCTCCCGACACCTCTAAGTGCAAATGCACCTCCAAACAGGATGCGTGTGATGATCTTGCCTTGGGGTTTCTCATCCGCACCTTCAGACGACTGAAGATCTATCCTGAAGCATCACAAATAGTCTCACAGGCGATCCAAGAGTTTAAAACACTACTAGACAGTGTCAGGTTCCCATCTGGTGTACTTTTTAGGGATGGGAATTCGTCTGTGTATCTATGTCGGTGTGTTAAGCGTCACAGCTATTCGACCTACTGCCATAATTGCGGTAGTTCTACAACAGCAGCTCCTAATGGAACAAGTCATGCCGATACGTGCTCACCCCTATTGGGCTATCAAGGGAAAATCCAAGACCTAGTCAACAGTGTCAAGGGTCTTAGTTATTCAGACTTCGTTCGTATTAACGCCCCGGTAACGGCTCCTCCCCCCGGGGTCAATCTCTGGGACTGTCTTCAGTACAAATAGTGATATAAATCAATGTCAGTGAGCAAGGCAGTAATTCAAGTATGAGGAAATGACTAATACCTCTTGGCCCTAGATTCCTAAGGAGTACTACAAAAATTCGCCGAGACAAAAGCTGGATGTAATGTTCAATCTTTTTTGGTGGGAAAGCCTATGGTCAAGGGTGTTTTGAAAAAAAGAAGGCACGATTTCCGCAATTTCCTATGATTTGTGAAACACAAACCGTTTGATTAAGATTTTGGTTAATGTGGTTTTATTTTTCATTCAATTTTCTTCATGTACTTGGGCAGGTTTTTTTTTTTTTTTTTTTCTCTCCTCATCACTTCATATGAGCCCCAGTAAGGGGACTGTTCTGGCCATTCACCAATTATGTCGATTTGTCAGAAACCCGGGTGGATTCACTTATCCTTTGGAGGGTGTTGTGCAAAACCAGACCTCCACTATCAAGGCCCATTTGGGACTAGTCCGTATGAACTTCACTGACTAAGCATGGGAAAACCCTCCTTATGCTCCTTTGCTATTAGGAAATCTTTTGAGAGAGGCAGGAGCACTGGAAGAGGTGTCCAATATTTGCTAGTGCTTTCCTGATTTACATATTCTGCGTAACATATCAAAGAGACCTATATAATCTGCATGTGGCTATTGGTTATGAATGCTCTCGGACACATCGCCCATATAGTCTCACCGGACCCCCGAACCTACCAGAGCTTTCATTGAAGCTTTGAATACCATTCGTTCACAAGGTTCTAAGCTGAGGTCGGCGCGTAAAGCATCCCGCTAGCTACATATTCCAACTTATAGAGTTTAGAAGAAACGCTAGTGTCCTAGACAGGAAATATTTCATGCTCATGATATAATATGGTGTATGTATAATACTATTGTCGTCATTGCCTCCTAGGAGTTTTCAGTTGATTACTTCTCTTCCGCCCCAAATCCTGATATTGATCGCGAAATTATACATGAAGTATCTCTTTGGGTCATCGGTAGTAATAATAAGTACACCAGGCCAGTTTCTTTACTACTTAGCTATCTGCTTTCTGTTATGCATTTTTCTTTGCTGTCGTGCATTATTAGAGCATGTTCCAGCTCTCCCCGTTTTATATCATGCATCCGGTTTCCTATCGATATAACTTCAGGAGTTGTATCATGATCACAAGGACTTAATGACTCCGCTTTAGAAGTAGTACTGAAAGGGCCGAGGATGGAGGAGGCGGAGGAGGATCAGAGATCGTGCAGAAGGGTATGGCACCTTTAAAGGAACAATAGGGGTCGGGATCGAGGCTTTTCCCTTTCTTTTGTATTTTCATTTGCTGTGGGGTACTGTATTGGTTTTCTTTAGGCATCCATACACTTTCTGGGTTGTATCTGGTCTTGTACGTAGTTTTCTTTGTTAAAAAGAAGAAAAAAAACATTAAATTACTCATATGCGGTCCCAAGAAAGTGGCTCCTCATGGTCCCCTTAATGGGACTGCATAGGAGTAACAAGTATTTAATAAAAAAAAATATGTGCTCCCGGTAAGGATACGGGGCAGGGAACGGCCCAGGGGTTAGAAAATCCAGCCGAGTACCCACTTGGGATGCACTCCCTCGCCATGAATTAGATATTTCGAATACGAGTTCTGATTCATGAAAAAAAATACTACTTGAGTACTTAGTATGAATGATGCAGACTTCAGGGTAACGGCTGTGAATTATTGCAATAGTCGATAAATTCAAGAAATTGTTATGATATAAGCAACGAAGATTCTCTCTACATGCCTGCTAAAGTTACTGTACAACTGTAATTTCAGAGCTCAACATTCTTGTCACTGAAACATTGATAAGTATTTCATTTAAAACTTCTAGCGCTAGTCACAAGACAAAGTACATCTCATACCTTTTGTCAAGTCCAATATATATGATGCAAGCCTTTGTGTACGTGTATACGGTGCACCCACGCAAGCACCTTCTCAAATCGTGAAATTTCGTGGACAGCAGATTGTCACAAGATTTCAACATATAAATCTAGATTTTCCTCCAGACCCGAATTACAAGTTGAAGTTGGCCATTGCCTTAGAATTTACCTGTTAGGGTATCTGTGACTTTGCCTATAGTGCGTGTCCCAATTATAAACTTACATAGTCCTCAGTTTTATTGAATGAATGGTACTCACGGGAGTGGGAGAAGCTATCTAAGTAAATAAAGAAGACTAGTATCTGAGCTCTCTTCATGACTTAGAAAACACAGGAGAATAGGGCTATTCTTATATTAAGCGCGGCTGGGTTGGGCGGGATATACATATATGAAGAAGACGTAAGGCCACACATAGTCTGTGGTTACGAGGTCATCACACGTTTACGGTAGCAATGTATGCGCACAGCAGACCATAAAAATCTACCATAAAAATCTAAAACCTAGCACCTGCAACAATTCACAACCTAACGCCTAAGTATGGTGGAATACAGCCAGCATAAACTCGCGGTCAAGAAACATCCAAGCAGCCCAGCAACACCAATTAGATATTCATACCATGCTCACTTCCTACTAAAGGCGGCATGGAAATATGCATTACTTCCTGATGAAGTAAAGTAGTAATTACCAACAAAACCGTTGCCCACTCGCTAACGTTCAACTCTTTCTTTCATCTTTAGATCCTCTAACACCTTCATATTGATCTTCCACTCCTCCATGCTCTCTTTCCGTTTTTGTTTCTCTCTCTTTGCCTCAACTTTCTTCCTTCTCTTCCGAGATTTTTGCGCCTCCTTATGCAACCGGGCAAGATGCTTTTCGTCTCGTGTGTCAATTGGTGCCAGGAGTGCGGGAAGCTGTCCTCGTGGAACTGGTTCGTGGCGGACAACTGACGCACAATCGGTGTCATCTGAAAGAAAGGGAACAAGTGAACGAAGGAGAGTGAGGCACCCAGGCATTGTGGTGGTGAAGAAAAGCGATATTTTCTCAGGCTCCTTGCTTCACGGGGATTAACTAACGTCCCTCGCTGGTACCGTTTTAGGCCTCTCAGTAGAATATCAATTTTGATTCCGAGGCCGGGTCGGAGCGAGAACTTGTCCACGTTGTCTACGCTGGTTGATTTCTGTTTTCTTTCCTCGTAATCGTATGTCCAGTCAAGAAACCTTATACTCGATTTGCTGGTGTCTCGTATCAGGCAGAGGAAGCCCGGCTAGGGGTCCAATGTCCCTTTTTATATTTAAATGTTATGCGCAACTGTAACTGCTACTGTTGTTGTTTACTTCCTCATGGCCCCCCTAACGGGGCCGCATAGGAGTATCAAGTATAAAAATTAAAAAAAATAAAAATTGTTGTTTACTTGTTTCACCTCAGGTCATGACATTGCCTGAAAGATGGCTGTTGATCGTATGATTCTTCTCCCGTCGGTGAAAGAAATCAGTATGTATATGTATATATATGCATGTCCCAGCTGTTCATCAGCCCATTTGCCCCGATCTTATCCAGGTTAATGTGGTTTTAGCTCTGTATGCTTTGCATTCGAAACTTCAAAGCTATACTCCGGGACACCACTAGCTGTAAGAGGCTGCTGTCATTGAGGTGAGGTCCCACCTTTGGCAGTTTTATGCGGTTGCCATGTGTTGAAGGCCCAGCATGGTCATGGTCCTACGCGCCATTTTCTTATCAGAGCCCCGAGAATCTGGGTGGTGCTAGTCTGGTTGGCACAACCCCCCCGGAACGGGTGGTGCACCAGTGATCTTTCATTGCTGTTATTGGTTTGCAGTGTTCTCGTGCCCAGATAACTTTTAAAGAGCGAATCACTTTTACTTAATACAAGGGCCTCGTGTGTAACTATATCACTACAGAGAGCCAGTTATACACTCGGCAACCTTGCCGCGGCATAAGATATACACTACCGGTACCATCGGACGTACAAAAACGCTCTCAGGGAGTAAACATGAGATCGCTCACATAGGCCTAAGCTTATATTTAGCTGGCCTCTGATAGGAGCTGGTAAGTATGCCCAGATTATGCTCTTATCTAGGGGATATATGTGTCACCGCTGGCTGGCCAAGGTTCGCTCGCGAGCATGGGCTACTAACTGCAGGCTGACTGGATGGAATGGAAGGAATGGAATGGGCGCTTAGAATTATATGGAGTAGGGCACAGCTGGCAAGGAAAAGCAATGATACACGTAAGGGATTCTACGTGTGCGACGGTGTTATTAGGACCCCGAGGGATTCCTGTCTAGAATCCCCAAATACCACCTTGTTATACTCTCGCTCCCTCACGGAACGTCTTGTATCTTAGCTGAGCTAAATACAATACGTTCCTCCTTGGAACCTCTTTATCTCTCATAGTTTCGTTAATAGTAACGCTCCCTGAACCCGTCCAGAGGCCGTTGACCAATAGCCCAGTTACAATTTATGTTGAAACTGAAGGGTTATGTGGCAGTGTGAATCAGATAGGTTCAATAAAAAGAAGCTTTTATATCTAATGAACGAAGCACAAGAAAGATAGAAATTGGAATAAATATTCGATGTTATGTGCTCGAGCGTATTGAATTGCTTGAGTGTGAAGTAACACATATATATGTTCTGGGCCGTTGTGGAATTCAGGCCATTCCGGAATGGCCTGGGCAGTTGTGGAATTTCAGGGTAGTTCGGGAATGGCATATGTATGCGCACATCAACAATACCACAGCGACACTCCAATACCGCATGTAGTAAATACCAAATAGAGGTATATCCAATATTGGGGTTATTTTATAGCGGGATACTTCATTAAACAAAGAACAAAGGGGTAGAGCGCAAGTAATTAAACATCATGAAGGGGATAAAGCGCAAGTGGGATAGAGCACGCCGGCGATATAGAGGTAGCTTAAAAGACTCGAGAAATAACTGTGACTATTGAACTTTACCAGACACAATGGTACGAGATCACAATACGGCCGGCTTACAGAACCCCTGACCTATACCAGAACTAGGGCAGTTATATGTCATTCGATTATTTGAAGGACACATTGAGGATAGGTCAGTAAGTGAAAAATTTCCATTTCACAGTGACAGCTAATGATACCGCTCGAGTCATATTTATGGACAAAGAAAATACATGTACTAGCGATTTCGAGCAGATAAACAGGTCGATGACAGCATCAAAATCAGTGTATTAAATCCTCTAAACTTGTTCAACTGCTTGCTACCTACCAGCGCGACATATTCCATAATACCTACTTACGCACATGTCGGACTCCTCATAACTAAGTCCTATTTGTCTTTCATTTGATATTAAATCACTTGCGCTTTATCCCCTTCATCATGTTTAATTATTTGCGCTCTACTTATCCCTTTGTTCTTTGTTTAATTAAGTATCCCACTATAAAATAAACCCCAATATTGGATATACCTCTATTTGGTATTTACTACGTGTGGTATTGGAGTGTCGCTGTGGTATTGTAGAACCTATATAAGGTCGATAGAGATAAGCAAAAATGTGCGAGTAACATGGTATTATGAGATCACATATGTGGGCCGACATGAGTGGGGCGATATGATAAAGCTCACGTATATTAGGTGTGGAGATCCGAGGTGGGTCAGCTCGGTTATGACGGTATAGCTAGCTCTTTACACTATATACCGATATAGAATTCGTTTCCAAGCTCGCATGCGCGAACCCATACGTACATTTCGAGGCATGTTTACGTTACCAGCGATGGCTATACTACATATTCCGATATTCACTCGTAGCATCGGTTTCATATTATAGATGGTTCATGATTATAAAGGAGGCCTCCGAACGACCAACTGCTCAGAGCAGCCTGCGCTATAATGGTCTTGCGTTTCATGATTGTTGGTATACTGTGATCAAGAGACATTTTATAACGCCTACATACCACACCAGCTTTCGGAAAAGTTATAAAACAGTAAAAATTTTCTAGATTTTTTTCTTTTAGTAGAAAAAAAAGAAGTGGTGACAATTTTTGTGGCCCCTTTTAAGATAGTCCTTGACGTGGCCATAGGGCTAGAATTTTTAGAGATGGAAATCTAAGTATGCATGAACAGGAAAAAAAAAACTTGTAACATATAGGGTAGTACATTAAGAAATAGCAACTTCTCGTCCCGATTGAGGGATATTACCCCGGCGCTCTTCCGCTGCACCCTGTTGCTTGGGCTTGTTATTCTCGGGCACCTCCTTTATTCCGGTTGCTATATAGGTAAATGACATCGTGCTTGAGTTTAATCCACCTTTCTACAAGTGACATTCCTTTGTTTGGTATTTGTCCAATTTTCGACGACACCCACCAATGAAGGGGCGCTAGCTCAGGTGGACGTCCGTAAGTGAGGACAGAACTGAGTCAAGGGACAGTTGTGCATTGTCTTCGCTAGTCTGGCTGGCACGATCTTCGCTTGGTTTCAGTTGTCTACTGAATTCCTTAGTTGATAATCTCTCTACGCATTTACTACACTCGCAAACTTCGGCTCTCTGGTCGACTGTTACTGTACGTACCTGCATGGGAATATGTATCACCTTTATATATAAAGCAAGAACATCAAGCCTCAGGCGCGTGGCTCGACTAAACTCGCTCAACAGCTGACCGGGAAGGGCCCTGTAGCAATGGCTCTGCAGAAAAACATAATCCAGGAAATGTTTTCCACTGTTGTTGGCCATGAACACGATGCCCAAGGCAACATTGCCTCAACTTTGACGTATCGTTTTGCCACGCACCCCAATCCTAACCTTTCCCTAGCCATCTGGAGTATGGACCCGGACCTCTCGCCCGGCAATGCCTTCACAAAACTCTCTCTTCCTTTACGAACGGCCACTGCCTCCTCTATCGTTGGACCCAATAGAGCAATTGTCCGCTTCATGCCAAATGAGATTGCATTTGGAAACCCTAGATGGGGCGAGTGGCTTAGGAAGAGCGTATTGAGTAAGGTCCGTAGAGATCTGGGACTAGATACAAGGGAAGGCCCCGGTGGAGAGACTCTGATCGAGTTGAATGAATTCTTGATTATCGGAGATGGCGGGACAGTAGCAGCAGCATTGAGGTTAGTCTGCCTCTGAAAATTGTCCTTTTTACACAATTAACTCAATAAATGCTACATAGGCCACCATCAAGGCAAGCGGGTATCGCCTACATGTTGGTATTGCTTCCTTCTTGGTTTTCCGGTGGGGATTTCGTTTTTACCCACCCTGGTCGCATCGCGATGGAATCCAGGACCTCTAGAGCTTCGCGTTCCTCCTACCAAATTCTGTCATGGTTCACTGATACGTCCTTGGCTACCACCCCAATCATCAAAGGCAACTTTTGTGGACTGGTTTATATGATTCAGCACAAAGAGTCAGGGCCATTGAGCATTCCAGACGTACTCCCCTCCGCTGCTCTCCTCGGGACAATGACCTGCTTCGAAGCTCGCTTTCGGCAAGTCCTACGCAGGTGGAAACAACAACTCAATCAAGTTACTGCTATAGCAGATGTTGCGGAGGTTCATTCCTCAAGTAGTCCAAAAATGTCTGTAAAATTGGCATTTCTTAATGATACCACGTTCAAAGGTGAGGAGTTTTTCGGAATGCTCAGTGATCGTGCTCTCGAGGTGAATTTTGGGTCTCTCTATGCTACATTACGTTTCGAAGAAAGTAGGCATGCCAGGCCAGCGGCTAGCCAAAGGCCACAAAGCGGGCGCTATCAAACATGGCAATTACACCTTGAAAACGCGTTTAGTCAACCACTCTCAGGTTTGCTGCAAGTAACTGCTGAAAGCTATCTGTTAACGCCGATGCAAAAGATTGCGGGACCAGTTCAGGAATTGTATTCGGGGCTAAAAAATCACGGTTGGGCGATTGACCTTCATTGGGAGGTCATAGGAAATACCAAGGATAGAAAGTCAAACCCTTTGCTGAAAATTGTGTATGATTGGGATAGTGTGGATTTCGACTCAGGGATAGGTCCTGTTATTCTCGGTGTGTTTTCTCCTTCTCTTGAAATCTTCCAACCAGGGCGTCTTTGGCTAAACCAGAACAGGTTACTCAGTCCCGGTACTTGTCCTATTCCCGCTCTTCCACCTGGATCTAGTTTCGCAGGATGCAGGGTTATAATATTATTCGTGTCATGCAAGCACTCGAAGATCCAGTCAACATCGACGCCGGAGGTTACGACCATCAGGGAGAAAAAACCATTGCTCAGCCCTATATTACAGAATTACAGACATTCTTCAATCACCTAGCATCGTCCCAAAGTTCCCATTTCTGCTCATGCCAAAAAATCAAATTTACATGAATTGGGGTACCTTAGACATTGCGTTGTGCCTTCGCATTGTCCTACGCCAAAAAATTTTATACAAATATTCCAGCTTTTTCAAAATCTTCGCGTTAGGCACTTCCCACATCCCCCAGATTGCGTATATTTATTTTCAGTCATGCCAATTGCAAGAATCATGGATTCGCTTCTCCATCCTTAGATTCCCCGTCCAAATGATCCATTCCTAAAGTAGAGATATGTAAATTTGGAACACGATGAGCCGTCCGGTGAAGGCCGCGTCTACTTGGCACTGTGGAGATATCTCGTATCCCGGAAGTTCAAGGAACCAAAACGCAAGGATATTTCTTAGTGTAGCCCTTGGATTAGGGAGTATTTACTTAGCGTTGTATCCAGTCCCTCCAGGGGAAATAGCCATCTTTCGAATCTATTATTCTACTTCTCGCGTTTTATACCAATAAAATATTCCACTCGATTGATCTCAGCTAGAGCACGAATCGTACCTTTTCCAAGCTGTTGTGAAGGACCAAGAATGTCTAATACGACTCCTGTTATCACGTTCGCAGGGCAGCTTGGCCACCTTACCCCAGAGCAGGAGATGGCGTTCGTGGAATTCAAGCAGTTGTGTGCGGAGCAGGGAATATACACCCCAGCGGAGGCCGGAGAGAACAGAAAGCCTGCGAGCCATGACGATATATTGATGATGTAAGTTAGGCTATCATTACAGATGATGAGGGCTGAGAAGGCCATAACATGGGGAAGGGAATTGAGAGTCACCGATTTATCGAAGTCATGCACTAACGGGGTTGCACCAGTCGGTTTTTGCGTGCTCGGAGGTTTGTTATTGCGGATGCACTTATACTGTTTAGCGACTCAGAGCAGTGGCGGAAGGCTGAGAAGATTGATGATGTATATGACCACTTTGATGTTGGCGAATATGAGCACTGCCGAAAATTGGTATTTCCCTTTTTACCTCACTGTTTTCAGTCTTCTCTAGAACATCTCTCATCCACCACAACTCCAGCACCCACAATGGACCGGTCGCCGTGACCGCGACGGCATGCCTCTATTCGTATACACTATCTCTCACGTCTCTGGTACGAACCTAACAGAATATACCGCTGCGAAAAACAAACTCCAACGACTCGCCATGCTCTACGAGACTGTCATACAATTCGTTATTCCCGTTGCCAACGCGGTGCACGTCCGTGCACGGAATCATGCTGCCCCCACCCCAAAACCAACAACGGAAACCGCGCCCACTGCCGATACCGAAAAGAAACTAGAATCAGTCTCCTCAATCACAATCATCACTGACATAGGTAATGTCGGGCTTTGGACATTCTGGAACCTGAAGGGACATATGCAGGAATCGGCGAAAATCGCTTCCGATCGATATCCCGAGACGTTACATCGCCAATATATAGTCAACGCGCCGTCGTTCTTCCCGACTGTATGGGGGTGGATTAAGAAGTGGTTCGACCCCGTAACGACGTCAAAGATCACAATTCTCTCGGGCTCGTTAACCCTGAAAGAACTCCGGGAACAATTGGAAGTGTGCATAGCTCCAGAGAACCTGCCAAAGAAATATGGTGGAGACCTTGATTGGGATTATGGGGATGTACCTGATGTGGATAAGGAGATTCGTGAAGTCGTTGGTGAAGATGTATTTGCTGATGGAGGCTTAACGGGACCAGTGCGTTGGGTAGTAGAAGGAAAGGGCATAGTGGGGCGTGCGGTGAAGGTGGGGAGTATTGGAGGGAAGGATCGGAGGGGAGATAAGCTGGATGCTTGAAGTTGGCTGTCAACGCGAAGTTAATCCAGACACGAGTTGGTTTGTCCAGTGCTATATACCCTTATCTGTATACATTCCATACTTAGATTTATTACTAAGTAAGTAGTTAGGACATTGTACTTTATACTAGAATAGCTATTCCAAATTTTTTGTCACTTTCAACCAGACTATGTCACTTTCTTACAACCAAGCCCCTCCTCACATGAGAGTATATACAGTATATATGGGACCTCTGGGGAGGGGCTAGTGCAAGCCAGACTATATGGGACCGAGGCTAAGTATAATTGACACCACCACCGTCTGTCGCATTGAGGCTAAAGAAAAGTTGTAACAAAGAAAACCCAAAAAAAAGATTTTGGCCCTAACCCGGAGTCGAACCGGGGACCTCTCCCATACAAAGCTTACTAAAGCAAGCCGGGCTGTCACCCGAAGGGAGAATCATACCTCTAGACCATCAGGGCTGTGGTGTTGTTTCATGCGAAAAGATAATCTAATAGCTTAGTATTAGAAACATTAGGGATCCGCATTATTGCCCATTCCATTTTTGGAATGGTGGTTTGACAATATATAAAATATATAATGGGCCTTTGAATGTCACTTTTTCACCTCTGTCCTCAGACAATTAACGACAAGTTTTACAGAAATCCTCCGCTGATACAAAGACCCCCAGGTTTTGGCACACTTCAGGATTGGTCGTATCTCACCAGCGCCTGCAAAGTCTCCTCTTTTGGCCCCAACTACGGTAGAACATCCAGTCTCGGGAGTAGATGCCTTACGAATGCTGGATAAGGTGATGAGGTTTTCACCCAAAAAGAAGACTAGCGGGTGCGTGTGCTCGTACTTCTTTAGGGAGTAGGAGCAAATTGGTCGAGAAGGCATTGGGAGTAGACCACCTGACGGGGGGAGCAGGGGGGAGGTTCCTCTGAGTCCTTCTTACAGGGCGAATGCTCCGACGCATGCGAACGAAAACTCGCAATCCCGTACCGGACTGTGGGACAGTGAGGATGAACTGCTTGAGTCTCTTCCGCTATCATCATCATCGGAGTCCACTTTCGGACCACCGCGAAGGAGCTTCTTGTCCCCACGTCTTGTTAGAAGCCTTGTCCATGCGAAACGGCAAGCGCAAGAGCGTGTGGTGGATATGTGGCGGAGAATACATGGGTGGGATACCATGCGCCATTCTTTAACGGTGCCTCCCGGCTAGAGGACGCTCAAATCCTCTCCAAAAAGACCTCAAAAGTCCTAGCCGGCACTCGCCAAAGTCTGGACCTGGCTTTGATACTACTCCGTTGCTCCCAACAGAATCTCGGGCTTCCAAACACCCACAAGCAGCGGCAGCATGTACCTCCCTCCTCCGACTTCCGATCCATATTCCCGATTACGGGCGATTCCTGAGAATCTTCAAATGCCAATTATCTGCGGACTCCTCGTTCCTACCCTTCTCCCGTTTTCAACCTATTCTATGAATTGCATTTAGAAGAACGACAATATATGGAGAATCAACCGCGTTTAAAGAGCTACAAGTTTTACGCAATCTAGGAACCTATTCTGGCAACGGAATGGAAGACTCCGTGTGGCAGTAAAGCAGTTTCTTCATCCCCAGATAATACTTGAACAAGCAGTCTTCTCGACTTGCAGAACACCTACAGAATGCAGGTCTACGATTAGATGGTGAAGAAGCAGAATAAAGAACAGAGGTGTCCCCTTTTTTAGATACTACTGACTTAAAACACTTTATTGGCAAGATTACATTATATGCTATCAATCAGAGTGGGAGGAATTTTTTTTTTTTGCAAATACAGTCAAAAGTTTTTTACTAAAGAAGGAAAATTGTTCAACTTCCGTGGGTTGAACTTTAAGCTCAACATTCATCAGCCAAAATGTTGCGTGCGGGAAGACAAAAGCGTCGAGCCTCACCATATTAGAGAAGCGCCAGATCTGTAAAAAGCGCCAAAATCCCAAGTATGCGAAGGAGAAATTGAGTGAATTTGGAAAACATTTCTTAGACTCCGAGGTATGAAGAATGGTAGATCTATGTTGGTTAAGATACTAATAATAGAAAGCAGGGCCGAGCTGTAGCAATACCAATATTGTCAGACATCTTATGTAATTGTAAGAAATGGCTTGAAGTTGATTTTACAGCAGATGACTCGCGGAAGAAAAAGTAGTGAACATCTCAATACCTGGTTCTAGAGCAGATCTAGTTGACTAGGTTGATCGTGCAAATCAAAAGAATATCAGTATCAATGATTTGGACTTACACGCAACAACTAAGACACTCATTGCTAAGCTTGAAGCTTTGCCATCTTATTCTGAGCATTATTTACATTTTTAAATGTCGAATGGATGGCTCTGTACTGTGAAGAACCGATATGCAAAAGTCTCGAGGAGATGGAGGAGTTATCAATGAAGCTTTATTGCAAGGCATGCGAGATGATCTACGAAGTCAAGTTGATTCTTTTGTTTTGCGTGATGTCTACAATTGCGATGAGTTGGCCTTACAGTGAATTTCTATACGATGATATAGACATTGAATATTCTAATTCATCAAACAGGTATAATATTCCACCCAGAGCAGACGATCTGTAGAGAAATGGAAGATATACGTGGGCGGAAAAAGCAGAAGACTCGGATTTCGGCCTTTCTTACACTTAATACCTATGGTACCATAAGCAGAACTTATAGTTATAGGTCATGCCAGAAATTCAATTTGCTTCCGAGCTGCCAAAATCAACAAAGACAATCTAGCTACGGTTTATAAACACAACTGCAAAGCTTGGATGTTAAGTTAAGTAGTATGCGGTATGAGTATAACTCAATTGAATACTACTATGAAGAATGAAGGGCGGCACATAGCCTTGATAACCGATAACTGTCCATCACATCCTCCGCCTGATTTAACACCAAAAGAGTACGACGGCCCTCTAACTCCTCAGCTTTTCAATATACAGCTTATCTACCTTCCAAAGCGTACTACACCATATCTACAACTACTTAATCAAGAAATCATTCACTCTTTGAATACCTCCTATCATACTGAGGGTCTAGTTGAATATTTTAATATTCATAACAAGAATCTACAAATGATAGATATTCTTCAAGCCATTCATTTAAACTCAACTGCTTTGATTGAAATTTGCCAAGTTATTTACAACTGTTGGTGACAAGCTGATATACACTCACACTTGCGGAATTCCTCTTCTCTATATCGATCTTATGAACAATACATGGAACATCTTCAATCAGGAACTTTCATTAATATCAATGGTTTACTTGAGCCTGATACTACTTGTCATTTCGGTCAAGTTGAGGTGGTCAATAAATTCCTATTTTATGATGAGGAAGCTACAGATCGAATCTCACCTGATATGTATCATCAGCACTACAGACCTCATTACCGATATGCAAAATCACAGTGTCAGTGAGGATCTGAAAGATGATATACCTACCGACATACCTATATTTGATCCTTCACCTCCTCCGACTACTCCTGAGGCTCTAAATGTCCTGACCAACTTGACAAATACTTTGAAGCACAGCTGGTGTCCTCCCTTGAGCACCCTTCAGCATCCTACTGCCATACGCAATACTTCGGACATAGTTTGTAGCCTTCAGAGCATTGCACTATCTCTCAAAAGTTACCAACTGAACAACCGACAGCAGCAGACTTTGCATGGATGGCTTCAATCAGGTTCCAGCTCGTGGTTGTTGTTTGGAGAGGAGGAATGCCAGGGCGGTTTTTTTTTTTTCGCATGTATCTACTTAAGGATTCCGTTATAGCAAGGGCAAAGTATATGTAGATAGTAGCAACTTCCCTATATTCCGCTGTCCGGTCTGGTATAAGCAAAAATCTGTTATAGCAAAGGTGATTTAGGTGAGAAGTACGTATATTGGTGGTGGGGCTATTCCAGTTCAACCAGGTCCGGTATAGCAAGGTTAGAATCAAGCATAACGGACGAACGATTCAGCAGGAACAACTCGATGACCCGACCTACAGCAATGTCGTGAGTGGATTGAGGATGCCACCTAAATACGTCATGAAGGCAGAAAGGCCTAAGTTAGAGGAAGAAAGATCCTATATAAAATAGAGAACGATGAATCTGACATGTAGATTAAGCCAGAAGAAGAGGAAGGAAAAAGAGTAGCCGCCATCAAGAAAGGGACCTCGAAGGAAATAGCCATCAATATACATGAAAGGTATGGACACATCTTACCATGGTCCCCTTACTGGGATCGCATGTGAGTAATGAGGTTTTTTAAAAAAAAAAATTATAGACACACATCTGTTACAATACCCTTAGAACTCTCCCAGAATTCCTAAAGGAAATAAAAGAGAAGATCCGAAACCGTACGATCTTGACCATGAGCCGAACGGCTCTACATAATATGTAAGTTCGAATCTCCCCAAAGGATTGAGCCTCAAGGTGGGCAGCTAGACAAAAATTAGGATTCGCACAAAACCCCAAAGGAAAGACACCAATCAAGATTATGGTCAACAGGGATTCCGAAAACGAGTAGAAGTGGTTACGACCCTTTGGGCAGGGTGTACTCTGTTCAATTATGATATTACAGACAAGCTCTCACTGAGAAGCTACGACACCAATATTAGTTGGATACACCGAGAGCTTCGAAAGCTATATAGTCCGGACAGACACGGGATAAGTCAAGCTTGCCCTCAGACCAACACCCGTTTAACAAGCCGACGCAAGCTCTAAATTGGAAGCAGAGTCTGAACCAGCTCCAGACGAAAGAACAAAGACCATGTACCCACACCTCAACTAGACGCCCCGCCTCCTATGAAGAAACCCAGAAAAACACAAAGAGATTGAGAAGGCATAGTAGGATCCAGGAAATCAGAACGACAACCAGGTCGAAGGAAGTTCAGACCCCGACCACCCAGCAGATGAGCAATCCCATCGATCCGATTCATCAATACGTTCAAACCGATTCCTTTTGCTCTGATTCTGTCCCATATGTAGGCCCCTAAAACGCCGCATTGCTACTATACCTGGTAGAGATCAAAAAGGGCTATCATTCACCAGGTTCCCCAGTTGTTCGTATATTCCATTCTAGAGGTAAAAAACCATGTTAGATTATCAATTAAAACCTACCCAGTGTTTTGGCAAAGACCGTCTGTCCTCTCATGTTATCCAATAACCCTCGGAAAAGATTTTCCCGAGTGACTTTTAATCCTTCCTTGGTTGCTTGATTATCCTCCTCGTCATCTCTTTCTTCTTCTTCTCAACCTCATATTGCTCACCCCGACTGAGCTGCGCCTTCATCTAGTTTCGACTTCTTTCTTGGATTTGGCGCAACTGCACTGCCAGCAGTAGTACTACCTAGCTTTCAGCGCCTCTGTTAATGATAACTTCTTCAGAGTAAAATGTTTGTAGGCCATGCTCGAGTGCCTTGAGAATAATAGACAAAGTCTATGATTAAGTTCTATATAATCTGCAATATTTGCGATGCAATTTCTACAGTCTAGACATAATCTTTTATCATTTGTGGAAATAAGGCAGTTTGGTGTGAGGATGCCACTATACGAAAACTTTCGTCCTGGTACATACTTTAGCAAGCTTGGGATCCTCCCTATAAGATCAGAATGCGGAAGTTAGAGCTCAGTCCTATAAGCCTATTACGCTAATGTGCCCAACTTCGCTGTTGGGATCAAACCTAAATTCCTATTTCAGTGTCCTGACTGTTGCCGAAATAATTTCATTCATACTGCTGTATTACAAGCCAATTTGTACATGGCATATATTTTCGGGGTTGAAACAATTGGAGCAAACAGCTCTACATCCCGGTACATGGAGTGCTATCCAACTTGATTGACTTTGGGTACTTTACCGACGGCACCGCTCACAAGGCAACCATCACGGACACACTGCTTGAAAGTTACACGCATTCTAAAATACCCACTGGGAAGGTCTTATCTTGCCGAATGAACATAAAAGCGGGGTTGGTACTGTACTTGGCCCAGCAATCAGCCAAGTCACAGGTCGGAGTGGATGGTTGTCAAACTTACTAGACACATATAGACACATCGTATCACACCTGAGAGGGAACAGCCAAGCCTCGCAATGATAACAGATCCCCCAACTAAGCAGTATGACAGACTTTTCTGCAGGAAATTCTGCTGAATATCTAGATGTCTGAGAAGCTAATGAATTAATTAGCGTATTGTTAATCACATTAAGGAACAGGTATGCATAGCAATTTTAAGGGAAAACTCACAGAACTGGAAGTGAATTTCGTGGAATTGGACTTGTTTTGCATACAAAATCACAACCATATCAATATGGTCATTGAGATTCATGGAATTTTCGACACCGAAAATAGCGGGCGAGTATCAAATTTTCATACCACATGTAATGTATTATTCCATTTATTAATTATTGCTTTTGAACTTAATTTGATGGATATAATTCACTTAGCTGTATGCGTGGGATGGTGAGAATTACAGAAATGAAATTTGAGGATTTCCGCAGGGGCGTAGTAGAAATTCTATACCTTTTGACAGGCCACAACAAACCTAGCTGGATAGTCCCAACTCGTTGTCGACATGTCACCAATGCGGAAAGATGGCATTTTTAGGGTGCACATTGAATAGCGGCAAGCTGGAGTCCAAGCTATCAGAACCGTACTTGGTGTGGAATATGGGAGGCCAGGTACACTGTCAGTGATTTTGAGAGGGGTCGGGTGAGGGTGGAAGTGACCTCAGACTTGGGTTCGGATTCGTGTTCGGGTTGGTAGGTTGGGTCTCTCACAGTTCTTTTGCGGGCTACAGATGTACGTAGTTTTGGCTTGTGGTACCGAAAGCTTAGGTCGATCCTTCAAAGGGGAGTCGATTGCGGGTATAGACTTTAAAAAAAGAATGAGGATTCAGGGCCAGGCAAGTTAATCTGCCAGGTCCGGCTACACGCTAAATACAAATACTATATATCACCTTTGGTTGATATATATAAAAAAAACTAAGCACTAACTAAGTATCTGTAAACGAAGTTTAGTCTAGTTTCTGAACAGAGGGATTAAGTAAGTCCATATTACTGGTATGAAAACCTAAAACACAACCAACCAAAGGAGGACGTCGGCGAAGAGGAGTATGTCGACACCAAGGCCTTCGTAGTGCATGGGATACCTTGCCATAGACCTATTGCACACACAATACAAGATGTAAAGAAGACAGGAATGAGGGATATTATGTGAGCATGCTGGCTACTGGGGTTACAAAAAAACTATGAAAGACAACCAGTTGGTGGTCATCTTCCTCAACGCGGTCATGGGGACGAAGATCCATGGATTCTGGCTTCGGATTTCCGTATACGATTTCAGAGGGCCCAGAGCTGAGATTGGGGCTTTCACAGTCTTCGTTTCCGTTGGTAGTACACCGATGTACGTTGTTTTGCACGCTTGTTGTCCCGAAAAAAAAAGCGGATCCTTTTGAGGGATGCGTCGTGGCCTCGCTAGCTTAAATAATAATAATAATAATCGTATGTGCCTGCCTAAGTTATCCTTAACACCCCGGCATTCGGGATTATGCATTCTGTTTCAAATATTCTCACTAACTGTCGAAGCAATCTATCGTAGATCGGGTAGACTCGGAGCATTGCAATCAGCACACAGTCAAAGATATTCGAAATACAAGAGATATGCCTGAATTTTTGGGTCAGACAAGATCATGACGTGCAATGGACGGACGGCTCACAGGCGATGCAAGGAAGTCTCAATGTTTCATATACCTCTTACATGTACAGCTTGCTGCTTTTCCGAATCATCCGTTAGAATGACATGTTGTCACTTATAGCTTATATGAAGGCCAACTTTACTTTGGCCAAGATATCACTTTAAGGTTCAATACAATTGGAAGACTTAGGATTACATATGCTTTCATATCAGTGGATTATAAATGTTTGTTACTTGGACAAGTGAAGAGATAACGAGGAACCAGGGTAGCAATCCTGAACTATGCACGCCAGCACTTTATTCAAGGATCTATGCCGTGGGCAGCATACCCACTGTGCCGGCCGCGGCCAATTTAAATAATTACTCAATTGGGTGTATTGATAAAGTACTGATTTACTAGAAAAAAAAAGAATTGATAATTTCCCAGCGACTGCAAAAGATTCATTGATTTCCCAGTCGATTAGACCCCCCAATTTGGTTCAGCTAGAGCAATATAGTCATGATCTGTTGATACTTTCGTATGTTAATAAATTATGCATTTCAGATTATTCTTAAAGTATCAGCGACAACAATAAGAGTAGAAGTTTTCGCAACACCGGTAGTTATAGATGCTTGGTGAACTGTGGTTTACCTACCAAGCAGTTAGAGTATCTAAAATATCAAGTAAGGTCAGTAGTTGGGTAAAGGTTATTGGGTTTAGCAATATCAAACTGCAAAAGTATGAGGTTTGTTGTAGCATTGTGCTATTTGATCTCCCACAACGCTGTAAAATACTATCTACCTGTTGTATAATTTTAGGTAGAACCTGCTTCGTTTTGGTTTAAAATCAAGAACTTGGAGTAGCTTAGCAATCTGCATATAAATCAGTACCTGTTATTAAAAAAGTACCACTTTGCACCTGACCTGGATTCTATAAGTGAAGAATAGCCTGGATTTTTCTAGTATAAAAATTAATCTTGCAACAAGATGTAGAGAAAAGATATTATAATTATAATTGCTCCAAATTTCACTGAATTCCACATAGCATATCGATATTCAGCATAAGATGGTCGATATAGCCTGAGCAATAAGGCCCCGTCAATAAGAACCCCCGCGGATAAGAAACTAATTTCCAAATACCCATTGGATAGGGTTGCGAATTTTTAGGGCAGCAGTAAACTCAGTATCCTCTTCCCTATTCCATTCATCATCAGAGATGCAGTGATGAGTTGTTAACGTCGCCAGCATGTACTTCACCATCTGAAGGGCTTGAGGTAATTTTTCCGGAATTCTCCCTTGTTCAATGTCTGCCGTCTCCCACTAATCAACAGGAAGGGTATGATGTGGATAAGGCGGTCAAAATAACTTCTTAGGGTGTTTTTTGAGTGTCGCAGAATGTTTTGTTCGATTGAGATTTACCAAATTGAGGAATTATATTAATTGCCCGCGGCCGGCATAGTGGGTATGCTGCCCGAGGGCGGCCGATGCCCGCGAGCGGCCCAGAACATATACTACACTTTGCATGCATCCCTCATCTTGGAAGAAACCGACATGGCTACGCAAACCAGCGTGCTTATTGCCAATATAGAAACCTTTTAGGCTCCCATGTATTATTACTGCTGTGGCTATATACTGTTTATATTCACATATATACACAGTCTCGGGACAGTCAGCCTGAGACCTTACATTAGAACCCATGCAGCCCATACTTCCATGTAGTTTAAAACACGTTTTCGGACCAAGTCCTTCCATGAAATGGAGGCTAGCGATATTAAATGCAGGATTTTGGAGAATGGACAGACATATCCTCGGAATTGATTTGGTGGTTGAAGTGCATGAAGTGGAATTGTTTATTACTTTCGTATTTGTAAGTGATTGAATCGAAGCACGCAATCTAGTACATTGTATAGATCCTCGCCACAGCCTCTATAAATAAGAAATTGATGGCGATATTTCGATATATCTGAGTCAGATTAACAGCCCTGTCAGGTAGCAATATCTCCTTCCGTAACACCACTTGGAAATATGAATCGATCTGATAGTTGCATGTTGTATGCAACTTATCGCCTCGTGTTCTTGAATTAAATTGCTATTTGCTTTCATGCACGATACCTTCTTATTCTGGTTTCACTTGAATGTCCGACCCCAGAGTCGGCGACTAGAGGAACCGAGTACTTAAATATTGATACTGACATATATATTATCCTCCTAGGGTATACTGCGGTACCGGTATGTATTGTAACAGACTACGAGCCTCCGCGGCCAACGGCTGCAAACTCGTAATGGTGTGCAAAGTAGAAGCAGTATTTAGTTTGATGTACGAAAAAAAAAAAAAAAAAAAAAAAAGAAAATGATGCATGAGACTATAAAAAGTGCATACATAGGTGCATACTCATATTGAGGTTTGATATTCTCATCGTCCCCAAACCCTCACCTGAGCACAAACATTGTACATGTATACCTACATATATACAGCTAAGTAAATACCGGATTTGCTTCTATCTCTTTTGCTCGGTGATAGCGTGATTACAGAGTTCTTTACCGACTCCGCTTTTGCAGATTCAAATTGCGCTATTCTGACAGGGTAACATGCCAGCGGCTGCCTGGTATTGCTGGAATCTTAAAACTCGCATACTTCAATTGGTATATTTTGGTACCGAATAGATCTAGACCTATAGACCTTGGAATTTGCATTGCAGCTTCGCCAGCTACGTACGCCCGAGGCAACTCCCAGCACTCAGCTACCCGCTCGGCTCACCGTTTTGAGGGGGGGGTGCAAACATTGAGCGACAAGTTCGACACGGTTAATGTAATACACCGTTTTGATCTACTCTTCTCTACTCTTTAAGCATTCACCCTTCCGACATCCAAAATCCTTCTCACGTCTGGCTTTAGTTTTGTCGCTCGTTCATCCACTAGGTATCCAAAACAGTACCTGTCTGCCAATACCAGGAGACATTACGGTGGGCAGTACAGGTACAGGTACAAGTGGCCACGGATACCTACATATATAAGCATGCAAGCACCTGTATTCGAGCTTCTAAGCAGGGTCTGAAACGTGACATCTGGGATCCGAGAGAGGATTTTAGGAGTATAGAAGATTCACCATAAAAGCATAAGCATGCAGAAACTCGACGCAGTGGCGCCATTGGCAGACAACGCATTTCGTTTGGTGCAACCTACCTAGCATCAGATCTCTACCGAGGGGCTTGTGCCAACCAGACTAACCACTCACATAAAATCCCACCCTCCATCGCCCGGTCGGCCTCGTCATAGCTCATGACTCTTCACAAACTCACCTCGCTCATCCAAGATCCATTCAGTCCGAAATACGTATCTCTGTGCAAACACCCGAACAGCATACCTCGGCATACTACCACGGCACCGGCCCGGAATTCCTGTATGAGAATATGGGGGTAAGATCCTTATGTAATGCCTGGAGAACACAAATAACAACAAAACATCGTACTACAGCAGCGGGGAAGGGTTCTCATGGCTTGGGGTCTGGAAGTGGAAATCCACAGGTTTGGGCGGACGCTTTAGCGGAGAGTTTGATGGACGAGACGGCGGCCAAGTATCCGAAAAGAAGCATAGGCCTAAAGTTGAAGAACATCCTACGCCTCTCATCGCGGGAACGTCAGGAAATTGTTCGACCAGCCCCGTTTGTCGAACGAGGCAAAAGTGGAACAATAACGCCTGCCAATCCAGTGCCTCTTGTTTTAGCAGGAGATGGAAGTGCCCAAGCGACAACAGAAGACACAAAGGACAAGAAGAATCGGGCAGGAAGCATCAATACATTGGGGTCTACCAGGCCTCCAGTTGAGGTACCAAAGAGAAGCAGTTCATTAGGGAGATGTAGTCTCGAACGTCCGAAGTTGGGCTCTACATTCGTTGGCAACTCAGCATATGCAGCTCGCCCCCTAACGGAACCACCTTATACAGAACCAGCAGTCGACTTTCCCTTCGAGGAACTCTCAATTAGAGATCAGATATCCACCCTTCGTGCTCGTGCGAAGGTAGCTTCAGGAACATTCACTTGTGCTTCACCTGCGGCGCTTTCAGTGTCACCCATTGGTAATCCGTATCACCCGTATGGTATGGGAAGAGAACCTGGGATTTCTACTTACTCAACAATATTCACAAATACAACAAACACAGCGGAAGGTAGTGCAGCGACAACAGCGACAGGGAGTGAGAATTGTAGCTCTGCTTCCATAAGTCTTGATAAAGGTTCACCGTTGAAGGAACTTGAGCAGAACCAGGCAAACGGAGACAGCTCGAAGGCCCTTATTGCACCGAGGGATAGAGCGGGTTATCTATATACGTCTTTCCAGGGAATTCCTGACCCAGACTCTAGTGTTACTGAAAGGTATAAACAACATCGACACCACAAACATCGGCAAAAGCGTACGCCTAAAGAGAAGGCCAGCAAAGGGAAAGGAAAGGCGGCCAGTCCAGATCTTGCAGGTTTGGGGACGGGAGTGAAAGGAAAGACGCAGAATCATGGAATGTCAGTTGATACAGATGACGGCCAAACGAGTACTAGTAGGCAAAGTACTCCTTCTGAAAGAAGACGTCAAAGTATTAGAAGATCGAGTAAAAGATCGACAACAAGGAGGGTGACTTGTCCAGCAGAAATCTTTTGTGCGTTGGTCTGGCTTGACGGGCAGGTACCTTACTCTACCGATTCAGAGGAAGGGGATGAGGATAGGATAAAACCCTAGGAGCGAGAGTTGCAGGCAGAGTTGAGGTTGGGAGGGAAGGCAGGGAAGGCAGCTCGGAAGGATTAGATATTGGGTCAGGGTTGGACAAGGAACTGGTTGTAACAGGTGTTGAGGCTATTTCTTTTCTAAAAAAGGTGTGGGGCTGCTGTTTGAAAAATTTGGAAATACCGGAAGTTCAAAATGTATCGATATATCGTGGCGGCAACTGATACTGGTACCTTGCTATCCTTACATTCAGGTTATAGTACTTAGTCTAATCCCATCTCTTTCAGTTTGTTCAATTTAGTTTCATTGAGTCTATCCAGAGACATCCCTATACCACCCTTGGGTTCAGAGCACCAGTGAGATAACAAAAAAACACCCTCTGGGTCTTTTTGGGTATAGTTAACATGGGAAGCTAGTTGCTCTATCTCTTATTAATTTAAACTTAGAGATGTATAGTTATAACCTCCCCAACCCTCTTAATCCCAACTACTAGTAAAACTAATAACTTTAGTACCTCTTATTAAAATAAAATATGTGGGAGTTGTGAGTTTAGTAAAGCAATGGAAAGAATATTGGAATAAATTGAATATGAGCAGAAAGCCGTGAGTTTAGTAGAGAGATGGAGATTGATTTCTTTTCATTGATCTGATTTTTCTGCTTGTTCTGCTTGTAAGGTAGGACATATACAAGCTATATACAGATGACTCTCGTTACAAGCATATCCTCGGGACCCGGGAGGTATGCTTAAAAGCAATATGCTTATAGCTACTTATAAGAAATTTATAACTAGGTACAGAGGTCTCTCGATACAAGCATACCGGATATAAGCATATATTGATTACAAGCATACATTCGCCGGTCCCACATAGTAAATAAGCATATTTTGAATACAAGAATATTCTTATTTTTTTCGCTTAGTCACCATAGTCTACATATGTCTTGTGTCGAGAGAGAAGTGCTAAACTACAAATAGGTACTACTTATCGATAAGAAATTACCTAGTCTGGCTTGCACTAGCCCCTCGCAAGAGGGAAATTACCCCGCAGAATTGCATCTCCTGAGACAATCTTAATGCGATAACAACTGAATCCTATAATCGAGGGTCACTCAATCTTGAACGAATATTTTCGGCTTAGAACGTCGATTACAATTTTCAATTTAATCGCTTGATTATTTTAATATTGAATGACCCTATTCATACTTATTGACTTACGAGGAATTTCAAGAGATGCTATGGTTTCGAGATTTGGAGAATATCGGCATTGGGATGGGAGTACCATTACAATCATCGTGGTGGACATAGACAAAACGGAAGTCAAAAAAATCTACAACACCAGGGATTCCTACGTGGTCACCCATTGCAGTACTAGCCTGGCGATCTGAAGCTTAGATATGGCAGAGCGGACGGGATGCCTTGTTTTCTTCAGTCTATGGTCGTAGATGTCAAATGATGATGCACTCTCAATTTTATGTCACCTGTTCACTGTCAAATTAGCTTACTTGGTTTTGTATCAGACCGAGTGATCCGATGATGTATACATACTGACTGTGAAAACAATGGCCTTTTCTTCCAAATCTTCGGTTGTCCAACAGCATCAGGCATGGTCGGAGCTTGACCGGTTACACCTCAGGGTAGCGCTCGTGCATATTGAAGGATTACTCCCCTTTTCTCTTCAAGCTGAACCTACAGCCAATATCAGGGACCTACAAGATGTTCTACAGCGTGAGGAGAAAAGTATTGAGACTCTAGAAATTCAATGCAGGCGTCTGCATGTTCAGCGCAGGATCACTGACTTTCTGGTGCCTCCTCTCCTTGACATTCCCGCCTCCACGCCTACTACTCTCGTTTGGATATTTCTTGTTTATATGCGCTGCTTGGATTCATAAGCCTATTCCACAACATTTCCTAGCGCTAGTTAACTTCATTTTATAGTTACCTATTTTCTCTTGCTATAAGCATATATTGGTTACAAGCATACTTCTCCCGGTCCGAACGATATGCTTGTATCGAGAGTCCTCTGTAGGAAAGCCTGCGGAATGAGACAATGCATACAAATAACTGAGAGACATCAGGAAGGGAGGAGGATGCTCCGGAAGGACTCCCAAAAACAGTTATCTTGCGCTAGACATGCTGCCACCTGCGTTCGATCTCAAGAATATCAATGCTTTTTTTCTCATGCTTGAGTGCATCTTGTTGGGCAGTGGTATTGGTCGAGGGGTCACCTTGAGTGAGAAGAGCAGCCAGCCTTCAATATATGGTAAAGCTAAATGGGGTGTAACCAGAGGAGGAGGCAGCGGAGCTTCAGTTTCTGGTTCATAGGCCTCACCAGGAAGATGGGTTGCCAAAAGTACGTTTTCAATATCATTGACATCGGATCTTCAACTTCAGTAGGGGGACAAAAAAGTTGATGCTGTAATGCAGAGCGAGAAAGCCAGAGACCTGGTGTGCAACTCGTATGCACTCTAGAACCCCCCCTTCAACTTCGGGCATATCATTACCTCCAGATCAATGTCAGGCATGGATCTTGACTTGACTCGCTACAAAACAGGTTTGTTTCTAGTCTGGTTAGGCGGGGCTGTTGTGCCAACGAGACTAGTTTGTTTCTTATCAATAAACCTCTACCGGTAGTTGTGGTTTAGCGCAAGCATATGTATGGTGACTAAGCATAAAACATAAGAATTTTCTTGTAATCACAATATGCTTATATTTTACTAGATGGGACGGGAGGAGGTATTCTTGTAACGAGAGTCATCTGTATACATGTATGAATGAACATCTGAAGGACCACATGTATACGCATGGGATCATATGGAACGTCATATGAAGCACATAATCGTTTACACATAATCGTACGAAACCTTCACATATGTGAAGGGTCGTCTGTCATGTGGGTAGCTAGGTATGGGCGGAATGACATACACGACATTCTAACACTTAACTTTGACTATCGCTATCGAAACGCCTCGCCATAAGCTGGAGCGGGTTGCCTGTAGGTCCCTAAGGTACCGTATTTAAAAGATTATTGGGACCCCATAATTCACCAAGCTCCAGTCCGCTGCAACTTCCAGCTTATGAAAAAGTGCAAAAGCATGCCTGTGCACAAACCGATTTCATGATCATCTTTTCTGTGCAACCGCCCGTGCCTATTAATACGCCAAAGTACTGCTCCAGCGTCCATTATTATGGATAATTTGAAGCATGTTATACGACTGGTAGCTTACGTATACACGAAACGGGATATAGGATAAGGGCGGTTGATAATGGTTTTGGCTAATGGTGATGACTGGCGGTGTATATGGGTTTCCTAGTTACTAGAATTCCACCCCAGTTTCCGGAAGGCTCCCCTTAACGGAACCGCATAAGAGTAATGAGTTTTAAGGGAAAAAAAAAGAAAAAAAGTTATTAGAATGAAAAAAAAAGTGTTGGAGAGCAAGAACCGACAAGGCTATCTTTTTAAAAATTTTATTTTAAGTCTAATAACCGGCAGTCGTGCAATTAACTGATGACTAATTATCCACTGACTTCGCCACTTTGCAAGTAAGTAAGTACTGTATGAAAGTAGTACCCCTTGCGTTATGACTGGGACCGACCAGTTTGGACGTTACACAACATGTAGTGCCACATAATCTGGCTCGCTAGATTTCGAAATAACTAGGCACTATTGAGCTGATTTGTCTGTATCAAAATAATGCTCACCCAGCTCTTGGCAAGGAATATTGACATAACCTACTACTGTAATTAGAATCCGGTAGGCATGACGAACAATGACGGCCGACTTGCTCTTAAGTTTTGGAATAGCGTACGATGAATACACATCAAGATACAAAATAAATTATGATAGGTATCTACGAAATGATGGTGTATGAAAGGATCCCATGCCTCTATATACTAATGGCAATTTGTTGCGAGTCTGCAGCTCCTGTGTAACACCAACTGCCTGTGCGACGCGCCCTAAATAAGCTTCTTTCATGATCCAACGGAATGGTTTGGCTGGCTGCCTCAACTCGATGTCTCATTTTCCCCTGAAGAGCTGCTGGTTTCGTGATGTGAGACAGCGTAGGTAGCCCTTGGCCGAATATTTGTGATTAATTCCCTGGGAGATGTAATAGATTACGGTTCATAATTACCTTCCACAAAATAGATCCTGAATATTTTCAGTTGATGTATTAAGCTAGGAAGTCCACACCGTTTGCAACTTACCTCTCACTCTCTTTTCAGTTTATCTTCTCAGTTGATGTACTCCGCTCCACCTCAGTACGTCGGTTCCACATCGGGCCTCCTCCCTGCTGGTGTACCAGCTGATACAAGTACCTCTATCGCCATGCAGGCATATCTCCATAATCAGACCTCATATCCATCTCAACAGCAACATCAAGGTTCTTATTTGTCAAACAATGGCAACAATATTTACAGCACTCCGAGCTTCGATAGCAGCAATGTCGTCGCGTCTCACAAAGAACCCGAAGATGGTGTCCCAAAGCGCGCATACTACCCCCGGCTCAGGCCAAAAACCCTTCTCATCCGTTTCCTGCCTATTTTGGTCGTAAACATTATTTTGGAGGCACTATTTGCCTACGTCCTGAAGTTTTATGGCGACAAGAAAGTCTTGATGCCCAATGACCGTCGATTATTCAATATGGCTTCATTGCTCCTTGCTGCAGCACTTTCGATGGGCATTGGTTTCTTATTAGGAGAGGTAGGAGTTATGTTTAGGGGAAGCATGATGGGTAAAAGTCATAATACAAAAGAGGAAGTAAGAATAAGTCACTGGGGGTTTTTCCACTTACTCACCTAATAATCTGACGAAATAAAATGTTTCAGATTGCACATATCCTCCGCGGCACCCTCGGTTCTTATGCCTTACTCGTCCTTTCCCATATCCGCAGAAAAGCCTATACCCACGCGACAACTCTGTCGTGGTTATTCGTTCTCGGAAATCTCCTTGGTCGCCTCAGCGTTGGTTTAATCGGTCTTACATATGCTGTTGAGGATGACAATGTCGTGACCGTGGCTGCATTGCAAGGCACTTGGTGGCCGGAAGTAGGGGATGCGATGCGGAATGAAAGTATTTTTGTTGAGCGACCACTCACAGAAGATACCTTAGTAGATCTGCTGAGAGAGGTTGCGACAGTTCGAGTACCATTCTCGGGAAAGGTGAAGATCGACCTAGACGATAAGGGAGACGGGGTGATCGAAGACTTGAGTTTCTTAGATGTTACCGGGCTGGATATATCAGTTGAGAATCCCGAAGAAAACACTTCAACAGTCAAATATAGCTACGTTCTGCAGGATGAGGGTGGAGACCCCGCGATCAGAGTCAAACGCAGCATAGAGGTCTCAACGCAGTGTACTCGTGGAAAAGCCGATTTCTCGGCCAAGAGTATGATTGCCTTCTTCTACTGGTCAATCAGTCAGTTTAGCTGCTAATTGGTTCTACAACAGACTTTTCATCCACAAGATTTTACCCTACATCGCCTGAGAAGTCTATCTTCGTTGGGACTCAACTCGACGCCACTCGTTATGGTTGGCTATTCCATTCTCATCCAGGAGACGGACACGATTGCGGAGCCAATTGCAGAAGTTTTGGTGAGTGTACCTCAGTCTGTTATTTGGGCACTCCTGCAGCTCGTCATTGGCTGGAGGAGTCGCCTATCAATACATATATCGCATAAGCGAGCCTAGCTGACAATCGTATGATAATTGCCATTAAAATAGGCATTGAGGAAGGTAGCAACAACGAAGAAGGTTTGGTTAATACTCGCTGGGGTAGATCTGGGGTTGGGTACATTTGTCAAGTTTCCGTCTCATATACCTCGCCAGCTGGTTGGGGCTCGCGACCACATGTGGCCCCGGGTGACAAACTGCTTCTCACTTTCTCTGAATTCTTCGTTGGCAACGGAAAACATCACGATCGTCTCTCGGATGGTTCACAATTCAACGATAGTCAAATAGCAACCGAGAACGCGAACTGGTTAGCTCCCTGGGGCGAAATTGACCTTCGAACCCATGCCTATCCACAAGCAGCAGGAATGGCAGGTGTGTTGGCGCGGGGATTGGCTTTAGTCATCCAGCGACTTGGGGATAATCTTGACAAGCGTGAGATAGAACGCAGCAAGATAATTATTGCGGGAGTGCTGTCGGTTAATTGGACATGGGTGATTGCTGTGCTCGCTGGTATATGTGTCGTTCAGCTTCTAGTGGCTACGGTCGCCGGTTTATTGATGCTAGGCTCGCTTGAGGTGGAAGATAACCTTGACATGCTGGATGGGTTGATAGCTAGTGAGAGGTTCCCAGGGTTGCATGAAGATTCATTAGTTCCGGATAAACCGTGGGTCAAGAAGCCTGTTGTGAAGGGGGAGCTGAGCTATCGATTCAAAGGGGGTGAATGGGGTAAGCTTAAGGATGGGATGTCAAAGCCAAATTAGAACAAACATTTGCTGTTCATAGTTCGGGTCAACTAGAATGTGATTTAATTTCAATTAGTCCATAATTTAATTGTTCCCAGAGGCACGAGACTATTCCCAGACTAAGACTACTGTATAGATCAAGTCCCATCGAAAAAAAAGAAAAAAAGATATAGTAATCTTCAACTAAGCGGAACTCCATAGCAATATAGGGCAAGCCCTTACCCCCCCCCCCTCATGCGCCCAACCTAGTTAGGTAAGCACCGCTTATCATAACCGGACTCGCTCGTTCTCCTTTGTCTTGGCACCCCGAGAAGCACGGGTAATTTTTTTGCGAAGCGAATAACCACCTGGGTACGAGACTATCTTTTTCTGAGCCTTCCATGTACCGGCGATGCAGAACTTTTGAACTATTTGAAGGTACCTCTAGGGTACTGATCTGGCTTGGACATGATAAGCACCTTGCGTACTTCTAGGCACTCAGAACGGCACCCAGTTACCTAGAACACATCACGCCCTTCTCTGGTTTCAGGCAAGTCCGTCTATAGGCAGAAAACTCGACCAGTGCAGAGAGAAACAGAGTCCATGGGTGCCGGCTGGTGTTGTCTAACGCCGAAGGTGCTGGTCTGGAATCTGGCTAGCTGGTGGCACTGTAATATTTTGAATGACTTCCGTGTCCTACCTACGGACTTCAATAAAAATTCAACAAAAGCGTAGCACCAGGTTCTAGTAGAACTCTAGCTCACGTACTACCTACCTATTAACCACTCGGGGATGCGCTCCCTCGTCATAGACCAGATAGTTTGAATATGGGTACTGAGTTACCAGAAAAAAAAAAAAAAGAAAACTACATACCCATTGCAGATCCTCCCTTGTTACTTGATCAACTTTGGGAGGGTCATTATTTTTATTTATTTTAGGGCAACTCGATACATATATAGCACAAGATGGAGCTTTCCAATGGTATATAGGAGGATACAGCAGGGACTGAAGCGAGCGTTCTATCAGATCTAGAGACTCTACTGTAGAGGAGTTACTAAGAGGGCAGCTGGTAACTGCAAGAGCTCCAGAAGCTCTGCATGGTATCTGATTGCGATCGACGATGGCTGCCGGGCCAGGCACCTGCAACGCATACTCTGCGTAACATGCTCCACGCTTTTGGATGGTCCACCGATCCACCTTGCATGCAAGATGTGAATTACACGACGTCGGTGGCACAGTTTATACCCAAGAATACGGGCTAAGGCTCAGCTTAAGGTTAAAAGCGACCGGAAGGGCAGCGCGTAAAGCAAAAATGTTTCATGGAACAATACCAATTCAAAAAGGGATAGGAACGACGTATTAAGGTAACGTAAGAACCCAAGACCACCAAAATTTGAAGGCAACCTCGAGCTCTTCCCTGCTTTCTCGCTGTTTGACGAGGACAAGATACACAGCGAAATGGTGATGTCGACATGTCTTATACGTACACCTTACAGCACAACTGACCTACACCAATTGACTGGCGTTCTTTCTGGACTTACGAGAGTTTTTGGGCTTATTGGTACCACACCCACACTGCACCGTCAGAGGGACCTCAGTAAAGGTATTCCTATCGATGTTGAGGAGAACTGGGCTAACTAGGAGCCTAAGCAGCTCATATGTGATTGAAATGACCTAGTGAAGCAATATCGCATAGCGGCTCGACATATATATATATAATAAAGCCTAGGATCGTTACATGATCGTAGGCGAAATATCGATGTCAACTTTCTATTCAGCTCGGCTTCGGATTATCGATATGTCGGCTTTAGCTACACGGGCTAGTTTACTTGAGTAACGTAACCACAATAATTGCCTTTCGCGGCACCAATGCATTAATGTATTACCACCCATAGTGCATGGAGAGCAACCTTAAGGCAAGTTTTTCCTAAACTGACCGTGATTTGGGGGGGGGGGGGGGAAGATAATCTAACCCATTTTGACTGGAAGAAATCCCATCCCCAGACACTCATTGCCGTCTGAAGTACTTACGGCCGGCGGTACAGTCTCCAGGTGATTGGATCAGAGCTATCGATACACCTCTCTGAACTGCAATCGAATAGTTTGTCTGTGGTGGGAGTGTACCTGTAACATGCGTAAGTAAAATCGCAATTCGAGTGCGGGTATGTAACAAGAGCACGGGCATGATGCACTGAGAGATCCCTTTTCATGAGCCTTGGCATAAAAGACTTGCTATTGCCATGGCAAGACCAACAATTGATACAGGCCCTCCATACTATATATATAATGCTTCCCAGTGCCTTATCAAGGTGTGGGTTTGTTGCAGTCAAGGTGGAAAGCTGTTAACAATCTGCTACCTTGGGGCTTCAACGCAGACCTCGTGCGCTCACACTCAATTATTGCCCGTTCGAGCAATCTGTATACATGTGGGTTGACCCCTAGAGGATTTAAGTTGATAGTTCCGTGTGTACTTTGGAAACTCTCCCGAGGTTAACTAATCCCCCCCTGCTCGAGTGGCCACAGCTAACAGTGTACTAGTTGACTAGAAGTTATAACACTCGAATTCTTCTGCACGCGTTGAAGTTATTGTTTTCGCCGCAGTACGTCAGCAATCTGCATAATGGGCGGGTGTCTATCCAAATTGCGGAGGCCCCGAGAGAGAAGGCCGAGCTCACGCAGCTCTTCCTTCTACTGTGCTGGGGTGCCAGAGGCCTCTCTCAGCAATGCTCCCAACGACATCGACTTTGAAGACTCGATGAGGTGGACAGCCTCTCCGCCTAAAGCCATAGGACCCGAAAGGTTGCAGAACGGCGGGGAAAAAGGTCTGCAATCGAGCCCACTGGCTAGAGCTGTCGTGCTGGACAGTTTTCAATGGGCAACAGCGCCCGCACCATTGGTAGCATCCCAGCTGCACCAGGAATCCATTGGGATAGCCACAACCAGTGTCATGTCAGAGAGCATGACCAGAACGGCAAACAATTCGGACCGACCAACTTTCTTGCCTTCTGAAATGGCTGTCAGTACCACGGGCGGTGAGTTTGCGGAACAGGATCGGGCACTGTTGTCTCGCCCGAGCTGCAAGTGGGTTGGAAAAAGACAACTCTCACTAGCAAACATTAGGGCAGATGCTAGTGTAAAGAGATATGGTATGGTGGAATTGTCGGTGTAGCAATGTGGCCCTCCAACGACTTGTCCTATCGCCCACGAGCCCCAGGTCTTCCCTCCAAACACCTCGGACAAGCTCCCCAGCAACATTAGAGTCACCGAACTCTCCCAACGACATAGAGTTCATAACGAACGTCTTGGATCACCCGAGTGATTCGGAATACCAAATTCACTCGATCGGGGGAGTGGAATAAATTCACTATTCAAGAGAATGGTGGTAAGGTTAGAGAATGCTCGGGGCGGATGTGGTGGAACAAAGATGGTGAACCCATATGCATGTGATACAGAAAATTTCTACACACGCATATCATTATCAGGGATTCGTTTCCATAGTCTCCCTTTTCTTTTCACAACTGGCGCCCAGGTTCCTTTGATTTTTTGTGATGTGGAAATTATTACACGGAATTTTGCTTATGAACAATAATCATGGCCATAGGAGAGGACGAATTTCAGTTGTTGAGATGAATTTGTATGAATCTATACGTGTAATTAGAAGTATAAAGTACTCGGGGTTAAGGTTTCTACGTGCATGTAGGTGTATATTTGTGTGGGCGAAAAAAAAATCTGAATGTATATTTCTACTCATTAACAAGGCTACACTATTACCACAAAAGCCTCAAGTGACACAGTATAGGACAACTATTGACCCTCATGCTCCAGCTTTCCACTAGTAGTTAGATAGTTACGAAATTCCCAAATTGCACACTGGAAAGTGAACAAGAAAAGGAGAGTTTAACGCGTTGGAAGTTCCCCTGCCAATACCTAAGTCCGACTTTCCCTTACAATACACCCGAGTACGACCAATAAATAGATTGTCTTATTCTCTTTATATATGTTTTGTCGAGGGAAAGCATATCGAAGGGCTTACTGAGCTGTTTACCGCTGCTACGGTACCTCCCTTCCCAATAGGTTACAGCCACCCAACAGGTACTTACCTCCGAAGACTGTTTCTTATCGCTGAATACAGAACCTTATATACGAATTGAATTTGATTACTATTTAGAAATTTGATATTGATATCAACACCCATCTGGGATGTGTTCATTAGCTAGTGTAAGCCGCAGCTGAACACCGGCTGGATCGGCAGATATCATGCAGTCAAGCCTGCAGGCACGGATCTGGTCAAGTGTACCATGATTGACGGATTTGCATGGATCCGCCCCATAAGCAACCAGTCGTCATTGATTCAAGACCCCGGTCAGCTGGTTACAAGTAGCTACATACATACTCGTCTAAAAATGGCATTTGCAAATCGTTTATGGTACCTGATGGAGATGAGACTCTAAATTACTTTACCCCTGGCAACACGTTAGGACCAATGACTTTGTTTCTATAGCGATTGTCCAAGACAAAGGCATTTGTGGTCAATGCTACTCTACATACGTACACAGGTTCGAAAGAAATGGAACTTGTCAGCCCTTGTTTTGAAAAGCATGGGTAAGTGTGTCAAAGCTTAAGGCACTGCCACACACATGTTGTTGGCTCCAGTCCAGCTCTAGTCCGGCGAGTGCCACCTAAATACAAATATATTCATCAGGGCAGTGTTCTCCATCATAATATCTGTCCAAGACTCCGCCCATTTCTCGTTCCCTGCTAGAGTGATTTTACGATATCCATAGAAAATTCTGAAGCTTGTCGACGGTCAATTTATATCCCGCGTTTCAATTCCATCCTGCAGTGTAGCCAGCTATCTTCATGGCCTCCATAAGATCCCACGTCGTATATGAGCCAATTGACCCTCGAAGTCTCTCCAAGGAGGAAAGGTCCCGATATCTTAACACAGCTACGCGAAAGCCACGTTTGGAGCGGCATCCATCAATAGGTGACAATGGCTCTGACTCTGAAGACGACCTCGAGACTTATCCGACACTTGAAGGCCCTCTTCCGGAGTTGTCCTTCGTTACCAAAGTTGATCGCAAATCCACAATAAAAATAGAAACGAGGCAATGGCAGAGTCTACAAGAACGTCTGGAAGCAGAACTGCAGAAACTGGATAGCTTTTGGAGTTTCAAGCCTATTCCGCGCGATACCGTATCCGTAAGCGAGACCCAATGATATCAAGAGTAGCTTTCACCCCAGCGTCATCCTCCGATTTTTACCTCACTTTCTTCCCTTCCACCTTGAGGTCACCTACCGTCAATATAGATTGTTAACTAACGGTTCTGAAGGATGGCCAGAGACCCACAGCATCACGGAGTTGGTGGATTTAGGACCCGCGTCTCAATATCCGCGAAGCCGATTAGATATAAGGGGCCCATCTGGATCCGTAGGGGCCTTCGGAAGGTTGGTGTGCTCGATAAATATTCAGCGAATTCAGCAGGAGGAAGATTGTCACAATGAGGGGATCGTGGCGAAGGGCCATTCTTTTGAAATCATATATATGGGTAGTGGCAAGTTCAAGCGAGTCAGGAGGGGGTCGGGCAAAATGCAAGATAACCGTGGGGAAATCTTGAATATGATTCGAGTGGGCATGGGTGGGGAACTGTGGACCAGAATAGAATTTCATATATATTTACTTTTGTGCATGTGTCTCTCAAGGCGGGCCTGAATTTTGTGGCTACCAAAGCTGCTGTGTCCCCGAACCTGCAAGTGAAAATACATAAGGATATTTATAGTGCGAGCGAAGCAGGGGAGGGGGCCGAAGGCGCTAGAAAATGCGATACAGTTCAAAATTTCTGCATGACCAATACAGAGGCGTGAATTGATCGTATCTTTGTCGAGGCCGGTACTGCTAGACGTAGCCGATCGTGTTACGTACAGTACATGCACACTTATATGAAAATTATGGAGAGGTGACGATCATTCATATGCTCTACTTAAACGAACGTTTTCCTGTAGATCAGCGAGCCATCTAGAACCAATCGAAGTAAAGTATCAGCACGGAAGTCTTATGGCTATGACCAAAGAAGAAGTATATAGCCCATTGCTAGATTTTATCTATTATATCAACATAGAGGATTATCACGAATCTCTCTTACAACTGGCTACTCCAGCGGCACCTATATATAGGTACATGAATCTCTGATCTTTCACATGTCAGAAGACAAGGTTTGTGTTGTCTCGGGCTTCCTCACAGGGTTCTTGCCAGCCATACACATTATCATGTGTTATGGCATATATGTGCGTTTATATGAAGCTTTACATATGTCATTGTATATCCGACATACAAGGCCTGAGCTGCCTTGGCGTGTTTTCTCATTGACATTTGGATCTGGCACGCAGCTAGAGCAAACAAACTTCAGTCCATGATGAGCATTTCCACTGACACCACGAGATCGCCGACACCATCAAATGATAAGCCTGCATCAAACTCGCCTACAGCCAAAGTATGTGAAATCAAGTTCGACGAGCTGGGAGATATCATGTTAGTAATTGCCTCGCAACCCGGAACTGCCAGGTTCCAGGTCAATTCTAGCGTTCTCTGTCTCGCATCGCCTGTTTTCCGCGTCATGCTGGGTCCAGGTTCGTCCTTCAAGGAAGCAGCAGATCTAGCTGCTAATAACAGGAATCGCACAAACCCTCTCACAATCCCATTGGAAGACGATGCCAATGCCTTAGCGGTCATCCTTAGGATTCTACACCTTCAATTTAATTGGCTTCCCCCAATCAAAAGCGCCATTGATGAAGAACAGCTATACAATATGGCTATTATTTGTGATAAATATGAAATGCAGCAAGCCCTTGGTTACTGGTTCCAACGCTGGAAGTTGTCGATTATTCAAGCAAACAAGGACTCTAGGATATCTTCAACCATGAAACCAAATATCCGTGGGCTACGGTGGCTGTTCATGGCTTATGCCTTTGCCGACCATGACCTCTTTAAGTTCATATCGAAAGATATCATTCTCAACAGCCAGGTTACCACTTCTGACGACTTGGAAATATGTGGAATTCCGAATGGAAGCTCTAATCTGTTCATGCCGCAGGCGATAAAAGGTTGTTTATCTCATCCTCTACTCCGCTGCAAATTCATACCAATCTAACCTTTTGAGATGAACATGGTTTAGATGCATTACTCGCTGCACGTCTTCAAGCAATTGAAGTCCTTCTTGACTGCGTACATAACGCAATTGAGCGATATTCTAGTATCACGTCAGGCCTTAATTGTCATTTCAGACATGAGGGCTGTGATGCTTTGTATCTGGGCCTCCTGATCCGGGAGTTCAAGAGGTTAAATGTATATCCCGTATCGTCCGCGGTATTAGCCGGATCTGTGAGTTTGTTGAAGACACTTCTCGATGGGGTGAAGTTCTCCTCACAATATCTATTGAATGAATTGCCTGGGGGTTGTTGCGGAGACCCGCAGATGCCATTTTGTCATCCAAATTGGGATACATGCCGTAATTGTGTTCGGTGTTTCAATTGCAAGTTACGTTGTAAGACTCCTGCTAGAGAAGGGCATGTCCATGAATGTTCCCCAATTCCTAAGTTCAGGTCACAACTGGAATCTACTGTAGGCAAGATTGAAGGTCTTCAACTATCAAACTTCACCTGCCGTACAACCCCCCAAGTTGCTGTCCTTGGGAACCTGTGGAAACCCGTTGAGTACGCCTAGAATGCGGGGGGTTGCTATTGGTTAGAGGCAGTTGATAGTATAAGGTTATGAAAGCTACCTCACTTACATTTACATTTACATTTTTTTTTTTTCTGTTTTTATCCTTCTATTAACTGCCAATATGGAGGGGTGGAAATTTGGTGTGCGTTCAGGGTAAACTCAGGGACGGCTGGTTGGGTTGGGATTTATTTGTTTTGTTTTTTGAGGTTTATAAGTTGTTTGAGATTTAAACTTGTTCATATGTGGATAGATGATTCACAGCTTTTACACATGCTTTTATGCACATAGCAAGATATGCAGTTTAACACAAGGCTTGAGAACAGTAGGAAAATACGCAAGATTTTCTGTTCAACCCGTCCATAAACACTCATCGATGATGTGTCTTAGGCCGCTCTCAAGATACGTAGTTGCAGGCATTTTACGCTCCCTTTACAAGGCGTATTTCATTTGTTTATCATTCATAGCGTTGGCTAGCCCCTCTTATGTCTCCCTAGATTCTTTAGCTAGCATAGCTTCTCTGAGCTAGATTTGGCTTCACCATATGGATAGCACTTCCGATTCTATACTCATATCACCCTATAGCTAAATTAATTAACAATGTGCCGTAATCTAGGATGCTACCAATTTTTCTAGCACGGCTAGATACTACTTTTTACTCCTAGTGCCTCTGTCCGTAATCCACGGGTGGTGAATTTTGATTTATTTCGGGCTTCTCCAATCCATCTAAAGCATCTGAAGTCTCCAATCATGGATGAAGCTAAGGCTTAGTAGTAGGCTAAATAGAAACCTCCCGCGTCATGGATGCTCACGATCTATATTTCATATCTTGAGTGACTCACCAAAAAAATAACAAATCCATTTTGCCTATTGTTGGTTTTTTTTATCCTACTTTACAGTAAGCCCCAAGTGTTACTTTATTGCGTCAATAAGTAGTCTTCAGGATCATGTGTCTCCAACATGCATATTGTAAAGCCGTATATTTTGCGATCATACTGCGTCTGCCAGTGAAATACGGAGGGAACAATCATAGTCACACAAGAGTTGCTACATTCGATACTCCACCAGGTAGTTAAAGGATTAGTTAACCAGATAATATACCTAATAGTATTTGGTCTCTCTTGCGGTGTGCTTTACATATTGAAGTCTTACGTTGACATGGTATACCGGCATATATATGCGTAGCCATGAGGGATTTCCCTCTTTCAATGTAAATCATACAATTACTAGGTATGAGTTATAAGCGTGGGGAGAAAATGAATTCCGGGGGGGCATGCGTGCCTCCTATGTAGCTGCTCCGGCTATTCATAGTGGATACAATCCCATAGATCGTCCCCTTCCCCACGACTATACCCAGCCTTTTCTTCTATACTTTGACGACTGAATCGAGTGTACTCCAATCCTAGAATGAGCTCAATAACCTGCTCAAGCTGTTTTTTGAGCTCGGGAATAGGACTGCATTTGATTGCGTGATTTTTCTCCTCGGGAGCTCGATATCGTTTTCCACAATTGGTGCACTTCGTACAGCTGGAACATAATGACGTATGGCGAAATTGGTGCCCATTGCAAGAGCCAAAAACTGGCGTGTTGCAACACCCACCAGTGGATTTATCTAGAATAATATGCCTGGGAAATGACACGCCTTCAAAGAGTTTTCTCAGGCTTGTTGATTCAGGGTGAGACTTCGCCTGGTGAAACTCCCTAATAAGGAAACCAAGGACGAGGGCATCACATTGTGGCTGTTCTTCTGCACAATTAATTTTGTTGGGGTTGCTGAAAATTTCTATTCTTTCATCAACTCTGTCTAACATAACTTCGATGGCCTGTTGTCTCACTGCCTCTATTTCGGCTAGTCCAAGAGAAGGTCGTGGGAAGTCAGTATTTGCACCCATAAGTAGGAATGGCATCCAGATTGTTAGATATGCACCTACCAACAATACTTTGGGGGATATATTCACAGATTGGATTGAAAGATGTCACGGACTCCTGATTGTTTGTAGAAATAGGTACGATGAGGTTATCATCATTATCTGCTCGACATTCCAACATAAGCTCCCTTGACAAAGCCCGGAACTCCGCAGCCCTCCCACAAACAAAGGCAACGAATAACCACTTGTCCATAGAGATCGTCCCGCTGAATTGTTCTGGGGCCCATTTTTCCAGCCAATAATCTAGAGAATCCCTCATATCATACTTGTCACTGATTATTGCAATTTCATACAACCTCGCTGGCCCAAGTGATTGAGGAACCCATCGTGTTTGCACGTGAATGATCCGGAGGATAATAGCTAAAGCGTTGGGATTGTCGTCACCCAGGAACAGCTCCATCGGTGGAGAGGACGCTGTGCGCTCCGCAAGATCCTTACCCTCCTTAAATCCAGACTTGAAATTAAGCATAGTCCGAAAGACCGGAGATGACAACGAGAGGACCTTTGAGCTGACATGAAATCGTGCTTGACAGGTTGGAGGCCCCAGGACAAGCATAAGATCACCAATAGGGTCAAAAGTGATACTGGCAATCCTAGTCACTCGAGCCTCAACCTCTTCAATGCTCTCCAAATCTTTTTTGTTGAGATTCAGCCACGCGGTTGTAGGCTGCTCACATTCGGTGAATAATTCTATCGGAGCTGCAATTGCGCCGGCCATATATGATGGATCAGCCTGTATCTTTATAGGAGGGCTCCTCGACGGCGATTCTGATGAACGGAGGAATGATAATAAACTGTCCCAGCGCACGCCAGGGGCAGAATCGTGTTAAAGCGAGGAGAAAACTTGAAGTTGACTTCAGGTCGGCGCAAATAGTAACTTTGCTGAAATTTATGAAAAGGCTTCCTGCAGTAGCACGGTCCTGCAGCTGTAAGGCACGGATGAAGGTTAGATTAAATCCAACTCAGTGATATATGAGATATAGCTAGCGAATGAATCGATCGGGCTTGTGACAGTGATCGATAAGACCAAGAAGGAAAAATTGATGATTGCTCAAGCCGTGAATATAGATATTGATGACAGAGCGTCACTTATTGCTCCACCCCGCGCCTACCTAAGCTTGGCGACTTTGTAGGTCTGTTTTAGGTTTGCAATTACTAGTGCTATGCGTCTCGCCCAATGGCAGTTAAATATTTTGAACCCTACAGTAAAATGGGAGAGTGCCAACCAGGCTAATACTCATGCAGGTAGGTACCTACCGGTACTCCTTACGGTACATACCGGTACATACAGTGCGAAGGGAAAGCCTTACGCATCCCCCTTGCATAATATCCAGCTCGAGCTCCCGCTATTTCTGGTGAGACATATAAAAAGAGTGCGTGAATTTGCCCCACGCACTATGTGTGCTTTATGTATATGTAGCTATGTTCATTGCACGGTTGAGTTGTATCTCCGAATACACATGTTCATGAGGGATGACCCACCAAACGGAGGTCGAACCTTCAGTCTATACACCTCTGTTAATCGAATACCTCTCCAAACCACCCAAGTGCTGGCGAATATAGCGCCAGTAGACTATTTCAGCTTTTAAACTCTTCCATCCCAAAGATTTCGGATTGCGCTCAGAAGGCCGTTTTTTTCAGAATATCCTACCTAGATATTCTTAATGAGATTCAAATATTGGTATAGTGAATATGCTGGCCATTTCACAATAGTATAGCCTTGAACCAGCCTTCAAGGGAGTATACATATTTCTCCCACATTGAATATTGAGCTCTGCTTTATCAGAGATGAGCTCAGCCTTCTACCGTGACCCCTTTGTTCTTTGCCTCAAGATTCTCATGTTGATCAAATGTGTGAGCGCACTATACCGGTATCAAACACCCCACACCTAGCTAATATACGTGAGCTTATGTCGCTTATACCGCCCCACTCATGTCACCCCACATATGTGATCTCATAAGTGAGCTCATAATACCATGTCACTCGCACACTTTTGCCCATTGGTAGCGACCCCGTGTATGTATGTCCTGGGAAGTTGCGGAAGTGCAAGACCGTTCCGGAATGGCATACGGTATCTATGCGCACTTCAACAACGGTTCTACAATACTACAGCAACACTCCCATACCGCATGTAGTAAATACCAAATAGAGGTATATCCAATATTGGGGTACTTAATCAAACAAGTACATAAGGATAGAGCACAAGTAATTAAACATCATGAAGGGGATAAAGCGCAAGTAGGATAGAGCAGGGCGATATAGAGCTTAAAAGACTCGAGTAATAACTGTGACTGTTGAACTTTACCAGACTGTTACGAATCTCACATGAGGGTGGTCTACGCAGAGGCGGAAAACCGAAGCCGACAGCCGCTGAGGCCAACGACGTGGATTGATCACCCACAGCAGGCCTAGCAATGGGCCCTCTAGCTCATACCTATGAGTTGAGTAGAGAGACTGGCCGGGACAAGGAAGTGTGTGCACCGTTCTAGCGAGGACCAAGAGGGTTGGGGCTAGGTCGTATTGGCTTATGGGATAACTGCTTCTTACGGAGGAGGATCGGTTCAAGGCATATGTTTGATTTCCAATCATTGATTTCCAAGACTGCTTATATCTCCGTTATTGATTTCCAAGCTGCTCCGTCATTGATTTCCAAGCTGCTCCGTCATTGATTTGCAATCATGTCTCCGAGGCTTAGGAAGCCCATGCCACAGGCATGTGGAGGGGGGGCTAGGACGACCCCCGAGATGTCTATATAAGGGGCCTCTGCTACCTAGATAGAAAGGGCAGAACCCAAGCACTGTCTTGTATAATTCTTCGAAAGCACTATATCTCTATACTTCCTTGCACACTTCTTCGAGAACCCGTTCATCACCCTCGCGCACCCGCCCCTGTTGTGCTCGCCACTTGCTAAGCTAAAAGACCCTTTCGCCTTTTAACTTTGCCACCTGCTAGCCAAAGGCCCTTTGCCACGAGCAGGCCATGCGACCTACTACTAAGGCCACTAGGAGCTCGCTAAGCTCTCCAATTCGTAGTAGGCCCGGACTCAACATCCGCCCCTCTAACATTACAGTGCTTTTCTCCGGCATCCTCAATTTTCGACATACCTCAAAAGATAGCGAAAAAAATGTCGAGTATTGACCATGCCAACGAGAGCTCAGCTGGCTCTTCGCAATCACATAGGGAATTAGCCAACACGGTCTCACAAATGAACGTACCAGACCCCCAAAATACGATTGCCTCCCTCACACAGATCAACTCGGTACTCATAGCCCAGCTCAAAACAATGGAAGCCAGAGTTAGCACCCTAGAATCGGGCTCTGCAACACCAGGAATCCCAGAGAGAGGCGCAACCACAGACCAGCGAACTCCTGCCCACCCAACCCCTGACCCTCCACCCAGGCGGCAAAGTCCCGCCCCGTCTAGTCAAAATGTGTCCTTCAACATCCGCCCACCAGAAAAATTTTCCGGAGAGCGAACAGAACTTGAACATTTTCTGTTCTACTTGGAAGGATACTTCAAGCTGAGGAGAGTAAAAGTGGAAGAGGATAAGATAGTAATAGCTGGAATGTCGATAAAGGGTTCAGCGCTTTCATGGTGGAAGCCTAACGAGACTAAGTGGAAGACATGGGAGGAAGCAAAAGAAGCGCTTCTAGCACATTTTTCTGATCATTACCAAGCTGATAATGCGCACAGACAAATCTACGAGCTTAGGCAGACCGGAGCTGTCCAAGATTATATTGCCACTATGGATCGGTTGAATGCATATGCGCAAATACCCCAAACCCTTCTCATTCGAATAATCCTTATGGGAATTAAACCTAGACTCCGATCAAAGATGACTCACTATGAGGACCTCAGAGACCAGCCAACCAAATGGCTGAAGAAATTAGTCCAAATGGACATCGCTCAAGCTGAACAAAACTCGCAGCCCACAAAACGAGCTCATTCCGATCAACCCCGCATAGATCGGTCAACGCAACGTTCTTCAAACCAATCAGAAGTGACTACGGATATGATCAATAAGAGGAAAAAAGAAAATCGGTGTCTTAAATGCGGTAGGACTGGACACAGAATTGCTAACTGCCAGTGTACCCACTACTGACAAACCCCACCCCCAACCACCCTGCCCAAGCTACTCAATCCACCCAAAATATCAGATGTCTCTGCTCCCGCACCAAAAAAGGCAAGGACGGACACCGGCACACTACGCATAACTCAACTAGACTCTGACCCAGAATCGGAATCTGAAGCATCAAATTCGGGAAAAGACTAAGGGGTTCGACCAAAACGATGATAGGCTGAACCCCAAGACACGAACCTTTACTTACAGTACCGATATTAATTGCTGGGCTAGAAACAGAAGCCATTGTGGATTGCGGGGCTTCTGCGCCTATAGTAGGCTCCAAAGTTGCTAAAAGACTAGGAGTCTGGAAAAGAAAGAACCGCGTGTTGGTGTCTCAAGGGGATGGAACCAAGCTAAAAGGTGGTAGATTTGTGGCAAACACTACCTTCTCGATACCCGGTATAAGCCACAAATTCTCGTTGGACGCAGAAGTATTGGATATTGGAAAAAGGGATGTTATCTTGGGATTGTCTTGGTTGAAGGAAAATAATTTAGTAATTAATACTCCGGAGTCAAGGTTAGAATGTTGGAATAAAAGAGAAAGTACTACGATACCCACCGCGGCAATACCCAGCTCTACGATACCCACCGTGGCAATACCCAGCTCTATGATACCCAGTGCGGTGACACCCAGCTATATAATACCCTGCAAGACATACAACATACCCACCATCATGACGTTAGACTTGGAGGCTGAACCTCTAGATCACAGCGAGATTCTACTTATAATTGATGCAACTAGCCACTATACCCAATACGCGCAGGTATTCTCTGTAGAACAAGCTTCTAGGTTACCAAAGCATAAACCCTGGGATCACTCTATTCCGCTCAATGACCCAAAGGCTAAAGTACCAAATGGACCAATCTACAAAATGACCTGGGAGGAAGAGATTGCTTTAGAACGGTATTTAGAAGAAAACATCCCAGTGGGGAAAGTAAGGAAATCGAGATCAGCTGCTGGAGCACCAATATTATTCGTGCGGAAAAAAGACGGTTCCCTCCGCTTGTGTGTGGATTATAGAGGCATAAACCGCATTACAATACCCAATAGATACCCATTGCCTCTTATCAACGACTTGCTGGATAGAACTAAGGGGGCCAAATGGCTAACCAAGCTCGACCTAAAAAATAGTTATAACCTGATCCGCATTGCAGCTGGCGAGGAGTGGAAGACAGCCTTCAAAACAACAAAAGGGCTATTTGAGTATACCGTCATGCCATTTGGCCTAACCAATGCCCTTGCATCTTTCCAAGAAATGATAGATACTATCTTTGAAGAAATTGCGTTCTTAGGGGTGATTTGGTATTTGGATGATATTCTAATATTTGGAGGACAAACAGAGGCGGAACATCAGCGAATTGTAGAGAAAGTACTGCAGAAGTGTATGGATCATGGCTTGGCTGTTAACCTACCGAAGTCCGAATTCCATGTCCCCGAAACCATCTTCCTAGGTCATATCATCAATGGCCGAGAGGTTAAAATGGACCCAGCTAAGCTACATACTATGGCTAGCTGGCCAACCCCAACCAAGAAAAAGGAGGTTCAAGCATTTTTGGGTTTTGCTAATTATTACCATCGTTTTATTGCGCAATACAGTGCAAAAGCAAGGCCCTTAACTGAACTCACCAAGGATATACCATTTTCATGGGGGGCTAGACAGCAGCAGGCCTTTGATGACCTACGAGCAGAGTTCATGGCAGCGCCAATTCTTACTCAGTTCGACCGCACACTTGACACCATTATGGAAACGGACGCCAGCAATCAGGCCATTGCTGGAGTACTATCCCAGTATCACGGTCACAATACTGGTGATAAGCTATCAACTGTTAAAACCCTGCATCCGGTGGATTATCACTCAAAAACACTGGATTCTACCCAAAGAAACTGGCCAATTCACGATAAAGAACTCTTTGCTATAGTGGACTGTTTTCGCAAATGGCGAGCTTGGTTAGTCGGCGTACCAGTCAATGTTTTTACCGACCACCAAGGCTTGCAGTACTTCAATACCAAGCAAAAGCTCAACTCTAGACAAGCCACCTAGTACCAAAAACTGGCTGAATTCACATTCACGATAACATATCGGCCAGGCTCTAAAATGGGCAAACCAGATGCACTTAGCCGCAGAGCAGGAGAAGAGAAGTCAGGTGCGGAAGAACGTCTGCTTAAAGAAGGCCAGCTGTTGCTAAAAGAAGAGGTAGGGCAGGAAGAAGAGGTAGAACAAGAAGGCCATATCGATGTGGAAGACCCTTCACTGGATAGCATCGATATATCAGGATGGCCTAGGCGGAATACTGGCTTATTGGAAGTATCGCCAGAATACAAGTTAGAGGTTTTGAGACAGTGTCATGACAGCAAGGTGGTAGGGCACTGGGGGAAAGCGCGCACAGAAGAACTTGTCAGCCGGAACTTTATATGGGACAACTGGCAGGAAGATGTGGCATCCTATGTGGCAGGGTGTTTGCCTTGTCAAAAAGCCAAATCAGACAGGCATTCAAGGCAAACAAAGCTAGTACCTATGCCAACAGGAAACCGACCTTGGGAGGAGATTGCGATGGATTTTGTAGGTGAATTGCCAGATTCTGAGGGGTATAATGCAGTCCTGGTGATTACCGACAGATTCACTAAGATGCAACGGTATATACCAGCAAAAACAACATAGATAGCGGAAGACGTTGCTAATGCTTATATTACCGATATTTGGAAGCTGCACGGCTTACCAAGGCATATTACCTCTGACCGTGGACCCCAATTTGCCTCGGAAATATTCAGGCAATTAAATAAAAAGTTGGATATACATCTCCGGTTATCCACTGCCCACCACCCTCAAACAGATGGGTTGTCCGAACGAGCAATTCAGACACTCAAGCAATACCTCCGAATATTCTGCCACGACCGGCAAAATCGCTGGGCAAAATGGTTACCCCTAGCCGAGTTCGCATACAACTCGACCTCTACCTCGACCCATGGATACTCGCCTTTTAGGTCCCTCTACGGATTTGACCCCAGAGCCATTCATCTAAATACGGAATATCAACTCAGTTCACCTGCAGCCGAAGAATGGCTGGACCGCATGACCTCGGTGCATAGTCAAATTCATGAGACCCTCAAGCACATCAACGATAGGAGGAGCTCACTATCCATGGAAAAGGCTAGAACTTATGAGCCCGGCAACCAGGTGCTAGTAGACCGACGCAACCTTACCATCAAAGCGGGCAACAACCGATCTCTTATGACCAAATGGATCGGTCCATATAAAGTGGTACGAAAAGTCGGAACTCATGCGTATGAGCTCGATATACCAAAGGGTACCAGGCTGCACAGGGTCGTCCACACCACGTTGCTGAAGCCGTTCCACAACCGAGCAGACCCACAAGCCATGGACGTAGAAGAAGATGAGGACATCGAGTATGGCGTCGAGGAAATTGTAGATTCGGTACGCAGGAAAGGCAAGGTCTGGTACCGAATCCGATGGCAAGGGTACAGCCCTGAAGATGACACCTGGCAAACGCTGGATACCATGTCTTGCAGGAACGAGGTGAAGGCATTCCATGACAAGTTTCCAAAAAAACCAAGAGATGCGCGATTTTGTTGAACCTATGCCTGGGGGTTAAGGCAGTCGAACGAACCTATGCCTGTGGGTTAAGGCAGTCGAACCTATGCCTGGGGGTTAAGGCAGTCGAACGAACCTATGCCTGTGGGTTAAGGCAGTCGAACCTATGCCTGGGGGTTAAGGCAGTCGAACGAACCTATGCCTGGGGGTTAAGGCAGTCGAACGAACCTATGCCTGTGGGTTAAGGCAGTCATACCTATGCTTGCAAGGTTAAGGCATTTGGAATCTACGGATTCAACCGGTGCTATATGCACTACCTACGCTTGCAAGGTCAAAGCATGAGGTCATACCTTTCCTACCTTCTATTGGCTTTTTCCCACTGGGTTTTGCTGATAAAAAGGGAGGTTTTACTGGTGCCCGAACCATATGGACAATATAATAGGGCACACCGGCCACCGAATGGGCCCCACAATCGATGACTCGATTAGATTGGGATGTTGGAACCTGGCATTAGCAGCGGGAACCAAAGGTTTTGGCCCATTCATACATAGAGTAGGACATTCACTCAGAGCCCTGAAAGTAGCAGTCGGGACGCCTGCTTTCCAACGGGGGGGTAATGTTACGAATCTCACATGAGGGTGGTCTACGCAGAGGCGGAAAACCGAAGCCGACAGCCGCTGAGGCCAACGACGTGGATTGATCACCCACAGCAGGCCTAGCAATGGGCCCTCTAGCTCATACCTATGAGTTGAGTAGAGAGACTGGCCGGGACAAGGAAGTGTGTGCACCGTTCTAGCGAGGACCAAGAGGGTTGGGGCTAGGTCGTATTGGCTTATGGGATAACTGCTTCTTACGGAGGAGGATCGGTTCAAGGCATATGTTTGATTTCCAATCATTGATTTCCAATCATTGATTTCCAATCATTGATTTCCAATCATTGATTTCCAAGACTGCTTATATCTCCGTTATTGATTTCCAAGCTGCTCCGTCATTGATTTCCAAGCTGCTCCGTCATTGATTTGCAATCATGTCTCCGAGGCTTAGGAAGCCCATGCCACAGGCATGTGGAGGGGGGGCTAGGACGACCCCCGAGATGTCTATATAAGGGGCCTCTGCTACCTAGATAGAAAGGGCAGAACCCAAGCACTGTCTTGTATAATTCTTCGAAAGCACTATATCTCTATACTTCCTTGCACACTTCTTCGAGAACCCGTTCATCACCCTCGCGCACCCGCCCCTGTTGTGCTCGCCACTTGCTAAGCTAAAAGACCCTTTCGCCTTTTAACTTTGCCACCTGCTAGCCAAAGGCCCTTTGCCACGAGCAGGCCACGCGACCTACCACTAAGGCCACTAGGAGCTCGCTAAGCTCTCCAATTCGTAGTAGGCCCGGACTCAACATCCGCCCCTCTAACACAGACACAATGGTACGAGATCACAATACGGCCGGCTTACAGAACCCCTTACCTATACCATGACTAGGGCAGTTACATGTCATTCGATTATTTGAAGGACACATTGAGGATTGGTCAGTACGTGAAAAATTCCATTTCAAAGTGACAGCTAAGGATACCGCTCTAGCCATATTTAAGGACAAAGAAAATACATGTGACTGGCGATTTCGAGCAGAGAAACAGGTTGATAACAGCATCAAAATCAGTGTATTAAATCCTCTAAACTCGTTCAACTGCTTGCTACCTATCAGTATTAGCTCCAGCGACATTTTCCACAATACATATATACTTACGCACATGTCAGACTCCCCATAACAAGTAAGTTCTATTTGTCTCTTTATTTCATGTTAAATCACTTGCGCTCTATCCCTTTGTTCCTTGTTTAATTAAGTAACTTGCTATAAAGTAACTGTAATATTGGATATACTTCTATTTGATACTTACTCCGTGTGGTATTCGAGTGTCGCTATGGTATTGTAGAACCGTTGTAATTGAAAACCTTTGACCATAATTCCGTAACGCCTAGGCCGTTGCAGAATCCAGGCCGTTCCGGTATAGCCCAGGCCATTGCAACGGCCCAGAACATGGGCAGCACATGCCTCCCGCGGGCGGCATACCCTCTGTGCCGGTGACGGGCAATTAATATAATTCCTCAATTTGGTAAATGTGAATCGAACAAAATATTCTGCTACACTCAAAAAACACCCTATGAAGTCATTTTTGACCACCCCATCCACATTACATACCCTTTTTCTTGATTAGTGGGAGATGGCAGACATTGAACAAGGGGAATTCGGGAAAATTACCTCAAGCCCTTCAAATGATGAAGTACATGCTTGTGTAGTTACAACTCATCACCTTCATCTCTCAGAGGATGATGAATGGAATGGAGACGAGGATACTACTGAGTTTATTGCTACTGTAAAAATCTGCAACATTTCCTTGCAATAGGTATTCGAAAATTAGTTTCTTATCTACGGGGTTCTTATTCATGGGGGTTCTAATAGACGGGGCCTTATGGTTCGGGCTATATAGACCATCTTGTGCTGAATATCGATGCGCTAAGTGGAATTCGGTGAAGTTTGGAGCAATCATAATTATAATATCTTTTGTCTACATCTTGTTGCACGATTTCTTTTTACTCTAGAAAATTCACAGCTATTTCTTAGTTATAGGATCCAAGTAAGGTGCAAAACGGTACTTTCTTAATCACAGGTACTTATTTATATGCAGATTGCTAGGTACTTCAATTCCTCGATTTTAAACCAAAACGAAGCAGGTTCTACCTAGAAGTATACAACCAACAGGTAGATGCTGTTTTACAGAGTTATGGGAGATCAAATGGCACGATGCTACAACAAAAATTATATTTTTGCAGTTGTGATATGGCCAAACCTGATAATAAAGGGCTATATGCGAAGCTATTACAAAAACTTAGCCTGAATCTATTGCAGTCGCTGGGATAGCTCCAGCTATGTATACCGTTATCAATTCTTTTTCTTTTTGGGTAAATCAGTACTCGTAAACCTTTATCAATACAAGTGCATTATACACCAAATTGAATAATCATTTAAATTGCCCGTGAGCGGCCCAGAACATATACAGTACCTACCGGATCTGCCTCACTCGACTCTGAAGCAATGGAAGTAATTCAATGCTATCGAACACATACACCGAATATATACAATTCTCTGTTACTCTTGCTCTTGGTTTATTATAAAGTCTTCTTTATTGAACCTATCTGATTCACACTGCCTCATAATCCTTCAATACCCCATTTATTACTATAAGTGGGGAGCCTGGTGTGTAGCCGAAAAAGAAGCCCATACAATTTGGCTAGTGCCTTTACCACTTCGTTTCCCGTGTATCTTATCAATTTCCAGGAATAATTCACCAGAGTCTTGATTCACAGAGCATACTTCACTATGGTATCAAGTAGTCATTGTATGCGATCAAAAGTAATGCGTTTGCCACCGATGATCTTTGCCACATCACAATTACATACCACGGCCACGGCATAAACGTTGTTTGAGGAGGGGCTTCCGAAAATACAGAATTTGTAAAGAAATAGGAAATTTCATACTTTGCAGGCTGTAGCTATTGCTGATGATGGGGTACTGTTGGTTAATGTATTTTTACACGTCAATAAAGCTATAGGATCTGGAAGATACTAGTACCAATTTACTAGAAGGCTTGAATTGCAGTTTTATCCCTATCCTCAGTATGGCAAGTAACTTTCCACATATGCCAGCATGCATTGCTAAACCGTAGTCAACGATACATACGAAAGTGAGTTTCCTATAACGAAGGTAAGGCTTTATTCCCTTTCTAGGGTAACTTTGGGCATTTGAGTCTGAAATATTGCCATTATATTGGGTGACCAGACAAGGTCAATCCCCTTTTGGGCCGGCACAGTTAGACCAATTGTGTTTGTACTAATAGGTATTGATTCAAATATATAGCTATTATATATATGGATAGCATTCTGCCACACCTTCATTGTGAACCAGGTCACGCGACGGCATGTAGCCCTATCAGGAGTCATGCTAACCAAACTACTCTCACTGGTTGATTGTGCTATCCTTCTACGTGTGCAACTTTGCGTACTTACGCCTCTGCCAGTCGCAGTAGCTAATTGAACGTCTCCAACCTAAATGCGATATCTGTGGACAAATTAATACCTAGTTATGGTACTCTCTACTCTCTAGGAGTGCCTGTGCACCGTGGCTACGGTAGTGAGCAACTTGAGTAATTACAGCTGGATTCAGTTCGTTTCAGATTGTTCCATTTTAATCCTACCGCTCACACAAGTTCAGATTTGCACCCTTACAATAGTCGAAGTCCTGCATGCTAGCTGCAAGGTTTAAATTTAAATTTCTCTGGTCCGCTATAGCGTCACATCATTTAAGGGAACCAAGCTGTAGAGCTCTAGAAGTGGTAGCGCTTTGAATGATGTCATCTTACCTTGTATAATGCCGCAGTGAAATGTCTGGCGCCCCAGTCAACCAAGATTACTCGCGGTCGCTCCCAATTACAAGTGACCAAGCTACTTACCATTGACCTTACTATTATTCACACTTGGTATATGCCTGTAATGCTATACTTTTTGTAACATTTCTGTACTACAGTACAATATTTCACAGTCCTGGAACATATGTCAACAAGTTGGGAAAGTTAGTTACCCTCAACTCGGCGACCAACAGCTCTAGAGCAAATGTAGCAATATGCGTATACCCCCCACTTTACCACAGTGTTCGTGTATCCAGGAACGTAATCGAGGTTAACCATCTGACTTCACTGCCGTTGGGCATAACCATGGTAACGCTAGGTGTCCCTCAATTGCGGCGATAATGTCTCGGGACCATGGAATTTGAACGCATTTATGAATCGCCCGCTAATTGAAGGTGTACAAAATTTAAAATGGGCAAACGAATATCAATTGCCGAGATGAGAATCTGCTCACAGCTTAATCTCGTATCTTCTGTCTAGCAATCTAGATCTCCTATACCTACTGCTAGCCTACACAATAGCCTATGATTGCACTGAGCCCACCTACCCTGTAAGCGTCTGGCATGTGACACTACAAATGTCGTGCAAGAGCTTAAGCCCGGCTTGTTTTCAAAATTAAATCTGTGTTCCGTTTTACGAGCTCTATTCCAGAACCCCCGGATATTCTCCTGAATACCTAGTAGCCTTCTCCCCACAAAACCAACCCGCAGGTAGAACTATAGTTTGCCAGAGCTTTACAATCAATATACAGGGCTAGCATTGACCTGGGTGAGTGGGCATGATTCGTGCAACCAAGTTACTGACTGACATTCCCCAACTAAGACTTAAATTTTTGAAGATCTTCTATATACTTTGAATGAGATTACACGAGGGCAGCAGGAGTTGGAGGGGTGGGACTGGTACATCACAGTATCATCACTGTATCACATGTAAATCCAGAACTAGAAAATGGGCGCATGGGCAACAACTATTCTTTGCACATGTCTAGATCTAATCTGGTTTATGTTTAACAGTAGCAATCATAGCTGACCACGGATTCCTGGTCCTGATTATCCGCTGGCGAGGTGTTTGAGGGCGCAAGACATCGCCTTTTTTTTTTTTTTTTTTAAATACTCAGTACTCCTATGCAGCCCCGTAGGGGGGCTATGAGGAGCCACGCGGAAGCCCGGTGGATTCAAGGGTAAGGCAAGTTAATCTGCCAGACCCGCGCAAACTAAATACAATGAAAAGGAACAAAAGAGACGCTGCCCCGTGCTGTCACTAACGGACTTAGCCGATGACTCGAGAGCCTGACTGAGCTCGCCTCCTGAACCAACTGTAAAACTATGACTGTAAATAACTCGAATAAGAACTGTAGACAAAGGGGACTCGTAATAAGACATCGCCTATGCACGTCCTGGGCTCGCGAAAATTTCAATGTATCCATCTCGAGCCCGAATGAATGACCCAAAAGCTTAGTCCTCCACCTCTTCTTGCCCCTCTGTTCAATTTAGGTTCAAATTGCCTGCTGTGCGCGCACGCACAGTATCACCCATTACCTCGTTAACTCCACGTACACTGGCAGTCCTTCCGCTAATATGTTACGAGGCAAGTCAGAGCGCCATTGTTGCCCATGCGCAGTTAAAGGGTAAGTGGAGGCACCGACCTGGAACACAAGTAAACAAAAGGGAGCTATAAAACAAGGCTGGATCTCCTCATTTACTATACCCCGGACTCGATCCAGATCCAACCACTACCCAGTCGAGCTATAACTATCAGCGCAAAGTTGTGATACGTCTCTAAATACGACTGTTATCATGGATCCAAACGCAGGACCAGATGGGTCTAGACACCATTCATCTTCTGGGTCATCCTCCTCTCACAGACAGAGCTCCTCACACTCAAGCTCCCACTCAGGCTCCAAACACAAGTCGAGAGAGGAGCGTCCTTTGGGGTCTGAAAACTCATATGACAGCAGTGGAAGACTAACAAACATGTCACATGCCACAAGTGCGGCGTCAGATAGGCACAAACACTCAACCGGTCCTCCAGGTTCTGGACAAGGCCAATACGAGTGGATCATGGCACAGCAAGGAATGAGCAGGGAGAACTATAGCCCCATCGAGTCGCTCCGAAGTGGATATGGGTCCTCATCCCTGTCACATCATTCTTCCGTTATAGAGGGTTCCCGATCCGGATCTCACTCTAGATCTGGAAGTGTGACTGCCCCTTATTCCCCTTCCAGTGCACCAAGTGGAGCAGATGGGTCTAGACACCATTCATCTTCTGGGTCATCCTCCTCTCACAAACAGAGCTCCTCACACTCAAGCTCCCACCCAGGCTCCAAACACAAGTCGAGAGAGGAGCGTCCTTTGGGGTCTGAAAACTCATATGACAGCAGTGGAAGACTAACAAACATGTCACATGCCACAAGTGCGGCGTCAGATAGGCACAAACACTCAACCGGTCCTCCAGGTTCTGGCGAAGGCCAATACGAGTGGATCAAGGCACAGCAAGAAATGAGCAGGGAAAACTATAGCCCCATCGAGTCGCTCCGAAGTGGATATGGGTCCTCGAACCTGTCATATCATTCTTCCGTAGAGGACTCCCGATCCGGATCTCACTCTAGATCTGGAAGTGTGACTGCCCCTTATTCCCCTTCCAGTGAACCATCACCAAGTGGATCGTACCACAGTGGATCAAACCGCAGTGGATCAAATAAGAGTACTCCGGGGTCGCATGGGAATGGGCCACATCACAACAGTAGATCTCATCATGATAGCTCTGGATCCCCGCATAGCGAGGTTTACCATAGCGACTCTCGCAAGAGTAGTCGCCACAATAGTTCACACCATGATGGTACCAGCTCGCCTTTGACGCATGAGCCTTCAGGGTCGGGCTCTGGAGGCACTCACGATCCCCGTGAGAGAGAACAAAGAGACAAATCAAGACGAAACAAGTACCCACAAACGATTGGAAATAACCCCAACCAGAGTCCAGTGAGCCCGTTTATAACTAGATTGTCGCACAAGATTTGTTACTCAATGGGGAAGCCAAGACCAACGGAAGAGGAGAAACATCGTAAGAGGAGAAACATCGTAAGAAGTGACCTTACCAGGCCCTCGCTGCTAACGCACTCCACTCATGACTGACGCGCACGTGCGGGCAATTCAAGTGCATGATTATCAAGTGTGTGTGACCGATCGTAGTGCCTTCGGCGGTAGTATAAGCTCAGGATACAGAAGCTAAGAGTGGGGGGGGTCTTGGGGGTCTTGGGGGTCTTGGGGAGAATGTTTTTTTACATGATTGAATTTTCAGACAGTTTCTTTGGCCATGGGGTCGGAAGGACTGGAAAGTGGTTATTTCATGAAGCACATAGTGTAGGTGACACATTTGCGGATGGGTAGGAGGCTGTTCCCGCACCACATGTTATGACTGGTCTCTATCCTTTATACAATATTCAGGGTATAAAATCAAAAGAGAAGCGGCAAAATCTACGCCCAGAGGGCTCTGTATCCTATAATTTGGCTCCTAAAGCTTGGCGAAGGAACCCAGATCATATCAGTATATCCTGTATGCTTGCGACTCCTCTGTAAGTACTGGTGAGAACCGAGCGTTGCCACGATGGCCACACAAGGGCAACCTAGTTCAAACTTCACGGGCCTCCCACCTTTGTTTTTATTTATTATACGTATTCAAGCTATGTAACCTATGATGAGAGACCACATCTCCGAAACAAGTCCGCCCCAGGACCGGGCCCTGGAATCCAACCTCACGGCCTGGCCCAATAAACAAATTTACCTTTCAATAGTGGCCTGCCACGACAGACAAGGCATCTAGTGGTACTATAACGTTACTGAACATTGTATATCAAGTGCTGTAATCATAACCGATAGTAGGCACTATATAACCCAGAGCGTGGCCCCACCACCGACTCGAGTACAAAACCGTAAAATCTTGCGGAGAAGACTGCAGTCTTATTTACGGACGGGCGGTTTTTGCCAAACGCTCTCTCCGCGTCTTATTCATGACTACTTTCTTAATCATCCTTACGTTCTTAATCATAGGTACTTTCTCATGCATGGTGTACCCGAATGTTTTAGTTGCAAAGTTGTAAATACAAGCACCTCCGACATATAGCCCACACATAACTCAGATACAACTGTTCTAGCCATGCTTTCAAACAATCCCTTCACCTAATTGAATATGAGATAGAACTTGGAAAGCCTCAGGTTCTGTATCAGATTCAGTGCCGTCGGAATCATCAGAGCCGGTGCAGAAGTAATGAGTAATTTCCAAAAAAAATGAAAAAGAGAGATCAGAGTCGGTGCGTACAAACGTGCATAGGTAAAGGCGATGTTGAAGTTTGACCAGCAACTACGGTTTTCATGGCTAATGCGTGCTAGAATATTCTACATTCCACAACACCTTTCTTATTCGCGTTTCATACCCATAGCAAATCTGTCCCGACCTTACACAGCGTCTTATTGGAAAGTACTTTCTTATACATTATTACTTTCTTGTCCGCGAGATTTTACGGTACCTGCCTATAAAATTTGCCACATTCCAGAACTCAATTCACATACACAATTGTAATACTTGCCCAAGGCGCGCGTACACCATATGTCTCCAACTATTGGTATACCACCTCTGTATACTCTAGGTAACTGTCTACACAAGATCTAAGTATAATGAGACTTGCTTCTGGGGTCGGAAGCACGCGTTTTGTCATCATGGAATACTTACTCTGAATTACGTAACCTTCCCCTGTGGTTTCGCAAAATTGGGGACTCTAGATCATCCCAAATTCTAGGCCACATTCTCTGTGAATGGAACCCCAACTATACGACTCTACCTAGTGAAGCCACAGGAACGTTTGCCTCCATGATTTCCCTCACTACTCAGAGGCAATCAGGAAATCACGGAGGGATTCTTCTATCTGTAGCTACATTGACCTATCAAGTTCAGGGGAAATTGACCCAAGCATAATCCCTGGCTCACAGCTCACATGGTCTGCTCATGCACTGGCCGGCTGTATAGTTGACTCTGCACAAAGAAACTCCACCCAATCTGAATGTAAACCCCAGGCTGGCAAAAGGTATCAGGCAAGGGCCATATGCATAGCTAGCCATACCAACTATTGGTTACCCCAACGTAATTCAAAGATGGCCAGAAATGGCATGCCCTCGTGGCTATGATATAAAAGTTTCCTACTCTTTCTTCCAATATACTTCATATAATCTAGATTACTCCAATCGCCTAGCCTAACATTTAAAATCACACCTCCACAAAAATGAGTTCCAACGCAGAGCGTGACCCCCATTCAACGGTAAATTCCCCCTCAGCTTCAGAAGAGGTATCAGCCAATGAGGCACAGCAATCACCAACAGCTTCTAGATCTAGCCCTGGAGCTTCGGGAATCACAGACCCATTGGACATGGTTGCCATTCAACTCAAACTTGCCTCCCTCGAAGGGAAGTCACCAGCAGCTTCCGTCAAGTCTAATACATCCGAGCACTCCAGAGTTAGTATATGTTCCCCAATATCCTCCGTGAAGGAGTCCAACTATTTAAGAGTCCAACCTGGACCGTTGCAATTCTTGTTGGTGGAAAACTCTCCATCAGCGGCACACTCACTCGCTGGGTCAATCAAGGAAAGAAGCGGTTCATCACCAAGCATAGGGACACGGCAACCGCAGACCATGACAGGATCCACCACAGAGTTATTTTCCATTAGCTCTGGTTCGACTGACTCAAGTGGCTCACCATCAAGGCGAGCGCCATCAATTTCAGAGTCGTTACTCTCAAATTCCGGAACAATCGAATCATTTGGTGCACAAAGATCTCGCACTCCATCCGTTGCGGAATCCTTAAAGTCCAGTGCTGCATCTATTAAGGAACTGTTCTCAGGCACATCTGGGTCCACCAGGGAATCTCCTAGATCAAACCATGCCGGTGCTCGACGCGTTTCTTCCATTTCGAGCGCAGATGCGTTCCGACAAGACTGCACTACTAGGGCTGAAAAGGTCAAGGAAGCTTTGTCAAGAATGCCGTCAACCAATACTCCAGGTAAGCCCAAACACCGATCGGATTCCGGCAACGCAGTGACCTCCCCAGGGAAGAAGAAAGCTAGGAAAATACCAGATGTATCACCGCTCACTGCAAAGCTTGTGTTTGCGGTTGCTCAGTCTATGGGTGGCCCAGAGATGCCTGAAGGACTTATAGAGAAGCTCGAGGAGAGGAGATCCAGAAAGAAGTAGATCAGGAACGATAGATGGTAGTGGGGCCTCGCTGTTATTTGAGTTTCACCTGGAGGCCGGTTTTAACTGGTTTATGAGCACTTTATTTTATCTTTGGCTTACATAGGGAAAGAGAAGGAATATTACAATTCTGAAGAGTGCAAGTGATCAGTACATGGATTCTCTCAAACCACGAGTAGACAACTACATACCTAGGAAATGTTGTGGTAAGTTCCAATAACATGTACAAGTTAGTAAGGCCTACTACAAACCTGTGAATCCAAATTTAAATATATTGGGTAGAATAATTCAGGAAGTATCATACGTCTCCTGACCTACAAGGGCAAAGCATCGGATGTTTACTGGAACCAATCGCAGATCAAAATAAGGCCCCTTTCTTTTGACATGACGCAAAGCATGGGATAATCCTGGCACCCAAAGCGTTATGTCCACGAGTTGATCAGTATAACGGAGCTAAGTCCGAGAGTAAGAATCTCTAATTTTTGTGGATAATACCTCGGTAGTTTCGGAATAACAGAGTCTAGGTTAACATACTCAAAATATGCATAGTTATATATTTTCTGGGCCGCTCGCGGGCGGCATACCCACTGTGCCGGCCGCGGGCAATTAATATAATTCCTCAATTTGGTAAATCTCAATCGAACAAAACATTCTGCGACACTCAAAAAACACCCTAAGAAGTTATTTTGACTGCCCTATCCACATCATATACCCTTCCTGTTGATTAGTGGGTGACGGCAGACATTGAACAAGGGAGAATTCCGGAAAAATTACCTCAAGCCCTTCAGATGGTGAAGTACATGCTGGCGACGTTAACAACTCATCACTGCATCTCTGATGATGAATGGAATAGGGAAGAGGATACTGAGTTTACTGCTGCCCTAAAAATCCACAACCCTATCCAATGGGTATTTGGAAATTAGTTTCTTATCTGAGGGGGTTCTTATTGACAGGGCCTTATTGCTCAGGCTATATCGACCATCTTATGCTGAATATCGATACGCTATGTGGAATTCAGTGAAATTTGGAGCAATCATAATTATAATATCTTTTCTCTACATCTTGTTTGCAAGATTGATTTTTATACTAGAAAAATCCAGGCTATTCCTCACTTATAAAATCCAGGTCTGGTGCAAAGCGGTACTTTCTTAATAACAGGTACTGTTTTATATGCAGATTGCTAAGCTACTCCAAGTTCTTAATTTTAAACCAAAACGAAGCAGGTTCTACCTAGAATTATACAACAGGTAGATGGTATTTTACAGGGTTGTGGGAGATCAAATGGCACAATGCTACAACAAACCTCATACTTTTGCAGTTTGATATTGCTAAACCCGATAACCTTTACCCAACTACTGACCTTACGGACTCAGAGTTTGATATTTTAGATACTCTAACTCCTAGTAAACCACAGTTCACCAGGCATCTATAACTACCGGTGTTTCGAAACCTTCTACTCTTATTGTTGTCGACGATACCCTAAGAATAATCTGAAATGCTTAATTTATTAACATACGAAAGTATCAACAGATCATGACTATATTGCTCTAGCTGAACCAAATTGGAATGTTAGAGGGGGGTCTAATCGACTGGGAAATCAATGAATCTGTTGCAGTCGCTGGGAAATTATCAATTCTTTTTTTTTCTAGTAAATCAGTACTTTATCAATACATCAAATTGGGTATCATTTAAATTGCCCGCAGCCGGCACGTGGGTATGCTGCCCGCGAGCGGCCCAGAACATATACTATGCAAGTTGCTGTCAATAGTCTCACTTTTCATGGATAATACTAGCATTGATGTAGTTAGATATACCGTAACTATCCTCATGTTTCCCTTACTGGGACCGAATAGGAGTAATGAGTATAAAATATAAAAAAAACATCCCGTAACTAATGATGAGAGTTACTCTGAGAAAGACTAGGTTCCCCACATAAATAATATACCCAGCAGATGACTTAAGGTCATATCCCATGGCCGGTCCACAGGGGTCGATTTTTAGACAGCCCCCGACAATACCAAGAGCTCAGTGCATGGCGACAACATGGGGCACTGATCAGGTTTAAGGCATACCATTTGAAGTAAAGAGCAGGAGTTTGGCTCAACGTCGGTCAAAAGGTCTATGTGGCCTCTCGTGCCATATGTGGCCCCAAGCCCTTCGAGAGCGGCTTCAAGCTGTGTAAGAAATCAAGTACAAGCGACATCTCAGAGCCTACAATATCGCAATGGACGCACAGCTTAATACGGACGACGCACAACTCGCTTATACTCCATTCGAACATCCTAATCTATTCTCTTTATTTTGGGATTATGGAATTCTTGCTAGTGTTTGCTTTTCTACAAATATGTATGCTGGGCAATATTATGCAAAGCTTCCTATTGGTATCGGTACCAGTAGTACTGACGACTTTGAGCCTCGCTCCTGGAATCCTTTACTGTCTGGTGAATTGCAAGTTTGGCTTGGGATTTTAATTTTAATTGGGACTTTGAAGTTACCTAGAACCTCTGACTTTTGGGATCCTCAAGTTCTAAAAGCATTAGGGGGTAGTGGAAAGGATAGCCGGAAGGAAAAGATGTCAATGAAGCGCTTTCAGCAGATTCGGAGGTTTTCCATATTTCATAGATTGAGCAGTGTCCGTCCGGCTGCGGCCATATGTCGCGTAATCTGCATGCCAAGTTTATATTGCCGGGGGCTGTCTAAAAATCGACCCCTGTGGACCGACCATGGGATAGGTGTTAATCCATGTCTCAAGATACCCTGTACAGTGCACCTAGTCGCAGCAGGGTCTAGCTCTAGTCCGATGTACCACCAAAAGCTATAGTCATGTTTGGACTACCGCATCCACTGGTTTATAACGAACCATGTCAGTTTAAAGACATAGGTCGAGCTAGGTGGATGGTAACACGCTTACTGAGGTATAACGGTCCCTGTCAGGTGTATTATCTTTAAACTGACAAGGATCGTTGTTCGCCAGTGGATGCGTAGTAGGCATGGTCATGGCCCAACGTTGTGGTGGAGCATCCGGACCAGCACCGAGATACACGCAAATAAATAACTAAACCAACCAAACCACGCAATTATGAGGGGTGATATATGAATGATAAGAAATATTTGGGGGCCTGACCCAGGTTTGCGTTGATCTTGTGATTTGGTCACCCTTAACTATTGCTATTTGCGACCAGAATCAACTTTAAAAGGAGACTAGGATTTTCTTTTTGATGATCATTTCTGCTTCAGCTCTTGAGGGAAAAGATATGAATACCGTAAATGGAATAGCACAAAGGTGGATTTCTGCGCATGAGTAGCTACAGTTTCTTATACAGGACAAATCTGTCTCTGATAATTTCAAGTGGTCGAATATTAGTGGTATTGGAAAAAATTAAATTAACTGAAATTTACTCTGTACATGTAGAAGTATATTCAGGCCAGTAATCGTGACTATTGGGGTACTATTACAAATCCGGAATTCATTAGTCTCGTGATTACTCTCATATGAAGTTGCTGCCGAAAACAGTTAGCTCGGCACTTGTCGACTTAATAACATCCATCGTAGGAAAGATTAGCAACATACGACAGATGGCGAGGAAATTAACTTGCCATACAGTTGTCTTCCCCCCGGTAGTTGGACCCTGAATCCTCTGGCTGCGGAATACGTAACCTAACCAATCTACACATCTAATTTGCAAAATTGCCGGCAAAGGAGACGTTTTCGTACTCGCATTGATATTACGATTAGCAGGTACCTATATTGGACTTGGTCGACTGACAGCCGGGGAAATTGCACGTGCACAGGAAGGCCATCGACAATTATTATTCTTGATCAACACATAGGATAGGTGACTCATAAAACTGTCTCCTCAATGACTCGTCTCCTCAAAAATTATTAATAGTTTTCCGAATTCTGCATGTGAACTTTTCGAGTGTGTAAATCACAGAGGTGTGCTTGTGGCGGACTGTTCTATCACCGATACGTAATATGTGCCAGCTCTGGGCCCCGATCGGTCCCGAAGTGATTCATCCGCTGTTGAAACTGTTCATCCTTAGTCTGGTTGGCACAACACCCTCGTAGGTTCATCCTGAGGCCTGGAGTTAGGATAATTGGTTTGTAGTCTGGTTGGCAGATTGTTTGGTTAGAAACTGAAATTCAGGTTTGACATGAGCTGAATGTATACCGCCAAGAACCGTTAGAGATCGAAGGTAGCCTGGCTGGCAACCTGAGCTACTTAGGTTGTGCTACGAGGCCTGGTACCTTTTTACCGGTACCTGGTATGTACCTAATGCCATCATCGGAACCGAGTAGTAAGAGTTAGAAGAGGCATGTTGATTCTAGAACACAACTTCAGGTCGCACATGCACGTTCCCACCAAATACTGCCATCAACATTCAGGAAGCCTTCCATGACGTGGTGATGCATAACCATTCCAAAAGTTAGACTACTTGGCACTGGCCGTGCTAAACCGCTAGGTATTCTAATTGGCTGACTAACAGCTAGCTGTACTTAGTCTTGGCAGCGCAGCCAGAAACAACCGCCGCCGGAACCCCGTTGCTGCGCCCAACGATCAGCCAACCTGTCCATAAATCCTAGACGTGCAGTTGCAAACCAACATCAACAAGCTGGGCAAAACAGAGGTGCCTGACCAAGGAACATTTAGTCAAGCTTCATTTTTGTGGATGCCTGCGGCCTATCCAGGGCCCCTGTAGATCCTCTCCATGCGGCCGGGGGCAGTGAGCGACTCCCTCCGCAGAGTCATTCCTTTTGCGCACCACTCGAAAGGCTTGTTCATCATCACTTCCTAATAATATCAATTTGCAGCTTTTCGCAACCACCTCCCAACAATTACAACGGACCTCGGCCCATATTCTAGGATTCGTCCGTCGAAATGCATAACGGTCCTATGGGCGTTCGCCCCTCGCGATGAGCGTCCACAAACAAAATGAGGCGAGATCGCTTAGGTTGTAAGGTGGCGCAATAAGGATTTGGTATTCTGGCCTGAAGCACATATATATAATTAGTGGCCGGGTACCCGCTCCAGACTCTGGCTTTTAAACCTCACTGCAAAAGCACTGCAAACGTTCCCAGGGACCGAACTATCGGATATTCACTTCAAAAGGTCGCAGTGCCACGACTGCAAACGCTAACGGGCTTACTACTTGTTCTTACATACTTATTTACAGCTGCTGATTGTATTCCTATACATTACGTCACGAAGAAATCGGAAAGTCGTGGGAATATATATATACCCTTAACTTCTATTCTCTGAGGTAGGTACAGTATTTGTTGCTTTTGCGTCTTTAGCAAATTCAAGCTTATAAAAAGAGGCGGCTCTGCAGGGATTGCTTATTTTTTCCCCAAACTTCTCCTATTTTTACAAATACCCCTTGTCGGCGGTTGGCGCTGTGAGCGACAACTCAGTTCAGCTGGGACATTAATTCATTGCAGTCACCAGCGTTGATTTTTTATCCGGTTCATCTCAAAAATACCACACCGAAAATCACCATGTCAGCCATAAACGTTCAAACAAATCATTGCGAGCGACTTCGGTCCCCGAAACTCGTCCTCCGATCAACAAACAGAGCGCAAGGTTATCCGAAAGTCGGTTATCGTGAACCCATTCATATCCGCCGACACCGAGCCGATCCCGAAACCCTCTGCCCTGAATCTGAACACGATGATTATGGACATCAGCATCGTATATCATTGTCGACGATGAAAGGACGCCTTGTACCACGAAGTACGCGTTGTGACTCAGAATACGATTGCGACTACGGGACACCATCAAACATTTCTTCCTCTCGATCGCGCGGTATTATTTATCAGGATTCCTGTTCATCAAGTTCTTCGAGCTCGGTGGCTGGGGGCGTGGATGTTTTTGAGGTTTCACCATCCAGGCCTGGGTTTGTGATGTCGCCTGGTGTTTCCCCAGGACATGCTATGCATCACATAGAACAGCAGGGGTACTTTTCTGCAACACCATCAAGACAGAATTCACCATACAATACCGTGAGAAGTGGTGTTCGATACCTTCCTGTGCATAGCCAGGACGAGGCTTGGTCCGAGGAGCTCGACAGGGGTGATGAGGTCGATGTAGACCATTCAGAGGAAGAGGATGAGAATGAGGATGAGTTGGGAGATCGAAATCCGGACTACTGGGCTGAGGAAGAGCATACCCGATTTTCGGACCCAGGTTATGCCTACGCCGGTCAACAGTCCCAGCATTATCGCTATCAAAACAATACACCGGTGGCTTCAGGGCCAGCACCCCCGCGAAAGACTACCACACCAACCGGCACTATTCGCGTTAACGGCGAAATCGTTAATGCTGCTCTCCCCAAACGGCGTACACTAGCACCACCCGAACCCACACCTCAATCTGCATTTTTCGGGTTCAACCCCACTCCTCGCTCTCAACGTGCTCCCTCTAGTACCGGTACCGGGACTGTTCTTCGTCGTGGACTTCATCGACATCAGCAGCGGAGGCATAGTGAGGGAGATACCGATGGTCACATCCATGGGCCAACCCAAGATGAGTGCAGACAATGTAACGGCGAGGGATGTGTGCGAAGTCTGGCAGTGAAGGAATTCATGAGAAAGAGCGATGAGGAGGGGAGAATGGCTGGTCACCCGGAGACATGGGGACCAAGTGTGAGGGATTTGATGGGGTATCATGGGTAGGAGAATGGAGTTATGAGTGGATTGGGGCAGGAAGGTGTTTGTGTGTTTGATACCCTCTCCACTTAGTATTAAAATGTTTCCCTTTCCAGTTGGATACCCGATTGACGAGCTATACCCTATTTGTTCGTACACTTAGCCTGCGTTGTGGGCCTGTGCTTACGGAAACCCTGAACCTACGCACAGTTTGCTCCTTTTAGGATTGATAGGCGTAAGAGATACGTCTTTTCGGTCAACGTAGCTTCGGCTGGAGCGGAAGCCCGTTTTGTCTTGAGCACAACTCACGACATACTCACCTGTGCTAGTCTATGACGGCCTCGAGTCGCTAGTGAGCTGAGGCTCGGAGACTCGAGAAGGGGAACAATTGTGGTACATTTGTCATAGTGGAGGATTCCATGGGAAGGTTTATACCCTTGCCAATGTGGTTATTTGAAAAGCTAGTATAGACGCAGGTTTTTGGCATTCTTTTAGTTTCAGGGCTTCTTACGATATTATGGTTTATGTTTCATTTTTATGTTTCACAGTGGAACGTAATGATTTTTTTTTATTTGAAAGTCGGAAATTGTTGGGTCGGGGTTCTGGCGGGGTTTTTCTTTCTTTGGGTTTAAATTTAGGGTTTCGGGTTGTTGGGCGCACCTACGTTTAGCATGTGTCTTTTTTGATGATATTTCCCTTCGATATGAGGCAATGAATGAATATGATATTTCTCTTATCTATTATCTAAGATACAGGTGAATGTTGTCAAAATTGACGCTTTTGCCCTTACAAATTTTCATTCATACATACAATGCATAGGGGAAAGTCTGCATGCACCCGTTTTTGTGCATCGATCACGCTACTGTACTCCATATGTCTCGCCAGAAGTAGCGGGCGCTCGCACTGGCACTGCATATTATGCAATGGAGGGGGGTACATTATAACTTTCTCCCAGGCGCAGTATATCTGGTTCGTTGCGGAATCCAGTCCATACCGGAATGGACGGGTCAATTCCAGAGACCAGAATGCATATTTACAGGCTCGGAGATTTCCCTCAAGTACGAGTTATACATGAAATAACACTCAGTTATAAACAACTCGGGAGAAGCTACTAGACCCCAGTCTTGCGGTCGAACTAGAGTAATCTTTACCTTGAATTCCCAACGGATAATGATGTCATTCTATAGCAAGGTTCCTAGGTGTTTGAAAGAGAGTTTTGCACAAACGTACAATGATGAGTACTTCTCTATAGATCGCTTAACGTGTGGATTATTGAAGAGCAAAAACCAGAGACCAGTCGACTCTTGAAAATCCTGTAAGATAGTTACCCCGAAACCTCAGGGGGCTAATGTGTAGTGTCGAAAAGCGAGGCCATGGGCTCAATTGATGAGTTAAAAAAACTATCAAGACTAGCTGCCGTAGTATATAGCCAGGCAATTCAATGATAGAACTTAAGTAGGTATCCAGTCGTTACGTTCCCAATATATTTATCAACCCAACTGAAATACTTGCTAACTGCTAGATGATGCTACCCTCGAACTGTATTGCCTTTGATTAATGATAGAACGCCACGGGATGTATATACAGTGGAGTCGCGTTACAGGAAACCCCCAATATAAGAAACCCCTCGATATTAGCAACGGTGCCGGGTCCCGTCAGAATTATATAAGTTTCTGCTTAGTAATACATACAGATTCTTCTATCGCGACATTGGTTGTATGCGATGTTACAACCACATTGTGCACATTGTTTCTGTATACATTCACTGCCAAACCAATTGCGCAACATGCTATTCTATCTACAAGTGGCCGTCTCTTCACGTCTTCGAATTCCTCATGTTAATTTACAGAAAGGTGGCAAGCTGGAGGATATTCTATATAAGGAAAAGCCGGATATTGAAGGTCTGCAAGGGATGGCAGCGGCACACATCAATCACTGGTGTTTTTAGGCCGCGCTCGAGGATTCCTAGTTTTGGTGTACATATCGCGAGAAACCCTCCGCCAGTTTCTTATAACGCGACTCCACTGTACATCACGTAGGCAAATCCGACACTTGCAGCTGCCAATGCGGCCACCACACTCAGTATGGCAAACATATCACTTTCGACTGCCTGGAGACGGGCAGCTCTAGGGAGCATCAAGGACTGGGAGGATCTTGATCGCCCAATTTGGATCCGAGAAGGAGGAAGAACGTTTGGACACTGTGGAGGCCTTTGTCAGTTTCTTGTATCGACATCTTGTTGGGAGAGGGAGTCCATCATTAGCGGACTGACTCGGGACAGCTAAAAAGTTTCTCCGGCCTAGGACAGAAATTTCTCGCAACTAGCGCATGGAGAGTTATTGGGCCGAACAGTTTACTTCCAAAGCAAGCAAACGATGTCGAATGATCTCTTGCTACTAATTTACATTGGAGCAATAGAAAGAATTACAGAAATAACCTCCTCTGTCTCTTGATGGCTGACCTCACCCCTCCTACAGCGCTTTTTGGTATGTGAATTTCTTTTGGCCAACTCTGCACCAATTAGAGCACGTGCCCTGGCTTTCCTTTGGCTTTTTTTTGCGCAACTTGTTGGAGCAGGTAGAACAAATTCTTGAATGATGGGTTTCTGATGTGGTATACTAGAGACATTGTCGGACGTGTCTTCTACTTCCATATTGGCTGTTGGTGCAGTTGCAGTTTGCGGAAAAAACATATGCTGCATTTTTGTTATATGGGCTTGCTGCGATGTTCGCCAGTAAGAGATTGATGCTTGAATATATAGTGAGCGAACTACTAACTCATGTCCTTGGTTAATATAGATGTCATGTGGTTGTGGTCGTTGTGCTGGTTCCGCTGGTTCTGCAGCTGGTAGATTTGAATCCATCATACTCCAATTGAAGGGAAAATTTGTCCAGTAATTACCTAATGTGGACGTAGTAGTGATAGTGGAATTGGTTGATGGAAGGAGCAGATGCCAACAAGGTAATGTATAGGGGTAATGAACAATTGTAGTGATTGAGCTCATTAAGTTTATTGTCTGCTTCAACGTGCATTACTTACTTTCAAGAAAAAGTTAGATGGAAACCGTTGACACAGATGAATTTGCTCTGGGTTGATAAGTTTCTTTAACTTCGTCCCTAGTTCTTGTACAAAATCCTGCTTTTGTCTAGGCTGTAAGCATCCGCTCAATCAGAGCAGCTGGATATGTAGTGCATCTATTCGTCTTGTATTATAAAATGTCTTGGGATCTAGAAGACGGCCCGGTTGTACCTATCTGAAATCGAAGGTATTCATTATTTTCATTATAATATTCCCAGTTCTGCCAGTTGCTTTTGATGATTAATATCCTGCCGCTTGTGTTCTGGATAGATAGCTGCTGCATTTTCAACCTATTGATGCACATGTGTTAAATCCTTCACAGTCAAAACCCATCCCTTTCTTCCTCGTCGTTAATCATTTTTAAAAGAGAGAAAACACATCCACTTGCAGTCCTTGGGTCTCGCTTTCGCTCCTTAAGCTGTCTAGTATTCGGTGGCTTGCCATGGTACACACGATGATACTCTATCCGCCCTTTCTTTTCTGATCCACTACCAACACAATAGCAAATACTGTGCACATCGAATAATCCTGTAGGCGGCGGTAGGCATCATTTGGATGCGTATTGTTCTCCAGTAATTGATGGATGTTGATGCAACTCCGAAATTTCATCTGTTCTACTTGCTATGTTAGTGAGGCGGGCGGCGGCTACCGCGGGGCTTGCTGTGTTGTAGCCGGCCGTAGTAGTTGTAGTTGGAGTTTCGATGACGGGACTTATTTAATTACCGGACAGGTAGGAAGTACCTGTCCCAGGCCGGAGAAACTCATTAGATTCCTCGCGCGGGTTCGTTGATTTAATTCTGTGCTCTGGATTGTGTCTTCGTCGCATTTTTTGCGTGTGTTTCATTTGGCACTTGAGCGTCTTCATTATTTCAGTGCTACTCTAACTCCAGTCGGAGCATCTGGCATTGCTGGTTAATGACAGCGTGGAAGTCTCTTCTCTTTTCGTCTTTTCGTCTTTTCTGTATGTGCTTTGCCAATCGAACTCGAGATTATTTTGCAGTGTATAGATTAACTTGCCTTGTCCTGAATTCACCCAGTTTTCCAGGTGGCTCATTATGGTACCCCTTACTGTAATCGCATGAGTAAAGAATATCTAAAATAAAAAAAATAAAAATATATACATACGTTTGTATGTACTGTATGTACCAGCATGCATATGTAGTTATAAATTGATAATGTATAGTGTACCATGTGGAACGGAGTACCATACACATATACACATACAGTGTATATGCGATCTCAATTGTAATAGGGGGCAAGGCGACCAAGGGGTAATCGCACACGTACGGTTCCTACGTGTGTGATGAGGAGCGAGGGGCAAGGGGAGCACTGACAAGGTCGACACTCGCGTAGGGGGCTACGCGTGTGTGGGAAGATAGCAGGGGGCAGCAGGGCTGCAGATGGAGGGGGATCAAGGAAGCGAGAGCGCAAGTACTGTATTGTATATACAAGACGTTGGATAGAGAACAGAAAAAAGAGGAAAGAATAGTGCCAACCAGACTAGAAAGAATATATACAAGGAGGCTCGAGGAGCCAAGACTGATCGCTAAGGCCGACAATGGATAAACTTCCCGACGAGAATAACAGATAACCGAAAATGAGAGTTGTGCCAGAAGCTGTCCGACTGTCAACGAGCCAAGAAGCAACGATTTTGACATAATCCTGGCGGAACAAGTTGGACGATTCTGTTGGACCAATGTGCAGAACATGCGGCCGGTATGTGGAAACAGGCAAGCACGTAGCCTTGGTGTGCCCACGCGGGGAAGAAATCGAGGAGGTGGGGGAGCTGGGAGGATATGGACGACCGGAGTAGGTGGTTGAAGAAGATAAAAGATGGGGGAAGAGGAGTATACAGTAGATCTAGTCGAGACGTTCTTCTCCAACCTAGATCTAGTCTGAGTGGAGGGTGAGAGGCGGAAGTTGTAACGAATTTCTTTTGTACCTAGGGGAGGACTGGAGGCGGAGGCATATTTATGATGGGGTTGTTGGCCGTCAGCGGGCGTTGCGGAGGAGGAAGGGGTTATTTCTGTTATTTCATAGGCTGAGAAGGCAGGACGTTTATGTAACCCGTTGTCCCGAGGGTGTACCGAGTCTTCCAAGATGAGGGATCGGGTCCTTCTCATAGCCTTTTAGGCTCCACAGACGTATAGACTCAAAAAAAAAAAAAAAAAAAAAAAAAAAGGGTTTGACACTATCCCCCCTTTAGGCTAGAGCCTCCAGCGACTAGAACAACGAAACAATAACAACACCCTTCTCATGACCTGCGATGCTAAAAACAACAACATCATGCTTCCGTTGGACTTGGCTTTCAAGGGTAGCACTGGTGGAACAGGGCAACCAGGTCCGGGGCATTCTCCTAGTCTTCGGCTGGTCTCCTCATCCCCCAGCCATTTCACCTTGTATTGCAGCCGGTCATACCGCCTCCTTGACCTCTTCGCCTTCAATTACCACGGGGGACGGTGGAGGGTGCTTCTGCCCAGCCTCAGGCCCCGCAGCCCAGGTAGGGGGTCGTCTGCTGCTGGCTCGATCTCTGATACGTGGACGACGGGGTGACGTTTCATATCCTTCGGGAATTTTAATCGATAAGCATGAGTACACTTGCCAATACCTCATATGGACCCAGGGACTTGTGATCGAGCTTGCGGGATGCCGGTTCCGTTCCATCCACAAGTGACGACTGGATTCTCGATCAGACCCTCGTACGACTCGATAGCTATACCTGGTCCCCAGGTTGGTACCAAGCTCGAGCCATTCGCATACTCTGCTTGCCTGGTTTGTGCATATGCCAGTCGGCGATCTCAGTTGCAAATTATTTGGCCGGGGCGTTCTCTTTTGCTTTCTGTAGGAATGCCAATGAGCTAACGAATCGGGGGTGCCAGCCATAGTTTGCCAGGAACGGTGAAGTCCTCAAGGTCTCGGAGAAGTAGTTGTTGGCCGCGAATTCGCAAGTGGCCAGCAGGGATACCCAGTTATTCTGCTGGTAGTTGGTATATGCCCTCAAGTACCGTTTCATGATTGCGTTCATACTTTCCGATTAGCCATTAGTTTGGGGATGGTAAGCAGTTGAGAGCTCGATACCTAGTAGTTCGCATAATGCCTTCCAGAACTCCGAGACGTATTGGGGGCCTCGGTCAGAGACGATCGACACTGGGGGGCCGTGATAGCGAAAAACGTTGTTCAGGTAAAGGCTGGCCAGTTCCAGGCAGTACACGTATCGCGGGCATGGTACCACGTGTCTCATCTTTGTCAGTCGGTCCACTATCATCAAGATTGCGTCAAATCCCGAGTCTTCTGGCAATCCAGTTACGAAGTCCATTGTCAGGTGTTGCCAGGGTTGGTCAGGGATTCCCAAGGGCTTCAGAGTTCCGTAGGGTGCATGGCGCGTGGGTTTGGTTCTTTCAGGCATAGCAATTCCTGGATAGAGAACAGAAAAAAGAGTGCGAGAAAGGGAAGTATATATACAAGGAGGCTCGAGGAGCCAAGACTGATCGCTAAGGCCGACAATGGTATAAACTTCCCGACGATAACGAGATAACGAGAGTTGTGCCAGAACCTGTCCGCTCTCAAAAAGCCAAGAAGCAACGGTTGTGACATCAGTGAAAAGAGATGCAGGGCCCAGCGTCTACGCACCACGAGAAATGTGCGGTTAACCACCGCTTCCTCATGTGAAGCATCCGAACTCTGCCCGCGTGAGTCAAATTCTCGTGATGTCAAGGAATATTAGAATAGCTTTCCAATGATATGATATTGTTTCTCTATTGAATATTCGGTACATAGGTATGATATTGAAGTTTCAATGTAAAAATTAGGGCTTGGACCACCTGCAAAGGTGGTCCCTCACCTCCTCCCGTCGTGCAATGGGATGGAGATTGTCTCTTTTCACCCTTGGGACACTGGCTCCGAAAGGCCTATGCCTACGGTAGGTTCTACGTTATACAGGGTAGGGAAAGGGAAGTGAGGGAAAGTGGGTTAGCGAGCAGCTTCTAGTATTCGTTGGGCCTTTTTTACTTCGGATTGGGCTTCTTTTTTTTTTTTTTTTTTTTTTGCCTCTTGTTTTCTTTTTTGTCTCTTGTTTTCTTTTTATATGCCTACCCATATGGTCTTTGGGTTTCGGCAGCCACTCGCTCTGGGAAGATAAGGGGTGCAAACATAAACTGTCCCTCCACCATTCACCGTCGACGGCCGGATCCGCTTTCCATGGCCAACTGTTCTTCCTCTTATCTACCTTCCTGCTTGCCAGTGTTACACTCGTACCCTTCTCCGACTCCTTGAGACACCATCTCGACAGTGCTCCGGTACCGAAGGAGAATGTCGATTGGTACGTGTACCCGGACTTGGTATGGGTAGCGACCCGCCCTGGCTCTGTGCTTCCTGTTCTTTCTCACCCCCTGCTTGCCATTGCAACACGCGAACCATTCTCCGACTCCTTGAGACACTATCGCAACAGTGCTCCGGTACCGAAGGAGAATGTCGATGGTTGCATGTTACCAGACTGGGGGTGAGTAGCGCTGACCAACGTCCCTGCTGGTCAGGATTTTTTTTTATAAGTATCTGTCAGGTCCTGCTGGTCAGTAGCGACGCCGAAAAAGGCGGGGAGAAGAGGAAGGTATCGGGTATCAAAAGGAAATATCAGGGGCGTAGGTTGGACATTGGGAACCCTTAGGCAAGGGGAGGGGCGGACACATATGTTAGCGCATCCGAATCCACAGATCTAGTTGTGTCGATGTGTTGTCAGTGTGGCCGTGGTGTTGACTGGTGATGAATGTGCTATGATTTTCTGTCTGTGTTCTGAGGTATGAACTGCAAGGAAAAAGACGAGGGGAGATCGAGAGGAATATATAGTCTCTCTGGTACTCTTTGAGTTTCAGGGTGTGGTGTTACGACGGTGGGATTTCGTGCCCGGCCGTTCGCAGATATGCGTGCGTGTCCCAGATCAGTGAATTGTTCCCGATAGTCTTGTATTACTTACGATAAGAACATAAACCGGCGAATCAATCACTGTAACACGACTGACTCATACGAGAATTTGACTGCATTCTATTGAAAAAAAGCTCGAGGAGGAGGAGCCAATCATAGATTTGGGAGCACACGGGTGAGCTGGCGCATCACAATTCGCTCCTGCAAACGCATGAATACAAAGTATTATATCCTAGACTCATGCCATTGCATTGTAATACAATTCCAAGTCTGAGTACTTAAGTGTGTCCGGCCAATACAGATACTGTAACCAAATTTAAACAGGAACCTTGATGCGCCTTGAAGGTTAGTACTTGTACAGAGCGTCATGAGGCCATGGATAGATGCATTCATCGACGTATAGATGCACAGGAAAGGAGCAGCTATGTACATAAGTGGCAGAGTCGTTAGTCGTTAATTCTTGTACATAGATAATTATTTCATATAGATATTTTATGACATGCCAGATTGCACAGTTTCAAGAATCCGTCAGCGAGTGGACATCACTCCCCGCATAAAGATAGAATCTAATACTTCTCATTCTGTTGGACGTATGGATCGCGAAGCCGGTTTGACAGTGAGCTCCCATCCAATATGCTCATTCTCAATAGATACCATAGGTAACCATACCGATTTACGCCTCCCCCAAGGGATTTATGATATCAAGATATCGCTTTTTATTTGCCTCACGGCTGGTCTGGTGTAAGATAACAGCACTATGGAGATCTACTGCCAGATATGGCATAAGAGCGGAATGTAACCTTCCATACTATCGTCACGCAGAGCTCTGCAGGAGCTATTTTGGCTTCTGTTTCATTACCAGTAAATTCCATGAGAGAGCTACCGTGGAACCTATCTCGTATCGGCCCAACAAAAGTCAAATAGAATGTGTAATCTCCAGTTCAGGCCAATGAAACATTACAATATATGACACTCACAATCTAGGTTTAAGTTATGTGTTACGACTATGTAGTACGATGGCCCTGATTTGACGATGTACAACTTTTGTCCATCTAGCTTATTACATGCATGGTTTAGGATGATGATTGCCATGACAGGCATGGGCACTATACCACCCCCAGCAGAAATAAAAATATCATGTGGATTGTAACACCCAATGCAAATGTCCGCGGCGCTACACAGCAACCAGTTGAGCTTGATACAATCTTACAGCTAACCCACAAAGAAACTATGATACTGACACTGACCCAGAGGTGTCTACCTGAACCATCGATATCACCTTTACCAAGTTTGGCATCGGAACTGCTAGGTTCGGATGCTGCACAAGAAGGAGATGCTACTGTCATAGCTACCTTTCAAACTGGTGGCCTATCTAGTCTAGCTACCGATCTACAGGAACGAATTGAGGTCTATCGGGCAGAGAGAAACATATGTACAGGCAACTCGAAATCAAATTGAGCATGATGTTGCTGCTCGGGGTTCCGTTTGTAAAACACGGCTAAGTGGTATTTGTGTTTTGGGACCGAATATGAGTACAGTATTTATTTTAAAAAAAATTTAAAAAAAATAAAAAATTGTATGTGTTCTGTTGGAACCCCGCAACGATCGACCCAGGCTGAGAGTAAGCGGCTTCCTTGCCTTGTAGGGGCACAGAACATACATCTGATGAAGCAAGAGCATGGCCATCTTCAGGCGTCGACAACGCCTTCGTAATGAGGATGATACAGCACGTTGATCATGGTCTCCTTACTGGGACTGCATATGAGTGATGAGTATTCTAAAAAAAAATTAAAAAAAAATAGCACGTTGATTGTCAGCAGATCATCACTGGTCGGAGTACTAGGGCCAAGAGTAGCGACAAGGGTCTACGGCCCAGAAATGCGGGGCAGCGCTAAGCAATAGCACTTCGTCCTCAAGTTTGACTACCCAGAGCCCAGAATTCAATGGAGAATCGGACAACGAATACTGGCCGACGGGATGTCGCGTATGTCATCTGGTTAGCCGTTAGTCTGGTTGGCACAACTACGAGGGTGTTGTGCCAACCAGACTAGGTAGCCGTACCGCCGAGAGTGATACAGTTATAACTTAGGCTAGGGTACGGTACACTGCCACTTTGGGTAGTAAATCACTTTAGTTAGTCAAGTGCCACTTTCAGAGTCTTATGCCAAGCATGGACAAGGCTATAACCCTAGGACACCATATCGACCTAGACTCCGATCAAAATCTGAAACCACTAAGTCACATCACAGACAATGGGGAGGTCATATTGGGATTTCATTATGCCAAATCATCATGCGCATGAGAACTCACTAGAGGTGGCTAGAGACAGTGCCAAGATGAACTTGCAAGGGCCACTCTCTGTGTACTTGTATAACGATCCAGTTTACTTACAGACATAGGTCGAGCTTATGCAGTAAAGGTGATATCCGGGCACAATGATACATACCACGCACACTGAGGTATAACGGTCCCCAGGTTATTGAGAAAGTGCACTAGGTATCCGAGCGCAAAAATAGGTGGATTATTCTGGAGGAAACATTGGCAAATGAGGATGAAGACACTGTACTAGCATTGGACATCGCCGAATTGCAATTACATATGCAGTGGCAGCTGCCTGGTTATAGCTTCATCAACATAAACGATACAATTATCAAGGCGTTTAAGCAGACTGGTATTTCACTTTGTCCGACTGGTAATGATGACCATCAACTACATGTACGAGGGCTACCTAATCTTGTGGTGGGGCCATGGGAAAAAAAGTTGGAATCCGATGAAGAGATTGAATAAGTTGTTGCGGCTGAGGATGTGGTGGTTGAAACCGATGTAAATCCTTAGCATTACCTAGTGCACTTTCTCAATAAACTGGGGACCGTTATACCTCAGTGTGCGTGGTATCATTGTGCTCGGATACATACTGTATCACCCTTACTGCATAAGCTCGACCGTGATGTAATCTGACAAGGATCATTATACACCAGTGGATGCAGTAGTCTGTGTTGAAAAGCACGTGTGTTACACATATCCGCTTGCAGCGATGCCACACACGTAACTACAGCATATACCTGCTTTACCATACGTTATATGAAGCCACTCACGTAACAACAGCAATACCTGCTTGCTATTGCATTATACCTCTTCATGTATATATAGTGTTGGGGAAACACCCTTCTATGGGGTAGACGAGTGCATAGATATATACCTGCACACACATATACGTTCGCACATATTCTCACGTACACATATCCACATACGTTATTCGCACATACGTGATACGCACGTACACTCACACACATACACATACACATTCCTTACGTACATATCTCAGGTGAAGTGGACCTTCGTTGGCCATTCATCTATCCACCGTTGCTAGTGTTGCTACCCATAACCTTGTTATTTCAACGTTATGAGCCCGGAGCAGGCTCGCGATAGATATTCACCTTCCGATTAAACCAACCCACAAAAATGCAGAACACCGAAGCAGAGTTCAGCAGTGCTGCTACTTCTGGCACAGCTGCTACTTCCAGTGTACCTACGACCGGCAATGCAGCTACTACCAGTACAGCTTCGCAACCTTCCATATCCTCCTTCCTGTTGTCCAAAGACTTCCGCTCGGCTAAGGTAAAACTCAGCAACATTGAACCTCTCGCAGGGCAACACAATTACGAAGACTGGTCGTCGCAGATGGTATTGTTTTTCGATGCCATAAATGTACTCAATATTGTTGTTAACTGAGCTACACCCACTTCCGATTCTTCTGCTGAAGAGCATGAAAGTTTCCAGACCTTATCAAAACATGCTCTCCTAATACTTATCCAGGTAATTAACAAGCCGATTCTGAAGAAAGTCTCTAAGTATAGGTCACCCCATGCTATATGGAAATACCTGAAGAAACTTACTATAAGGACACGGCTATCTCCTTTATTCATCAAATAGCTGGTTTATGCCTCCTCTTCTCACAAGTAGAGAAAGTTAAATTAGTGTCGGAATTTATGGATAAGTTTGAAGATCATTGGGTTAGAGTTCTTGAGATGTCTGCTGGCACTGATACATATAGGCAAAAGTTTAGGGCATTCCTGGAGGAGGACTTTGCTAAGAGGGACTTTCTTCTAGCTGCCTTAAGCCCCGTCTATCCAAATCCAGTGGACAATCTCACAACAAAATCCGACTTGAGTTCGCAGAAGTGAAATACCGGTTGTTGGGCCTCACTTCTAATAATCAGCTAGAAAACTCTCACCTACAAGGTGATATAGCTCTAGCTACGAACAAAAAGCGCAAATTTGATAAGGACCGCAAGCAATCCGAGTCCACTAAGACTTGTAGCTATTGCCAAAAGCACGGAGGTAACTCCGCAGGCCATACCTGGCAGGAATGCCGGAAGCTCAAGCAACACCAGAAGCAGAAGCAGGACAAAAGCTGAGAAGAACTCTCAGTCCACAATCTCTAACCAGCAGCAACGCTCTAATCAAGGCTTTGTTGCTGCTGCTTTTGTTTCTACTGATCTATCCAGAGAAATGGATATAGATCAGTCTAATGTCAGTACCTCTTCTTCTTATACCTGAAATTTGACACACGTGCAACGACTCATATGACATCTTATATATGACGGTTTGAGCATGTTAAGCCAAATAACGGAGTTGTACAGTAAAAGTAGGAAAGGATAACATCCTTTCCGTGGAAGGAATCGGTTCTGTTTTTTTGAACTGCATTTTTGTGGATAGATATTCACCGAACGATCCAACAAATCCACAAAAATGCAGTTCAATAAAACAGAACCGATTCCTTCCACGGAAAAGGTGTTATCCCTCCTACTTTTACAACTCCGTTATTTGACCACCTGAACCGGCTCTTAATTAAATCTTCCGTTAAGCCTGCTTAGTAACATCGAAATCATACTTTTCAGCATTCAAGCTACAATTCACTCAGCGGAGAGTGTTACTGAACCACATTTGGGGGATCATAGAGCGGCCCTTACAGGTGCTGAAGGAGCTTCCGGGAGATGACATAATATGCCCCATACAGGTGCTGAAGGGGCTTCCGGGAGATGACATGATATTAGAGCTGTTGGAGGAGGTGTTGGGTGTTTATGAAAGATATTTGTTTCCCGCTGCTGGTTTCTTCCATCCAGGAAACCAGTCGCTCTACATATTCCTTCATCCAATTTCGAATTCGAGTGGCTTTTTGCCTTTCAGATGTTATTGATAGTTGATGCTGCAATGTTGGGCGATCTTGTGATATTGTGTCGATGTTGTGTCGTGATGCTTTGTTGTGATGTTGACTAAAGTGCCAATTTAATTTCAATTATCTCGTTAAGGGACTTTTGAGGTTCAATTAAGTTACAATTAAGACTCTGACGAGGCCAAGATGCCAAGGCGATTCGTAATTGACATTGTTGATAAGTACGTGAGTTACACATACCAGGTTACACCATACCATGTGCTTTCACGAGCTCACTGGCTAGTGGTCGCCACTCACGTAACTACAGCACAATACGGTATCACCAGAATACCTTGCGATATCTCCTTCATAGACATTCATGTATATATAGAGTGTTGAGGAACACCCTTCATTGGGTAACTAATAAACTAAACGAACTAAGGAAGCTATAATTGAGCTTCTCACATACATTCGCACACGCACTCGCATACATTCGTACACGTACATGCACTCACATACATTCGCACACGTACATACATACTCATACATACTTACGTATCTTCGTGTAGACACATACACATATACATACGGATCCTTACAGGTGAAGTGGATCTTCGTTGACCATTATCTATCTATCCGCTCGCTAGTGTTGCTGCCCATAACCTTGTCGTCCCAATAGACATTAGCTTACGGAGTAGGTAAGTACTGTTAATGAAAATAATAATGAAAATAACAATTGACCACCACTAATATGTCTGTCACTATTTAGCTAACTAGTATTGTTTCCATAGTAACGTTGCTAAGTAGCTGTCTGCATAACCCATGCTCGTGCTTAATGACAGAAAATACTCCTGTCACTGTCACTCATAAGTTATCATAAGGATGTAAACCAAAAAATAATACAATAACAGAGCTTATCAAAATGTCTGAGCAACACCACTGCACGTTGGAAGAACAGCAATAACATAATTTATCAGAGAGAAAAAGAGTACGCTATACTTACGAGCTCCAACTGAAGCATATACAACTGTGTATACAAAACAATAATCACTATATCGATAGCGGTATTTTGATATTTTTGTTGCAAGTATTTTTATTATTGTGCAAGAGAAGATAACTAGATAGGTCGCCCTATTATACATAACGACGTGCTTAATGACTAACCAGGATGTGCAAATTTTATCTATTAACGTTGATTTACACTGATGCATATGGCACCTGACAATTGGAAAGTATGCACCCACTTTAAGAACTGTAAGTAAGGGTTTTACTTCATAAGTAATTCGGGGTTATGAAGGCCAAAACAAACCTGGTCACCGCGTGGTGAACATGGACATGGGTATCATATCAATGCTCAAGTATAAGGGAATATGGAGAAATCTCAAAATGGAATGTACAGTATATTCCCCGGATTTATAGGCAAATACTTGGAAGCGAGATGCATCCAGGTACAGAAAACGATTTATCTGAGATTTCTGAACTGCAAAGGACTAACTACTGTAGCACGAAAGGGCGAGCATGGGGAATTTCTGAGGTGTTTATAGGGAACCTATAGGGAAGATGTGACTCGAATTTGAAGCAATTGATCCCTATCCCTAGTCATTGTGAATGGGAAAGGAAAGGATGATGAAGTATCGTCTGTGTTAAACTTCCTGCTTGCCTTGCGGGTAGGAATCGCAGGCCTGGTAGGGGCACAGAAAGACAATGGTGACTTTTCTAATCCGATCAGTTTCACTTTTGTTACTGATTATGTGGCGTCGTTTACAAGCCGCATGGATGTTGTTCAATAGGACCGCCGCTCCCTTTACATTAACGGTGAGAGAGTTTAGGAGAATTCCATTATCCCCAGTTGCCAGTTCCAGAGTAAGTTTAAACTTATAAATAATGCCAATGTTACAGGAAGAACTGACTGACACATTGCAACTCGGACTTTGGCTAGACATCTTCCAGAAATTGAGAGCTTCTGGCTTCAATGCTGTTAGTATATACTTTTTCTGGGCCTACCACTCCCCAAATCCCGATACCTACGACTTCGAAATTGGAGCACATGACATTCAGAGGTTTCTTGAAATGCCGTCTCGTTGGACAACGCCCTCCTGAATAGGCTATTCCAGAAGCAGCAGAGGACTAACAAAACTATCATATAGACCCTTCGATTACGCTAAACAAGCCGGAATCTAGATTATCACTCGTTCCAGGCCCCACATCAACGCTGAAACCACTGCCGGATACCACGACCCAAATTGGACTGGAGTGAAGTATATGATTCAAATTTATGAGGCGTTTATGCGGGTATTGTGGTTCCAAGTACACATAATGAGAAGGGTATAGAACCAGAGTTGGTGAAGGGTTATTGGAATGTTGGCGGAGGTGTTGATAATTATGGGTTGGATAGTTATCCGAATGGATTTAATTGTACAAATCCGACATGGGGTTTATGACTGTTAGGTATGTGGATCTAGATTGAGCCTTGAAATATGATCAGAGGATGGGGCTAATATTGAGGCTAGTACGTATTATTCGTGGTTTCAGGCATAATCCCCAACTCAACCATCGTATATTCGGGAATATCAAGGAGATGCATTTGATCCCTGGGAAGGATATTCGTTTGATAACTATGCAGCAGCCTTGACGGGTACAGAGTTTACGGATGTATAACAAAAGGTATGTGGGAATATCTGTTAGGTGCTAGCGAGGCAACACAGGTGCAGAGCGGATCTATAGCTATATGCCTACTATAGCGGATGGTAATACTCGAAGTGGACAATAGAGTCGCAGAGTGCACTTAGGTAGAAGTGAACGATACGGAGTGAATACTTGCTTGATTCCTAGCGTTGTCTATATACATGGAAACTCAGGGTAAGACAATGCGCAGGGATATGTTATTCGGCCAATCAGAAGCAAGAGAATACAAGGATTACGGATAGTCAACTTGACAAAGTAAAATAAATGCGTATGTGTGGACGTAATGTGCTTGCGTGTGTGGATTCGGCTAAATATTATCATTGTGGCGATAGCGGCGTCACTGGATAGCGGCGATGGCACAGGTATACCGGGTGTGTGTTATAACAGTATATTCTACAAGACGCTGGCATCGCAGAAAGTCTCGTTTATCAACCTCTATGTGGTAAACAACGAACAATTTCTACTCTAGGAGTTCTTTAATGAAAGGAAGATACTGATTAATCCAAGTCATTTGGAGGTACAAACTGCGGAAGGGTAGCAGCACCCGTGGTTTATTCATCCTATGACTACGGTGCTCCATTAACAGAGTCAAGGGTCGTCCGTGATAGGTGCGTCAGACCAAATTTTTGGTGAGCTCTTTTCACTTACTCTTCAATAGGCCCTCTTCTTCCCTCGAGTCTCACAAGACCTCCGTAATACTCAAGTCCGCAATGCAACAGATTACACCAATACTTTGGGTTGCACCTCAAGAATCTTGATACTTCCGTTGGCTTCTACTGGATCACTCATAACACAACGGCATCCACTGTAGTTGTGCCATTCGGTCTGAACGTAGAGACCAGTATTGGTAATGTCACAATTCCGAATGCCAGGCTCGATGGAAGGAAGAGTAAGAACGTTGTCACAGATTATACATTTGGAGAAGAGACACTTCTATTCTCGATAGCTGAGGTGTTGATATATCGTAAGTACTCCTTTCGCGAAGGGAATTGGAAATGAAAAGAAACTCATTAATTTCCCCATCTACTAGCTGTCGTGGACAAGAAACCCACCCTCGTCTTTTATATTAACACAGGACAAACAGCAAACCTCGCTCTCAAAGGCCTCAAGGGACAACCTACAGTGTACGGTGACCTAGAAGTCACAACCTCAACCTTCCAAGACAAGCATTCCCTTATAACGTACATCCAAACCTCCGGCAAGACTGTTCTCCAATTCCGTAATGGCCCTCAGCTCTTGTTCATAGACCGCATTACTGGGTGGAACATCTGGGCTCCGTAACTGACTTCCCCCCCCAACACTAAAGCTGACGAACATCTCCTTGTTTATGGCCCTTACCTCGCACGTACAGTTGAGCTTAAGAGATTAGCATTTGAACTTACCAGTGACCTGAAACCCACAACGACCGTCGTATTACCGCCCCTCTTCCTCACTATCTCAAGAGGAACGGGAAATCTGTCTCGGGAGTCAGCTGGACTAAATATTCTACTCTCACTGCGAAGCTTGCCGGTCCAGGGACATAGAAATTGATCAAATCTCTCCCAGAAATTAGTAAGCTGGAATGGAAGTCTTCAGATATTCCCTAGTTGAGCGCCTACCTTGACTCCTGGACTTCGCAAACAAGACTAGCACACTGAAACCAATGCCACTGGAATATCTCCCAGTTCTTTGCGCAGATGATTACGGGTACCACAGTGGGATCCAGCTCTACCGAGGAAAATCCAGCATCCCGGAGAGCGGAACTGTGGGCTGCTGATATTTTTCTTCTGGCCTGGGGCAGAATAAAATCGAAGGGCTGCTTACAAGCACCTAAAAGTGCGAAGATCACGTCAATTAATGGAGATGCATTTGGATTAAATATTTGGCTCAATGGGAAATTCCTTGCCTCACATGCTGGCACACCAGCCAATGCCTTCACTATTATGAAGGCCTAGCTTTGCCAATCCCACTCTCTTGGAGGAGAATTTATTACTGGTAGTGTTGGATTACATGGGTCATGACCAAAACAACCGTACGAACCATATGGTCCTAGGATTCCCTGTGGAATCAGTCATGCCAGCCTTGACTCTGGCTCCTTCGCAGAGTGGAAAATCACCGGCAATTCTGGTGGCGAAACTAACCTCGGCCCCGCCATAGTCTTGGCTGGCATCCCCCTTCATTCCCCACTACTTCATGACCTACATCTGTGCCTCAACCGCAGGGGTTAGATTTTTCCGTACTACCTTCCCTCTGAATCTCCCCCAGAATTACGAAGTTCCAATGCAACTTGTCTTCCCTACGCCACCTGCTATGTTTATACCAGCGAGGATTACTATCTATGTCAATGGCTATCCGTATGGGAGGTATATCCCACATATTGGTCCTCAATATAGGTTCGCAATACCACCAGGGATTATAAATAACCGTGGATAGAATACCAGTGGGTTGAGTTTATGGGCGATGGAAGAACAGCGAGCGTAGGAGAGGTAAAACTTGAGGCAGTATCGGGGCAAGGGGGTTAAAGGTGGATTCACGTTTGACGGAAAATATTTACGGTCTGGCTGGAGGGAGGGAGTGAGAGGTAGGTTTGCAGTATATATGTATGTATGGCCTGTGTGATGTAGCTTTCATGTAATCTTGTATGAGAGGGGGAATAGGTGGTTTGCTACTCGTCTTTACTTGTTTCGTACTTGTTTTATCTATCAAAGTCACCTCCGCCTGTGTCACTTCCGATAGAATCAGAGAGATTTGGTGGGTACCTAGTGGTACAGTATTAAATCCATTGGTTCTATTATGCATTTAGGTATCCATCACGGTGTGGGTAGATGCCTCACATTCTATCATATAGGCAAGTACTATAAGAGTAGAGCTTAACACATGTAAGGCTTGTAATTACAGCTAGCGATGTCATCCATTGATTCGCTTTCTTTTATTTTACGGACAGTGTTCGGAGATCTACGGAATTTTACATAGCTCCATGCCTATAGTTTTGAGTCTGTATCACTTGAGAAATTCCAAATCTTAGTTAGGTGCTAAAGCTTCTTTCTTTCTACTTTGTAGACAGCATGTTTCCTTAGAAAATGATTATTGTTACAATAATGGTGGATTTATATGAAGAGGACGAGTCAACAACTTACAGCTAGTCTAAGACGAGTAAAAGCGAGTAAGAAACTGTTGAGGACCAAATTAATTGCAAGCAGACATTTTTTAAAAAAAAAAGAACAAAGAATTAAGTAAGTAATGGAATGTTTATGAAATAGAACCAGAATTCAATCAGTGATAGCCCCTAAAAAATAAGAAATCAAAGTTTACCCTGAGTCCAACAATTGAATGGGAATAGAAAACAGCGCGCCGTGCTTCTAATTTCATTTTCTCAGGATACTGGCGGAATGGAACCGCCACGCCACACATGGACCAGAACAGGCCGGGGGCCCCCCTTAAACGCATGGCTCAGGCAATATCGGCAGGGCTGGCTCCCCAGGTGTTGACGCTACCAACATCCCCAAAGAAAATGGAGACCATGTTGTTATTTCATTGGCCCTAGATATATATGTACTTTACGTATGAAATACATCTCATCGGTCACCTTCCTAGGAAGACCTACATCAACCCATCTGGAGGCAGTATTATCAAAGATGGAGAGAGATGAGAAGCAGTGAAGGGCCCTATATGGCGGACTCAAATAATTTCCAGTTTTCACACTTCAGATAATTTCTAATTTTCCATTCTACTCAAATAGAATTTCCTTTTTCTCATTTTTCTCTCCTATTCTTCTCTCCATCTCCTTACACATACTTTAACCACCCCCCTTTTACCATATACATAGCATGCGCAGGCTGCAGCAGATTCACTTGCCTAACTCTTCTAATCCACCGGGAGTTCCCGGGGGGCGCGTCATACTGTTTTTTTTTTTAAAAAAAAAAAAGAAGAGTTCTGGCATATGCAGTGGCTTCCATTTCCATACATATCTTTGTAGGTGCATAAACAACTCAGATTATACAATGAATTTAAAATGTAACTTTATCAAAATTTCATGCAAATCTGTTTCCGAGACCCAATCATGATTTATTTGTATTTTATGAGGCGATATATCAATATGAGGGTAATTACCACATAGTGAGCACCGTTATAAAGATTTCTTACTAAGTAGTTGCTTATGGGTTTATATTTGCTTAATGACGACTGCCTGATTGTTGGGAATGACCTGGTTCGTCCACCATAACAGCTTAGCAACTAGTTATGTTCTCAACCTCGAAATATTTACGCCTTTCCCTTCAATGCTAGACCTACCTCTTAGCTGTCAACGCAAGCATGTTCACTCTTATGCTGCAATCTCACGTAGCTAAAGCCATCTCATTCCTTTTTCCTGGTATCAAATAACCCGTGATACTTACTAGCTAACAGGATATGTTACACAAAAACTGCAGAAAGATGAACAGAGAATATAGCATGCAAAGATGGTGGAGCAATGATATGTCAAAACAAAAATTTAACGAAGCCCGCCTCTGACACAGCACCGAACAGTAAGGCAAATGACAGAACTAATAAAAAACGCCAACAGCAAGACCCAATGAACGGATAGAGAAGGAGGCGAATGCTAAAATCAACAACAGAGAGTTTTTAACTAAAAACAGACAACAATCATGAGTTCAGTGTGAACAAAGAAATAACAAACTATCCCCAATCCCTCAACATATGTACTGTCCCTTAGCCCAGGCCACTTTTTACTGAGAGCCTCATCCCCTTCAATTTCAAACCCGACCGCTCCACTTCTCTCTTTCACACTTCTCAATTTTCATCTCCTTTCATGCCTCCCGTATCGGCTATCCCTCATATCCCTCATATCCCTCATATCCCTCATATCCCTCATATCGCTCATACCTCTCTCATGTCTACTATCATGCCTTTCATGGCCTCTTTGCATCCCCTGATGCTCGTATCCTTCTGGTCCAGGGTACCCCCCATGAGATTGCCCCGGTGGTAGTCCTCCCACGTGCCCTTGCGGCGAATAGTGTTGAGGTGGTCCCTGCTGATGCGGCGGTGGTGCTCCCTGTGGATGTCCATGCCCATGATGCATTGCATACTGTTGCCCTGACTGTTGTGGGGGAGGGGCTTGTCTCTGTGGATCAGGGTGTGAAGGTGGTGGCCCAGATTCATACCCGCCCCTCTGTTGTGAATGTGCCACAGGTGGCGGCTGATGTATCTGTACAGGATGTCCCTGGTGTGGCACGGGTTGCTGAGTGTGGTGTGGTGGTAGACCATGGCTCATATGCGATGGATGTGGTCCCTGCTGAAAGTGATGCGGGTTCATCAGGGGTCTCGATTCTTGAGAAGCATGGTGTGGTGGCGGGGGCTGCTGTGGTGGGGGTTGATGCTGCGGAGGATTCGGTGGTGGTGCGTACGTGCTATTGCTTCTCCCATGGTGGTATGTAGGTGAGTACTGCTCCTGCCTAGCGTGTGACTGCTGCGAGGACTGCGCATAAATTGGCGGCGGTGGCTGTCTAGGCTGAGGCGGCGGTGGCGGAGTGGGATGTGATGGGAGCCCTTGTGGGGGATAACCTCTCGAGCGATCGTTATCTGGATGAGCAGGATTCAAAATTTGTCTAGGGGGGGGGCGATAAGATTCCACACACTGTCCAGATGGTTGATATCCCGCAGATGATAGTGGTTTAGCATTTGGTGCCAACCCCGGGGAGTGCAGCATCGATGTGTACGACGAGCTGGAGTATGACCCCGGGTGCTGTCTTTGCTCCATCTGCAGTTGTGAATCCGACCTTTGCTCTATTCCTTGGTATGGCTGCCGTTCATGTGAACCGTGAACTCTCTCATGAGAAAGAGGTGGAGGGGGAGCCTGGGCTTGTCGGCCATCATGTGCAGTATGCGGACGAGAGTGTTCAATGAAAGTTTGCCGCTCTAACCCCAACGGCGACCTCTGATCCAACCTCTGATCCATCCTTTGGTCAATACACACATATCCATGGTGTTCAAGCTGGGGTGGGCGCTGGTCCAAAGGAGAAGAGTGTTGCGACCGAGAGTCCATCGAGGGATGTCCTCGTTGACCAATAGAAGAGTGTGGCCTCTGCTCATGGATGTGGGGACGTTGCTCGAATGCATAGGAACGCTGCTCCGCAAGGGGCAGAGGTGCCTCCCTCCTAATGGATTGCTGCGGAGGATATTCTTGCCGCACCTGCGATGGTGTTGGCAGAGGCTTAAGTGTAGGTTGCGCAGCAACGGGAGGAGGAGCTGACTGTGGAGCAGGAATAACAGATTTAGAGTATGTGGGCTCCGGATCCGAGTTGAGCAAAGAGGTCAAGGATATTCGCGCCGGCTTCGGTGCTGACGTTGGCGCAGGTTGCGGTTGCGGTTGTGGTGGTAGCGATTGATGAACAGCCAGTGGAGGCCCCAAAGGTGCCAGTGGATCTAAGCCACGATTTTGCAAAGGTGGAGCAGGGGCATGGATAATCTGCGGCTTTGGTGTAACGACTGGCCGACCCAACTGTTGCAACGGCGGCGGTCCGGGCATAGATGAATGGTGATGCCCCGCTGCTGAAATCGGACGAGAACCTGGGATTCCGGCTGCTCGCTGCTGCTCCTCAGCCACCCGGCGGCTTTCCACTGGCCTTTCCCGCTCTAACCACTCCCGTTTTTCCCGCTCTTGTAATTCCCGCGGGTCTATATTCGCCGTTCTTTGGCGTTCACGAGGTGCGTCCATTCTATGCTGTTCTCTAGTGTCCTGGTATCCACGTGCCTCGATTTCCTGAACTCTCCTGTCTATTTCCATCTGCCGCACCTCCATATTTCTCCTCTCAATCTCACGAGCCTGCACCCGATCCCGCTCTTGCTCCTCCCTTTGCCTCTGAATTTCCCTCTCCCTCTCCATAACCTCTCTCTCTCTCTCTATCTCCCGTTCCCGTTCTCGTTCCCGTTCACGTTCCTGTTCCCGTTCCCGTTCCCGTTCTCGTTCTCGTTCTCGTTCCCGTTCCCGTTCCCGTTCTCGTTCCCGTTCCCGTTCCCGTTCCCGTTCTCGTTCTCGTTCTCGTTCTCGTTCCCGTTCCCGCTCCCACTCTTGCTCCTCACTTCGCCGCTGAAGCTCCCGATCCCTCTCCTCCCTTCGCCGCTGAAGCTCCCGCTCCCTCTCCAACCTTTCTTGATACTCATCCAGTGATACTTGTTGCAAAATATCTCTTGATACAGGCCTCGAATCATGCAAGCTAGGATGTCTAGAATGCCCCGTTCTTGGGCGATCCACCATTGGGTTCTGCGATTGCACCATGGCTTGCTGTCCGAGTTTCTGCTGTGCAGAGGACTGAGTCGTGGGTTGGGATCCGTAGAAGCCTTGAGGATGAACCTGTTGTTTGCTATCATGCTGGGGTATCTGTGATGGAGTCCTCCTATGTGAATGTCCTTCTTGCTTCACACTATATACATCAGCTGAATCCGGAATCTGTCCCTGCTTCCTCGACCTCGGTGGCTGGGGTTCTGATGGGTGTTGCATTGGGTGCGTGTACAATTCTTGTTGCTGTGGAGGATGTCCAGGAGGGGGTTTACTGAAAAGGTCCTGTACCTGTGCACCATACCCATATGTCCCGGCTGGCTGGACTACTTGCTGCCTCGGGTATAAATCTCTTTCCCGTTCCCGTCTATCTATTGTAACTGGGCTTTCCGGCACCTTCTCCTTGAGCACATGTCCTATTGGCTTCTCGAATCCTTCTTCTCTCTTCCGCTCACGTCCCCTTTCTTCAACTTTCTCTCTCTGCCTCGACGAATTAGGTTTCGGGTAGATCTCCTGCTCCTGTGCGATTTGCTGTTGTTGTTGCCTGTGCTGCGGCTTCTGGTGCTGCAATTGTTCTCTTTCGGCCTCTCGAGTCGAAGAAGGCTTGAAAGTATCCTGGAAAGCACCGATAGGCACGGGGTTGACTTGTTGAGGGGTATGCATTGGGGATTGGTGCATAGATCCCTTTGGTGTCATTTGTCCCTGAAGACCCATTGGTGGAGTTGCGGAGCGTGGCTGCTGTTGAGGAAATGGACGTTCCACGGTAATCGCCTTCCTTGAAGAAATAGATTGTACACCTGATACTAAAGCTCTCTGTTCGCCAGATACTGATGACACAATGGACGGTAGTACAGGAGACAGTTTGAATGGTGGTGATTGGTCCTGGGCCGGAGGTGCCGCAGCGATAACCTGATTATGTGGGATCTGTAGAGGCAATTGTTGTTGAGCATAAGTTGACGCCACCACTTGAGTTGCCAGCATATCACTATCGATGTCCATGGGTACGACTGTCGATGACCGAGAGTGTGGATTTTCATACCGCCTTTTAGGTAAGGCAGTTGGCTTCGGCGGTTCTGGTACCCTTTCGCCAGCAGCAATGCTCCGATTAGCTTCATCCGCAGTGATTTTGAACTCAATCCTCCCAGCCTCGAGCTGCCTTGTGTAGTAGTTCTTAACCTGCATGGAGCAAAAATAGTTAGTGAAGCATTCGGTTAAATGGATTTGAGAACTAACCATTGTAGGGGTCTTGGACGCGAGATGACTAGCAATAGAATTCCAATTCGTTCCATAACTAGCCAACAACAATGGAAAGTCAGATGCCTCCGGTACTGACCAGTAGCTGCTTGTTTGAGCGATCTGCTTCTCCTTCTTTGACGTAATTTGGCCCATACCTGGATCCTGAGAGTCGCGAAGTGCCTGCGCCGGTCCTGCAACCAGAGTTGACGCTTGCGCCTGCCCCCGCTGACTTTGCGTCAAAGCAGTTCCTGGCATGATTGGTTTGTGATCTCGAGGTGTTCCACTCACAGAATCCTGCTGCTGCATCACATTCACCATCATATATTGTTGATGCTGTTGTTGTTGTACCTGAGCATGTTGCTGTTGTGCCTGTTGAACTTGTAATTGATCCTGCTGAATTTGTTGCACCTGTTGTGGGTTTGGCTGGATATTATAATGATAAGGTGCGAGGGTTTTCTGAGGCTGATGCGGAAGTATGGAGATTGGAGCTTGCGTCGGAATAGCACGCTCTTCTAAACCTTTGGTAGTAGCCACACTGGCAAGTCCAGATAGTCCCGCCAATGCATTCACGGCATCCGATTCCTTGGCCTCAAGCTCTTCCTTCCTCTTTTCCTCCTTGGTAGTTTTTTCTCGCTCAGCTAACGGAATCGCAGGAGTCCTTGTTCTCTTCCCTCCTTCTTTCCGTGCGCCGCTGACTCTGACTCTCTTGGGTCCCCTTTCAGCAACTGAATCCTCATCCCCAGTGACAATCGCATTTCCCGTGACGTTCACTCTGGCATTTCCATTATTACTTCCGCCACCACCACCACCACCTCCGCCACCTCCTCCTCCTCCTTCTCCTCCTCCTCCTCCTCCTCCTCCTCCTCCTCCTCCTCCTCCTCCTCCTCCTCCTCCTACTACTACTACTACTCCTCCTCCCCCTCCTCCCGCTCCTCCTCCTGCTACACCGGGGCGCTTGCCGTTTCCCGGCGTCGGTGTAGCTGACTCCGAATCCTCCCTACTGAGGTCTTGTTGCTTCATTACATTGTCCCCACCAAATACTGGTGCTGCTGCCCTTCTTGGTCTTCCGGTGTCTGTGATTGGGGCGGCAACATCTTCGGAATCAGCGCCTTCATCGTCTTCCCCGGTGACCTTCAACTCAGGTGGGATCGGTGTGCCAGCAGCCTTCCTTGCAGCGTCCGCATTAATCAGTTTACTCTGCCTTGTCCTTGGTTGCGCTTGTCCATTTGTCCAGGCAGCGTTCCTTGGTTTGGCACCTCTTCTCTTGCCCCTCCTCGGAACCCTCATCTTCTCCTTATACCCAACACACTTCTTGGTCAGATAGTAATGACGTATACAGTCTTTATAGGTCCTACCGGGGAGGCCCTCGGCTATCTTCTGCCACTGCTTGGGTGTTTGCATGTATCGCTCGGTAAATGATTGTTGCTCCACCTCGGTCCAATCATCAGAGGGTACCAAAGTCCCAAAGTAGATTCTTCTATCGTGGTCATCCGTCACGAGATTAGAATTGTCCTGGAAAGTCCCCAGTCTCTTTTCCAAAGGATCCAGGATCATATCTGGAATGACCGCCTCTGTAGCGCTCTTCTCCCTCCTCACCTTGTCAGCCTGTGCTTGTGCGTCTTGGTCACTGAGAATCTGGATGACGGCCTCCATCTCTGCTTCACTGTGGACAATATCAGTAGGTGCGGCATTCCTTCCTCCCCTTCTTCCAGTAGTCGTTGTGGCAGCAGAAATTTCGATGGCAGAAATTGCATTAACCAGGGAATGTGATGTGTCTGGCTCCACAGCTTCTGCTGCAGTACCAGGCTTCTTCTTCCCTTGTTCTTCATTCTCAAGCTTCCTCAGCCCCTTGAGGTAAGGCTCATACCTATCAACATATTCTTCCTTCAATTTTTGCTCCTTCTCATAGACGAATCTAGCATTGTCTTGCATAATAGTGAGGAGGATTGGCTTCAACTGGCCATGAGCTTCGTTCGCCTTCTGAAAGATCGCATAATCCTTAGGCTCCCTCGTAGGAAGGTGGAATGGAGGCGCCTCACCATCTGCCAAGGGAGGGGGCCCCATGAATTTGCCAATGACAAATGATATTGGTGACCCTATAGACTGAATAGAGTGAGAACTGGCTTCTCCATCATCATCATACACATAGCCATCATCGTCCTCAAATTCTCCATCAGCATCGGCTTCCCGATCCTCTTCCGCATCATGCTCCTCGGCAGGCTCTGTCAGAGTAGGAATTACTACTGGAATGTAACTTGTCATGGCAAATATCTCATCCCCGGGTGGTTTTACTGGTAGTTCGGGTATCTCCACCTTCATAGGTTCCTGTGCGTTTTCTTCTGACTTGACCTGTTCTAGCTCCAATGCCCCACCTGGAGCTTCAATACCTGTCTTAAGCTCTTCCTCCGGATGAACAGTAGTCATTTCTACATCCTGGGGCTCCTCAGCGGAAATTCCCATCACTGATTCCTTGACCTGTTCATTTACACTCTCGGCATGCTCCGGCTCTGTTCGCTCCATTTCCAACCTGGCAATCCTCTCCTCCTCCATTCTTTCAACGTCCTTCTCCCTTGCTATCCTCTCCTCATCAGCCCTCTTCTCCATTGCTACCCTCTCTTTTTCCGCTCTCTCCCTCTTCCTCTCTTCAGCTGCCTCTCTCTCCTTCTCCCGTTGTCTCTCCCTCTCCAATTTCTCTTTCTCCACCCTTTCCTTTTCCTTCTCCTTCTCCAATTGTTCCCTCTCCTGTTCTTTCTCCTGTTCCACACGCAGCCTCTCCTTCTCTGCCTTCAACCTCTCCTTCCTCTCATTCTCTTTCCTCAATCTCTCACGCTCTTCCTTTTCCTTTCGTAATCGGTCCTGCCTCGCGGCCTCTATCCTTTCCCTTTCCAATAGCTCCGTTTCCGACCGTTCCCTTTCCAATCGTTCCCTTTCCAATCGTCCCCTTTCCCTCTGCTTCTCACGCTCCTTCTCCTTAGCTTCCTCTACCTCATCAATATCTAATGCTTCCAATCCCTCTTGGCAAGCCTGTTTCTTCCTACCAAGCTCGGCCAACCGATCTTTCAGCTTCACTAGCTCCTGATCGATCTCTCCTATTTTAGAAACAACATCCTCTTGAGTAAGGACCTCTTCATCAGAATCGTCAATATCCATCCTATCCCTGGTTTGAATAAGGGCGATTTGAGCTTGAGGTTGAGGAGGTTCCTCCTCCTCCCGGGAAGGTTGAATAACCACAGGACCATTCTGTAGTTGTTGAGGGAGCGCTGCGGGCTTGGCGGCCTCAGGTCGATGTGGTGCCAGAGACTGGTTACTGTCGGTTTGCATTACACTAGAAACAGGAAAGGGTAACCCTGGTTGTGCTTGTCTCTCAACCCTTTCAACCCTCACCTCTGACTTGCCCTCATCAAAAGAACCGCTGAGTTGATATCTTTCCTTTCTTGCCAAGCCTTCAATCCTCTCCCTTTCATGTTCTATTTCCTTAGCTCTATCCCTTCCATCGAATGCCCTATCCACTCCAGACTCAACCGTTTCAATATCACCAAATGAATTTCTCCTCATCAGTGAACCCCCAATGGCTCCCTTCCCGACAGCTGAGCTGACCACTCCAGCAACTCCGCCTAGAGATCCTGGAGAGCTGCTCTCCATTCGATCTACTGATCCAAATCTAGCATCTCTCTTCCCAGCTGCCCCCGACCAGCACCATCGAACCCCCCTCGCACCCTACCCCCAACCCACTCACTGTTGCCTCCTCGCCCTCCCCTATATCCTAATCCCATACTCGCTTGAGAATCATCTTCAAATTCCCTCTTCACGGGCATCCCAGGCCCCTCTCCGCCTCTTCCCCTGAATCCAGCGCCTCTTGCGTTCCAATAGCCCCTTCCCCTGTTCATATGCAGCACATGGCTGTGAGAATGCCCATGTGGTAGATGCGGATTAGCTCTTTCTGCACGCGGACCAGTAGGCACTTGCTTTACCGGCATTTGTGGTGATAAGGATGCAGACGCAGCAACAGGGGTTGACGCTGCAGAATTTACAAGCGTTGCAGTGCTCATCGTTGGCGTGCTAGGAACATTTGTCGGTGGCGCTGCTTGCGGAGATGACTGCTGTGCACTCATGAAAGGTGGGTTCGTAGAAGCTGATGTGTTAATAGTAGCAGTCGTTGTAGTAACATATCCCGTTCCTGTTGCGGTAGTAATGGACGTAGCGGTGATGTTGCTCGTTGAGAGATTAACATTACTGTTAGTATTCACCGCAGATATGATGGCAGGAGAACCATATGCGTAACTCCCATTTGAACCTATCCCATCTGGATTCAATATTGAGTTTAATGAGTGCTGTAGTTTATCTGAAGACACACTCGGGTGAATTGCGGTTTGTGGTTGTGGTGGAAGTGGCTTGTGCGCCATCGATGGGCTTATACTTGCATGAGCTGGCGGACGAGAAGGATTCCATGAGAGGCTAGAATCACCACCAACGACGGAGTTATTATGACTTTCCGGCGACGTGTCATGCGATACATTATCACCCCCCGTTGCAGAAGCAGAAATAGAAACTAACCCTATTGGACTCCGGTGGTGTTGTTGGTGTGCTTGTTGGTGTTGGGGATGTTTCTGTTCTTGCCTTAGGGGCGGTATCGTTGAGGAAGGAGGCTGTAAACTTATGGTGTTAGTATCTCTATCCTTTGGTGGTTCGGACCTCTCCGCTTTCTCAATCCCTTTCAGTCTATCAGGGTGAATCATGCTTGTCTCTGGGGAGAAATACGGAGCTGTTTGTTGTATAGCCTCAGCTTTCTCCCTCGGAGTTCCCCATTTATTCACTGCACCCGCCTCTCTTGCTCTTACATCAGTACGCTCCCTCTCTCTATCAAAACCACCTGGGCCTCTAGGAGGCGGTACACTACTATTGTTAGCTCGAGGACCAGTTGGGGGGGGGCACCTCTAGGACCTGAAGGAGGTCCTTGCTGTTGTTGCAAGGATTGCGAAGGTTGCGATGGTTGTGACGGTTGTGATGGTTGCTGCTGTTGTTGTGATTGCTGTTGTGGCTGCTGCAGCGGTTGGCTTTGACTCTGGTGATAGTAAGGTTGATGTTGTTGATTAGCAGGGGGTAATGTGGGTGAATATGGCCTTGAAGCCGAACTACTACCCGAAAGCGGAGCATTTCCAGCCGCGGAAAGGGGAGGAACTGTTATAGGTGGAGGGGGGGAACGTCTCCCACCCAAATTCAATTCAGCTCTTGCCTGGTTTGGTTCTTCAGGCTTACTCCTGTCCTGTTTTTGTGGCTGCTGGTCACGATTAGTTGCCTCCACTCGTAGGGCAGGCGTTGAACTGCTAGCTGCCTTATTATCCCCACTCCTATTGTCCTTGTCTCTATGCTCCTGAGATTCCCTCTCCTTAAGAGGTACATTAGGTGTAAACCCGAATCTCGGCACAGAAACCGGAGGACCAGGGGGGGGTGCATTACTCGCTCCACCAATACTCATATTCCTCCTCCCACTCCACTGGCTAGGGGGGGGCCCTGAACCAGGTGTCGGGGGCTGGTTAACATGCCTCTGAGGTTGACCCTGTTGATGCTGATGATCAAAGTAAGCTCCACCTGTCGTTCGCAGAGGATGAATCTGCGGTGGGGATATTACAAGATTGCTGCCATTGGCGGTTCCAGGAGATGTCGCACTACCAAGCTCCGAATTATTATGGTTGTTACTTGAGAATCGTGCACGCTCAGCTTCACGATTTCGATTCCACCTGATGTATAAAATTCTTGTTAGCTCGTTAACAATAAATTTGAACCAATCCAAGTGTGCACGTGTTGACAGTATTTAAGCTTCGAGAGAACATCAAACTGAACTCTCAAGAGTGCGTGCACACTTACTCCGCCGCGGCCTTCGCCCTCTGTTCCCGCTCACGACTAGGGTCATAGAAATCACTGCCCCCGCTCGACTTTAATCCAACAGCTGCGTACCTAGTATCTCGTTCTCTATCCCTACTGTCTCTCAACAACTCTCTCTCCTTGTCCCTCTCCCTGTCTCTATCCCGGCTGTCCCTTTCCCTAAAGCTTCGTTCTCGAGATCGACTCCTCCTCATCGCGATATCCCGTTCCCTCTCACGATCACGATCTATTCTATCTCTGTCCATGATACCCGGCAGTGGTGGTGGCGGGAAGTTGGATGCTCTGTCCCTGTGGTCCATCCCCATTGGCCCCCCAGGGATAGATGCACGATGTTCCCGATCTCGTATCAAATCCCTATCCCTATCCCTCGGCGAGCGTTGTCGATACGCTGATGCAAAGCCCCCGCCGCTCCCAGGCCCAGGCATGCTCCCACCTACGCTGGTATCTAATGCCCTTAAATCTCGATCACGAAGATCTCTGTCTCGCTCACGATCACGATCCATTCGGTCTCTCGAACGGGATCTTGACCTTCCTGTTCTATATCCCGACATGCTACCTCTCAGTCCTAGGGATCCACTACCTCCACTTATGCTACCACGATATTCAGGCCATTCCCTCTCTCTTTCTCGAGACCTTCCTCGATATGTGCTCATGCTTCCTTGTCTGCCACGGTAGCTATCTCCTCCCCTCATTGGTCCCCTGTCGTCATACACAGAACCAGCACTTCCTCCACTTAGCGATGCAGGTGACCTGGTAGAGGGAGGGATGTGTGCGCCTGCTGATGACGATAACTGCAGTGTTCCGAGGCCTCCTCGACCCCTAGGCCCATGTGGCGGACCGCTGGAGTCATTTCCACCTCTACCTCTGCCATGTGGTGGCCCAGGCCCTCCTCCGAGATAGTAACCCCCATGATGATATCCGGTGCCTGGAGATGACTGTCCGCCTGAGGGATTATAAGATGGCCGATAACCTCCCCCACCGGAACTGGGTCCCCCTCCACCACCACTCTGACAACCACTAAGTCCGCTCCCTGAGTTTCCCACCCCGGGCCCTCCATGATTACTAGACGTTGAAGTATGACTCTGCTCTCTAAAGGCCCGTGGCGCCCGAGGCGGCTCACGTAACGTGTTTGGTGATTGTGGGCCACCTCCAGAAGATACCGGAAAGCCAGAAAGATGTCCTGAAGATACAGAACCTGAGCCACCACCAGGGTTATTCGGGTAAGTTTTTCGGAAGTGCGGAGACACCGATCGTGATGATGAATGATTCGACGGTCCGGAAGGAGGCTCCCTCCTCGAGCCCGACATGACTACAGCCCTTCGAGTTCTGTAATAAGGGTTTGACCCGGACCCTTGTTTACCTTCTTTTGTCTTCCTCTAATTCTGTGCAAGGTGGATTTTGAGACCGTCACTTAGTCTGTTCCGGGTATGGCGATGCGCGTGTTTCTTCTCCGATGGGATCAACAGTATTTCGTACAATGGTACCTCGAGTGAGGAGTAAAGCCACAACAGTTAAAATATTATGCAACAGAAAATGATATTTCTGACTGCGAAAACGAGACAAAAGCCCACAAACTCAAAATGTCATCACGCTAATAGAAACAGAGATAGGGAAGTCGGACCTGGGATGAAATAATGGACAGCTGGTAATGGGTTTCTTGGTTTTCCTCCCTGGGAGATCGTCCCCCTTCTATGCGCTGCTTTGTAGTCGCGTGGGTACAGTGTGGTTTGCTTCTGGTAGCGAAAGCCTCCTTACTATTGCTTTCCTCCGCAATTGGAGATGGCTCCCGACGGCGGTAATACTGAATCCTAGTCCGTTTCCAAGCGGAGAAGAGTCGGGGTAAAGGAGGCGTTAAGCAGGAGGCAAGGAATTCCGAGTTCGTTCTTGCGATATCGTGCGTGAGTGTATTGTGTCTCGGTGACAAGGCGAGAATGTAAGACCTGCCTTGGCTGTGGACCTCCAAAGGTAAGATTAGGAGGAGTTATGTACAGTACAGATAAGTAACCCAAGGCTATGGTGTGGTGATGGGAGCCTGGGGGGGATGGATATTGGTGGTGCTATTGGATAACGAGTAGGACGGTGGGAACGGCTGACTGCAAGAGTCTGCTTGGATGACTTAGCAGCCTATTGTAACGTTATGTCCCCTCGCCTTATGTTGCTCGAGGACTGAAACATCGAATACCTACGGTATGTACTGTACCTATGCCAGAGAGAACTGGCCTTCCAACAGTCCAACAACTAGCCCAGACGAAGCATAGCACCACATCACACACCACCACGAAGCTGCTGTCTGCCACAAGCGTGCGTGGCCTTGGGAATTCGAGGCATTTCTGGTTGATTCAGTCGACAAGCCTAGCCCTGAATTACTCTGGCTGCATGATTCCGAGATCACGACTTGCGCTGAGCCAATCGATTCTAGGTGAGGCTCAAGCTTTCAAGGTTTGCCATGAGCAGCAGCAACGACGGCTCCACATTGCAGGCCCCTATTACAGCAGCCCTTCTGATAGGTACCTACTCTAACCTCACTCCAGCTTGTGTTTCGTTCAGGTGATTTAATAAGGCGATTGATTACATAACAGTGAAGAGCTGAAGCCTAGATTGACCGTTATCGTGCTCGAGGCAATGCTAGCACCATTGTTTACTGTACTAATTAAATGTCAAGGAACGAAAGCTGATGACTAAGAACCGGCAGCCACCATTCTTTGATTTGTTCTGATCTGAATGCGAAGCCCAGCCTGTCTGAGGCACACCGCCCCTCAGGGATCATTATTTGATGTGGCAAAATTCGATGTTGAGGTTGCAGGGATTGCTGCACCTCACCCACACCCACCCACCCACCTCCTACACTCACCACCCCTACACACCCACCCCTACACACCCACCCCTACATCAAAGTCCGGTTGATTTCAAGATTGGCAAGGATCTATGATTGGCTGCTTCAGGTTCTTTAACGAAAAGCAAGGATAATCCAACGTGTCTGGTGAGCGGGTCGGGACTAAGGTTTCGAAATAATTGAAGCAGGGGTTGAAGATTCGATATCACGTGCTTGCCGAGCCTCCCAGCCGATTCTAACGCAGAGAAAATTAGAGTTGTCGAATGAAGATCATATATTTTGGAATGATCGTGCTTACCTACTCCCTCATACTTACATATATAGTGCGCAATGAAGCTGACACTAAACGTAGGGCAGGATCTGACCTTTTTTCCACGATTGGATGGGGGGCCTGATGTTGGGTGCCATGTCCAATCATATACCTGACTCAACCCATCCCAGGAGTCAATAATGGTTATACATGAGATTTAGTCCAATGAAAATTTAGCCAAACTACAGCGGGGCTCCAGACAATTGCGATTTTAGGGCAAAACTGGCCCACTTCTAATCATAATCACCAACCCAGACGGAAAGCAATTATTTGCCCTGCGACTTTGACAATTGATTATATAACAGAATATGCCTCCCAGTATAAGAGAGTACTAATGGTGCAAACCGGTTGAATTTCTGGATCCCGAACCTTGAGTGTGTGAGAATGCGACATCACAACCACAACTCACATTCACTACATGTGAACTACTATGATCAGGCCATAGTTTCTGGGAAAAAGACACCTCCTAGTCATATATTTGAAGCTTGGAAATTGTTGCAAGTAGTTGAGATCAAGAACTATTAATTTTAGTATTTCTAAAAAGCTCAGACTTTCGCTAATTTTTGCTGTGATTTTGCAAGTGTCCGGAGCCCCACTGTACATCAAATCTCTAATATAGAGAGTTCTGCTCTCTAACCTTACCGAGAAAACTCTATAATATGACCACGTGTTTGGGACTGAACTATAGCATTCACTCACAGGGTCGAACTGAATCAATGAATAAGCAAACCCCACTCGCACCACTGCGGTGCGGCGATATTCGATTAGGTACTGTAAGATTTTATTTCGGTACCAGTATTCAGCTCGCTGTGTGGCTGAACTGATTTAATTCTAAAAAGAGCCCATAAATCATGTTCAAGATCCGATGTCAGAATAAACGATAAATCAAAGATAAATACTTAGGATTTCTCCAAGAAAAAGCACTATACATGAAGCCTGTCCTAAGTTCCTTATTTACGGCCGTGTGGTTTAGAGTGAGATCCATGTTGGTTGGTAGTGACATATGGATGTCTCATCAATACACTAAACGTCAACACAAAGTGATTGTTCAAGGGTTCGGGGTCAATGAATAAAGTTAATGGGAATATGAATAATTTGGTGTTGGTTTATATAGTTGTTTAATATGCAGACGACATCTTATCCGAGCGCTTGATGATACGTATGTGGGCATATTTACGTATCATGCAAGCTTTCTACAAACAATCTCAAGTTGTGTGAGCTTAGTTGCTGAGGAGGCCCCCTCAAACAGATACGACATCAGGGTAATGCTGACGAAATTTCACCCACAAGTCGTTGTTAACTTCGTGTTGGGGCATGGGTTCAATGACACATGAAAATGAAAGTCCCAACGGGGCAGCTGGTATCTAAGTTAGCTAGAAGATTATTTTTTTTTTTTTAAAATATAACAATCAAGCGTTCAAGCTACAGATGAACAATCTCATGCGGGGTTAGATTTACTACCGCTGCTTCCTCGCTACTAATATATAACTCTAAGGCCCTCCCTCTTCTGGGGTTACGTCAGGATGAAATATATACAGCCAGGTACTCATTTGACCACTGGTATGAGTCTTCCGGGGGTTGTGAGTGTTTCTGATGTGGCAAAGGGAAAATGTCACGCGGATTTTAGTATACCGGTACCCTGACTTGTTGACCGGGATTTGCTATTTGTAGCGATAGTTTGTATACTACCTACGTCTTTCCCAGGAAAGTTGTGTTATAGGGAGTGGGAATTAGAGTTCGGTGAGAGCCCGTCTAACTACAAGACGTTTACCAGGCTGATATGTTGGACTAAAACAGAGCCCATAAAACCGTATAGAAATAAATAAACAACAACAATAATAACCTCATTGTTCCCATTGACTTCTTTTCTTAAAAGTATTTCCAAGTACACTGTATAAATGCCTACAGATTCATTTTCCATTTCCACCTTATTAAGCGAATACCGCCATCAACTCTGAGAATTTATTCATCCACTAAGTCGCATAAATTGGGTAATTTCTTACACCTAGAAACATAACAAAAACAACAAATCTTAAGATCCCAAACAAACCTATGAAGATAAATGAAAAGAACGCAGATATATCAGAGATACAACAAAAGAAAATAAATTAACTCCCAATCCTGAAAACACCCAACCCCATTCACTCGTAACCACCATACCCCAACACATACACATACATACATACATACATACATACACTCTACATCACTACGCAATCCTTCTTCCCCCCACCCTCTCTATAACTCCCTCCACTCCCATGTGCATGTGGCCCACCAGGATGCCCACCCCACGCCGGGCCCTGCTGCCCTGGATACCCATGCCCTCCCTGCCCAGAAACCTCATTCAATAAACCCCTCGCATCATGTGCCCTCCTTATAGCTTCACTCCTTCGTCTCCCCAAACTAGCATTCGAATCATACCCCCTAGGCGGGCCACCAAGAACACCTACCCCCGAGACCGGCTGGTGGTGTCCAGAAACGGGATTACTATATCTTGCTAGTTCTGGTGCGGAAGTCCCTGCGGTATGAGGGATATACCCGCCTTGCTGGGGAGGTAAGATATGGGCCTGGTGGGATGGGTGTCGTTGATCCTGGACATGCGCCTCATATGGCGGTGGGGGAACATCTCTCTGAGAATCACCTCCATTCCCAGGACGTTGTTCCGGCTCGGGCCTTCGCTGTGGTGGCTGCAGCGGTTGACCTCCTGAATATGGAGTCTGTGGGGGAGCGGACTGATGTCTCCTCTGCCTCTCTAGCCTCTGCCGCTCCCGCTCATCTTCCTCTTCCTGTAATTGCATAGCGAGAGCAAGATCATAATCGGTACTATGCTCCTCTGGACCACCAGTTGGTTCTGCGATAGCGTCTCGTAATGATGAGAGGTCGAGTAGATTTGTGTTGGCGGGATTAGGGGGGGTTGAGGTGGAGTTATCTGTTCGAGAGGATGTTCGTGGGGGAAGCATAGGCGGAGGAATGGGATTATTTGGGAGAGAGTTATTATGCTGTTGTGTCGGTTGGGTTGGGTTTTGTGTGCCTCGGGGTGGTTGGGGTCCAGTGGGCTGATGCCAGAGACTAGCTTGTGCCGACTGTTGTCCACCTCGACCAAGGAGTGCGTCTACAAATGAGCGGCGTGATTGTGGGGTAGGTTGTTGTTGTTGGTGTTGATTCTGCTGCTGTTGGCCCCTTTGAGGAACATTCTGTGGGAGATGTTGATACCTCTGATCCTGATGGCCATGTTGTCCCCTCCCACCTTGCCCTCCTCTCCTCCTGTGACCACCAGCAGTCTCCCACCCTTCATCATCATCCACATCAACCATACTTCTCACTCGCCGTCCTCCAGCACCAACTCCCGCTCCGTCGCCCCCACCAACCGGCCTGTAATCCCCCGTTAAGAACCCCCCTCCCTGCCCTTTAACACTGACCAAACTCTCCCAAACCACCTCCTCATAACCCCCATACCCCATATCAGTCACCAGGCTTAAAAGCACCTCACCATCTCTCCCTGGTAACCGTGCCTTCATCACCGTACAGAAATGATCATTCCTAAACAGTATCCCAACTTTCCCCAGACTCGCCCCAGCACCATCATGCACATTCCCACCCCACCACCTCGTTAAACTCTCCAGCCCCCAATCCGTCAACTGCGTACAGCTATCATCTAACCACCCCCTTATCACCCCCGCATCCTCAACAACTCTCTCCTCCTGCCTCGTAATCTCCGCCTCAGGAGACCCCCCAAGCGCGGTACTAATCCTGTGTAATATAATCTCTTCTTGTAGAAGTAAATTCTGGACCTCCTCGTATGTAGGCGCAACCCGCTGCATAACTTTATACACAGCCGTTGTTGGTGAAGGTAACCACCCATGGTAAAGCGGGACTCCAAAGGAATTATATAACCTCATTTCCCTCGTCTGATCAAAGCTCCCAAGTAACTGCGGAGGACCATCATCCCCGCTAGGCAATTGGGGAAAGACGAAACGAGGGTTGACATTCATACCTGTACTGAGACTCATTAAGAAGGCGAAGAGATCTGACATGTCGATGTCTACGCCTTGAGTGGACGCTCGTGTTACAACCCCATCAAAGACGGCGTCGAGAAGGAGGCCGAGAGAGATGTGTTCTCGTACTCTTAGGATTTCAGTTAGTGCTGTAGTAGCGCTGGACGGGGTCGAGAGTGTAAGAGCATTGACGAGAGCAAGGAGTGGACAGGGACCATTTTCATTCTGTAGGAGGATTGGCAAGCGGCGGGTTTGTAATGTGGTGGGATCAGCCCAAGTGATATGTTTAATTTGATAGGCTTCGGGCGAAGGAACTCTAGCTGGTGGTGCGGGCGTTGACTCAGGAAGTGAGGGGGTATTCCCATCGACCTGTGGGACCTGTGGGACCTGTGGAGTTTTATCCTGTGGTTGCTGCTGGGGCTGCTTTCCCTGTTCCTCGTGCATCAGCAAATCGTGTTGTGGCTGCTGCTGAACTGGTTGCTGAACTGGCTGCTGAACTGGCTGCTGAGCCGGCTCTATAAGAAGCGGCGGTGGTAGAACTCCCCCAAGATAATTTCCCCCGACCGGTGCTGAACCCGCAACCATAGCTCCCTGGTTCAACTTCCTCCACCCAGCCTGATTGCTCCCCGGCACAGGCACAGCAAGCGCTCCATTAGCACTCCCGCTCCCCGTACTATGCGGTCTAATCTTCTCCGGTACCACAGGTCCAAACCTCTCCTCCTCCCCTCTCCAAAACTCCTCCCCCAACCTCCTCTCCATCTCCTCCTTCTCCGCAATCTCCCTCCGCCTATGCAACTCTCTCTCTGCTGATCTCCTCCGATGCTGCTCCTCCTCCCACGTCTTAGGTATTACTCCCCCATCCTCACCTTCCTCTGCCCAACCGTCGAGAAATGTCCCGTGCGCTCCACGGTAGCCGGGCATAGCTCGGGTAGTTGAGACATCGTATGAGGAGAGATCTACGCCGGGTTCGTAGTCGGAGGCGGTGGAGATAGTCGAAGAACGCCGGAGGGGTTGGTTGTTGGCGAGGAAGGGGTTGTTGGAGCCAGTAGTTTGTGGGGCAAGAGGGCGCCCGGAGGGTGGGGTAGTACCCACTTGTTGGGGGTAGGAGAAGCCGGAGAAGGAACGATCTTGACTAGTGAGATTGGAGCGCATTTGAGCTTTTGGCGTTGACGGCGCTATTCAACTCACCACGTTATTAGCTTTCCCTAGAGATGAGATAGGATTGAACGGAAAAGCGATAAAATTGGTAGATATAGCAGCCGATAAGACGGGAAAGGATAGTCTGGTTGTGGAAAGGGAATTATCTCACCATTGTTGCTTTCATTCGAATAGTTCGATGCTGTATCCTCTGGTGTGACAGCTTTCACAACCCCAGCTCTCCCGTGCCATTCACCAGCTCCTCCAGATTCTGCCGGTAGCGGCCCCTTATACGTCCCCATCTCTTGTCGTTCTATCCTGATCCTCAGACTATCCTAATCCCGCTGGCCGTCCTCAGGCGACTGATACTGATTTGCCAACCACAAGTATCTTATCCCTCGTCACAATCTATTTCAATCACTGTCCTCAAACTCTCTTCTTTCGCTTCTGCTGTGCTGCTGCTGTGCTGCCGTCGTTGCTCGTGCTGTTATTCCCAAATCCCTCTCCACAAGAATACTTATTCCCTCCCAGTGCACTTCTTGTTCACAGATGCGTGCGTCAATCGTGGCTTATTGTTTGCCGTCAGGTGAGACAACTTGCTACTGCAAATCAAATCTGAGGCGATGCCTGGAACTGATGCAAAGTTTGCCAATGTATATTCCAATGTGGATGATGCGAACGTTGGGGCTTACGCTAAGGCGGCAAAGAGCTGTCGTAAGTCAACCCGGGGCAGGGATAGTGACAGTGGCAAGTATTTTCCCCACAGCTGGAGAACGGAATGCACAGAAATGAAGTCCGGAGAGAAATGTACTGGCTCGAAGAGGGACCAGATCTCATAATGATAGCTCAGTAAAGCTTATAATTATACAGTTCATGCAACCCAGACTAGACAGATGCAGAAACAAACATCCCACCACAGCGTGAATGCCTGGCTTTCATGTCTACCAATTGCACAACGCCCTTCAGAATTCGGCGATCATCGCTGATCCACGTCTGTTTCCTTGGCACATTGCTGGAGGGTCAGGGTAACAGCACCCCGTTAATGAAAGGCCCAATCTCTTTTTACTTATCCAGCAGTGCTCGATCGAGCAAAGAAAATCATGCACATCAACATCAACTAAAGGGAGATAGACATAAGAAAATAAATTACCGAATAGAAAGCAAACAATGTATACTACTTTTTACTATCCTTTGCTTTGGCGTTCTTCTTGCTTGGCACTTCCTTCTCCGTCTTCTTCACAGGTGGTTTCGATGAGCCATTTGTCTCCGCCTTCTTCTTCTCTCCCTTCTTATTCTCTCCTTTCTTCTCCCCATTCTTATCCACTACAGCCAAGTTCCCCACTCCCTCTTCCACCTTCTTCTGCTCCGTCTCCTTCTCACCGTCTTCCTTCGTCTCCTTCGTCGCCTTACTCAAATCTGCTCTTGGATCCAACCCCTTCCTCTTCTTCACCTCCCTCTGACCCTTCTCCAACCACACCTTATCCTCCGCCTCATCGAAGCCCGCAAACTCCCCACCCTCCTCCGTCTCCTCCCCATCCTCCTCTCCATCCTCAACCGTCTTCTCATTCTTTTCAGCCTTCGCTCCCTTCACCGGTGAGGGACCAATCTTTTTGAACTTTGCAACAAAGAATCCATCAACATTGTACATATGTGGATAATACCTCTTCGTTAGGTTCAACTTCGGGTTAAACTTCTTCCCTCTAAATGACGTAAATCCCTCTCTCCCAAAGGTAAGGCCCGTTTCAACGAGCTTAACATTCGGCCTTGTCCGGAGCGCATAGTCAACCACTGCCTCATCCTCTTCAACAGTAACCGAGCACGTGGAATAAACAATATACCCCCCTGTTTTACTTCCATGATCCACACTATCAATCGCACAAAGCAATAACTTTTTTTGTAGCTCCGGTAACTGGATAAAATCCTTCTCCGTCTTATTCGTCTTCACACTCGGGTCCTTACTAATAACCCCGGTTCCCGAGCATGGTGCGTCAAGAAGCACTCTATCGAACCCACCAATGACCTTGGGAAATTCTTGCGCGTCGTAATTGCAGACAATCGTGTTCTTGACTCCGAGGCGGTGGATGTTACCGACTAAACCCTTCGTACGAGCTTTATTCGCGTCGTTTGCGAACACGCATCCGGTATTTTTCATTAGCGCAGAGATATAGGTGGTTTTTCCACCAGGAGCAGCAGCCATATCTAGAACTCTCTCGTTCTCCTGCGGGGCGAGAGCCATAACGGGGAGGAACGAGGACGCGGCTTGTAGGATGTAATGCCCAGAGAGATACTCCGGGGTCGCACCAAGCGGAACCTGAGATTCGAAAATCTGTAGCCCAACCTTTGACCACTTCCCCACAGGCTCAAGAGTAACTCCACGGTTGATCAGTGCTTGAGCGAGTTCTCGACGAGTGGTTTTGAGTGTGTTAGTTCTGATGACTAGAGGGCGTTCTTTTTCGTTGGCTTCGAAAAAGGAGAATGCTTCTGCAGGGGAGAAGAGGTCAAGGAGTTTCTGCGCGAGGAAGGGGGTGTAGGAGTAGTATTTGCAGATGGAGTCGAGGAGGTCTTGGGTATAGTCTGCTCGGCTTCGCCCCTCTTCAAAATGTGAGGATCCAGGGGTAGAGAGGAGACGGATGGTATCTGTGATGCGGGCACGGAGGAGGGTAATGTCTGGTGGGAGGATTGGAGCGGTGGACTCCCCGGTGGTGGGGTCGGTTGAACCTAAGATTGTGACTCTGTCGGTTTCAAGGTTTGTTTGTAAACCGTTCTGAGCCATCTCTGTGGAAACAAGAGCAGCCTCCTCTTCCATTTGGGCATCAAGGCGTCTAGATAGCCCTTCAATATTTGCTGCGGTTAACTTCTCCTCTGCGTCGGACTCGTCTTCCTCGTCGGACCAGATGGGGCGTTTCTCTCGTGCTCCACCATCCTCCTCCTGGGAATCATAGACGTCCGAGTCGACAACTAATTCGTCACCACCCTCCTCTCCTTCACCAGCTTCCTCCTCCTTATCCGACTCCCCTAGGAAATCCAGCTTCAGTTTCCTAGCAACCTCATCACTCTTCAGCAACTTCTCCTCTACGTCTCCCATATTCATATCAATATCTGAGTCTCCACCATCGACAATCCCATCAAACCCATTCGGGTATTCATGCTCATCATCACTCTCCGGCTCACTCTCCTCTCTCGGAGTAAAATCCAACTTCCCCTTCTTTCCCTTCCCAGCAGGTTTCTTCCCACCCTCCTTCTTCCCATTAACCTCTGCGCCCTTCCCTCCAGTAACTTTCTTCCCCGCATCCCCCTTCTTCCCATCAGCACCAGCATCCTTCTTCCCTCCACCAAGCTTCACCTCCTTCGCCTTCCGCCCCTCAATTTCCGCTCTCAACCGTTTATTCCCTACCCTCTCCACCCCATCGTCATCTCCTCGTCCAAATTCCTTCCGCTTCTTCGCAGTCTTTTTGTCGTTCTTGTCACCTACATCTACGGGGGCGAGAAAGCCAGTCTCTTTGACTCGCTCTTTGAGTTTGGCAATTGTTTGTGAGTCGAGGGGGGCGGGCGGGCCTTGCTTGTACTTGGTGCGGCCTTTGCCCATTATTGCGGTTCGATTTAGTTGTTGGAGAAGTTTTTGATTGGGTATCTAATTTTCCTGAACCCTTAGGGACCTGAGAGAGAGGAGTGAGGACGAGTTTGATAACGAATGACTTTGTTGGACAAGTGGTCGCGAATTGCTTGATCCTTCTCTGCTGCCCGAAGCTGGTAATATTTTTTTTTTTTCGTTGCGATTGGAGAGTTAGCCTGAAATCTTGGCGGCCAGGATACATTTGGTCACATGATTGATTTGAGTTGCTGCCAAGACCCTAACCGTTTTCTGAGCTTCATAATCTTGAAGATACCAAACCATCACACCTGACTACCTACGAGGTGCCTGAGACCAATATGGCAGAACTCGCCTTTACTAAACAATTCCTCTCCGCCCTAAATGGCCGCCCACTCAAGTTCGGTCCAGACCACGTCGATGACCCCAAGACATACAACCGGCCTCCTGTATGCCGTCCCATCACCTCCCATCCAATAGTGTTCATCATCAGCTAACCCATCTCTCCCCCGAAAAGCACACCCTCCCAAAACCCCCCACATACCCCCCCACCAAAAAACTCCATCTCGAGGACGCTCCAAAGAGTATTCTCTCCCACCCTCTCTTCATCTCCTACCCACTAACCTGCCGCCCTAATTAGTCTCCATAACTCTCAAAACCCTCCGTCCTCCTCACATCAACTACACCACCCCCCCTCTCTCCCTCCCAACCACCACCCTCCTCACAACGAAATTCCTCCTCTCCCAACACACTGGCATCCACATCGACAAGCTCAAGCTCTTGTACAAAGGCAAGCTCCTCCCAGACATATCCTTCCTCAGCGAGATATTTGGCGATGAGCCCCCCGAGGCAGGAGTGGGGGTATTGAATGTCATGCTCATGGGGGGTGCGGTGCCGAAGGTTGGATTGGCAGCAGAAAGGATAGATATCACTTCATATTCCGAGGGGGGAGGGAAGAGGGAGGAGGAAGAGGGTAAGAAGGAGGAGGAGGAGAGTAAGAAGGCGGAGAAGATGGAGGTGGATGAGGAGAAGAAAGTAGGGGTATTAGAGCACGACTTGTTTTGGGAAGAGTTGAAGGGTTGGTTAGGGACGAAGTTGGGGAGTGGAGATGTAGCGCCGGAAGATGTATTGGGTGTTTTCAGGGAGGCGTGGAATGGGAGGAAGTAATACAAATTCCCCTGCGGGTATGCAGGTTTGAGCAGAGCCTTATTTTGCGTACAAGGGGTATCTATTTATGAGGGCTGGAGAAATACCTTATGACGATGTGAAAGAAGTACTAATATTGTGACTGTTCGGTGTTTCCTTTTGGCATGACTTAAGCGTGCCAACCAGACTAGACTTAAGCTAACCTCATTCCCGTCCTGACTTGTTGGGACTCCCGTTCGAAAATTCATACCAGCAAACATTTTTTTATCTATTTCCCAATATCAAGTTCTCTTGGTATACTACACACCAATATATTTTCCAAACTCACCTACTTCACAACAATCTGACCCTTAGTCTAGCTCTGCCCCTCAGTCTTCTGCTCCGCCTCCCTCTTCGCCCTCAACTGCCTCCTCCCACCCCCCTTCCCCATTGCTTCAACCTTCCCTTCTACCGGCACCACTCTCGTCGCCACGAATACATACCCCTCTGCTCCCCCCCGAGACGTCATCACAGGATGTGTCCTTCCAGGTAACACCTGATATTTCCTAACAGTAGTGCTGTGAATCGTCGGAGCTAGCAAAATTGTCGGATCCAGCTCCTTCACACTCGGTGGTGTTGCGGCATTCGGTTTCGCATCAGGATTCGGCGGCGAGGGTATAACGAGATCAGGTAGCAAATGTGGGGTTAGTAGACTCGTTATATCTACTACATCCTTATTCGCCTCCTCATCTTCGAGAACTAAATATTGTAACGCTCCAGTTGTTTCTTGCAGCCTCGTCAATACCTCCTCCCAATTCACCGCCCCCGGCCCTGCCTCAGGTAATTCTCCCCGTTCCTTTCTCCTCAGCCATTCCCCCTTTTTCTCCTTCCCACACGCATCTACCACCCCAACCAAACCCTCCCTTTCCGGTCGCCAAACCACAACCTGCCCGCTTCCCCTAACGAACGGAACCAAATACCCTAGAAGGCTCTTGACATCCATCCATGAAGCAACCAATAGCCCATCGAACTCGCCTCCTCGAGTCTCCATCACAGTCCTTGCACTACGCTCCCAACGACGCCATTTTCGTAGATAGGCCGATTTCTTTCCAGATTTCCAGCTTTTGAAGATTGCTTCTGGGACGCGTTCAGGTGGGGTGAGGGTTGGATCTGACGAAGGAGAGAGGAGAGAAAGGTATGAGATTGTACGGAGGTGGGTATATAGAGGGTGGGAAGTAGGAGGCGTGTTGGGGTCATACCCGAAGTATTTCAGGAGCGAGAGGTTGGGTTGTTCGTTGGCGTGAACGACAGTTATGGTGTTTGCTGTTGCAGGCAGCGGATGGGTTAGATTCTGAAGAGCGTGGCGTGGGCGGGTGGATGCTGCTACAGGCTGAGAATCGTGGCTGAACTTCGCCTTCTTTAATGGAGGCACGTCCACTTCTAGTGCGGCTTTTGTGTTGGTAGCTAATGGCCCCTCTGCCTCATATCCTTCGGCATCTTCAGTTCCAGAACCCACCTCTTCCTGGTCGTCGTTGAGGTACTTTGGCTCATACTCCAACAATCCCAACCTTTCTGCTATAGCAGCGACCAGTAGTCCTCCAGCCTCGTCTATCACTAGCCATCTTCCTCCTCTCCGTAGCTCATCTCCAACCTGGATATCTGGACAGAACCTAACATTCCCTTGAGCCAACATCAACCCCAATCCCTCTTGCTGCATCTCCATGACTTTCCCGGGCTCCTTTTCGTTCATTAGGTGGTCGAGTAACGCGGATACATCAACCGGTGAGGCTGTAAATCGTTTCATGTATTTAGAGCGCTTCCGAAGGGCGTATTTACTTAGAGAATATGCGGTCTTTTGGTGGATAGCAGTATGGGATGTCATGAGGGCATTAATAATTTCCTATCTTACGTTACCCCCCATTAAATTTCTCCATATCAACCCTATTGCTTACCCTTCCCGACTGCCCACCCCCCCTCTTCTTCAATTCCTCGATCTCCTTCCAACTCAACTTTTGTGCATTCGGATCATCCACCGTCTCCCTATTATTCCTGACATCATCTAACCCCGCATCATCCCCCGGCATCGCCGAGTCTCCCCTCTCGCCAACCTCTCCATCCTCCTCATCACCATTCTCAGCTCCTTCTTCGTCGGCAGCTCGTGCTAACTCCTCACCTAAAATGTCCCTAGTGATCTCTTCTGTGCTGACGACAGAAATGGAAGGTGGTGAATCGAGAATGTCGAAGGTGAGGTGGTAGGGGCGGTGGATGAGGGAATTGGTGGGGAACGAGCCAAATTTGCCGAGATTTATCGACCTGTGAAGCTAGTTAGTGGGATAACGATGTGAGAGTAGGGTTGCAAGAGACGCACGAATCTGGAACGACTTTTATGAGTTTGGTTGTCTGGTTTGGGAGGCGGAGGAGAACATAGGTATTTGGAAGAATTGTTAAGGGAGGCATAGTAAGGTGGCTTCAGGAGTGGAGAGAAAGTCGCACTCGTGGAAGGTAAATTTCACGAACTTTTGAGTTTTGGAATGCCAAGATTTATATTTTTGGTGTCCAGGATCTGACGACGGGTCATAAACGACAAAGTGTATATAGACCTATAGGCCCTCATTAACAGATAGCTACAGCAGTTCCTCAGGTAATAGCTTATTGCATGTTATCGATGCTACAGTGCGCCGAACTGCAGCCAGTGGTGTGGATGTGAGGTGGTTCAGCAGCGAGATATTTAGGTATTGTTATTGTTGAAATTGGCAGGAAATATTAGTGCTAAGCAGCTGAGATACAAGCCAGCAGATATAAAAGATTTGTCTAAGGCCATGTGGGACTGTTATCAGTACCTGTCATCCACCCCATCCCCTATGTAGAGCAGGAACCAACCTACACTCTGAGCCTGATACAGAATAGCTTGGGCATATATGCAAAGGGATTGTTGTTTGCTTTAGCTGCCATGCTGATGGCAAAACTGACGCAAATTGTCTGAAAAAAAATATTCAGCACTTCAGGGTAATCTCTTCAAAACCCGTGCAAAAATGTAATGTTTGTGGTAGGCTGCACAGCGATTCTAAATTATATTCAATGTCCCGAAATGAGGTGGAATATATACATATTTATACTCACCACTGTTATTATATATATATACACCTCATTCCCAGCAATTGAAGTTGTATACATGTATCATATATTTACCTCACTGACATGTTTACACCGAGGAAGCAATTTCAAGTGCATTGACTTGTTGGAAGTTATAGCTACCATGTAGTTCAAGCTTACATACTTTACTTTTCATCGACGAAACGACTCTTTGCACATACAACAGAATCTAGAAGTAGTGCCTCACGATCAGAAGCAAGTCTTTTTGAATTTGCGGTTCCGGATAATAGTTATCCAGTATCATGGCTACACACCCTGATGAAAGCAACATATTTGGCTGGCTATTATTTCTCATATGTTTATCCTGCTTGCGAACCAACCCATAGGTTTATGTCACCTCCTTTCCCAGATGGGGCAACAAGGCCACCAACCCCACGTAGGGCCAGACTGAATGGGTGGAGTTTATTTAGACTCGCACTTAGTCTTACTAGGAGCAAGAATTTCATAGTGAATAATCCTGTTTCCAAGGCTTTTGCCGAGTACATTAAAAAAAACCCCTGATTGACCACCGCCCCAGAACGACCACTTACCCTGGCAACGGCTGTCCAAGCATAATTGAAGAAACACTTTTAGCAATACATGAACTCCTATCCAGCTGTAACCATTTCGCTCAAGCCAATAAATGGTAGCTAACAGGAGCAAGGTTCATAGCCTCCCTAGGAGCGGTCGGGTTTGAGACTAGGTTCATAGTATCCCCCATTGGTTGATATTTCCCCCTCGTCTCACGGGAGGGGCCGATTGCCGCCCCCGAGTGTTGCTTGCAACCTAGCCGACTCTAGGGTAGCATGTTAGTCAATGAATGCTAAGGGTATAATGAACATATTGAATGGAACGCCAATCGATTTGCAGCAAAGCCTTCATGCAACTGTCATGTGTTTCAAGTCCTATTGAAAGTTCTCCTCTCCACATGATGAGTTTGGTCCCAGCTTATGCATGGGGCAACTACACTTGTGCGTGCTCATGCCGACATGACCTTCCCCCCTTGTCTGGGTGTATGTTTTAACGAGGAAGGTTTGTTGTCATACATTAAGGTTGCCTCTGCCGGTTACTTTTCGGGCGGGGATCGAGGGTTCTTGTGACGGATTCTATATATTTGTCTGATGCCGGCGCTTTGGTCGAGGCTCACTCTAGTTGTCGGTTGACAATCCCTGTTCCAGTCGCTTGATTGGTTTATCGGGCCACACGAGTATACGTAAAGCATGTGTCGTGGTTAGCAACAATGAAGAGCAAATGAGCAGTGGGTGGCTGCCCTAGATATTTATACTTCATATGCCCCACATAGGGAGGGGTGGGTGACCCGCTGTCTGAAGGTTTGATCTCTGATACGCTGGATGCATAATGTTAGGCACGGTACTGCAGTGCTTACAACTTCCATTAGTTAGATTCTGACACTGAGAGGTTTTCTGAATAGGAGATGAGGTTTACACTCATGTTTTTCTGTTACAACGTTCTGACTACATTTTTCCGTCATTACACACAACTTTGCTCAACAGTGGAGCATTCATCCGAGTCATAACAAATCGTTGAAGGGCAAGGGTCTATCTTCTCATCTGAAATGATAATCCTGTTACTAACTTGCTAAGAATATAAGCTATACAACAGATATGTTCCTGAAGGCGAGGGTTTCTCAAGAGAGTAAGGTTGGCTGTGGCCCTCAGAGTGGTACCGGGTAGGGTGGTGGAGTGGTTGCTTGAAGGGGTCAAGCTACGGAGAGAGGTTGAGCTTTTCTGAGAAAACGGAAGATAAGGTGGGGAAAACGGAGGTGACAGTGAAGGAATGGAAGACCTCTAAGGGGGAAGGGGGAAGGGCCATGGTGGGAGTGAGAATATGGGAATTGATCCTTTCCTGGATGAGTATTGTTACCTCCGAACAATTTGGCTTCGCCCTGATATAAAGAAGCAGCTGGATAAGACGGTGAAGAAGAATTGAGGCATTGTGAGGGCAGCGCTGAGGTAGCAAAGGGAGTGGAGGAACTGGAGGTTGATAAAAAGGGTATTGAAGGAATAGTGGAGGTTGGAGATTATCATGGCTCACGACCTCCAGAACATCGATCAAGGGGTTGGCTGAACTCAGAGGAATGGGAGGGGAAATGAGGGACATGAGACGGACCTGGGCTCCATGTTTTGGCAGCGTTATCTTACACTGAAAGGACGAAACAGAGATAGTATAATGCCCTGATTACGTCTTGCAAATACTTGTTCTCTAGCAGACATCCACAATGAAACGTAGAAATTCCTCAGTTACTATAGACTCCATAATTGTAAGTACTAAGTACTGAAGTGTAGTCTGGAACGCAGGAAGGCTGTGTATGGCCCATTCCAGAGGTTGTCCCATTGTTTTCAGGGGATTAGCGGGCATCAAGAGGAGGAGTCCGATTGTTTATAATTTTAAGTAATTCTCAATTACGGCCACAAATACTTGCACTAGCATATCTAGATGGGTTGTCCTGTACGTGTAGTCTCGGGTATTCTCACATCAACTTCAGTTTCCCAGGTATCTTAACTGCAACTGTTCATCTGTATCTATGAAGCGCCTTTACTTTGGCGGACTGACTCATTGATAACCCCCATACCCAGCAACTCCACCCATCATCTCATCGTAACAACGAAAAGTGAAAATGTTTCACCGCCCGAACCAAATGAAACCCATTCACTCGGCAAACAAGCAGCCAGTAGCATATTGAACAGTCAAGCAAGCGAAAAAGACCACATTCACTAACCAAAGTAGATCACGGAGGGTGAGGAATCTTCAAAGGAAAAAACGTTACGGCAGGGAAATCAGAGGGACAGGGACCTTAACCACACTCAACGGGCCTTCCACCCATCAATTTGAATTATTTTAATATTCTTAATTTATTCTATCCATTTGGATTTCGAATCGCGAACTTTTGGCCGTTTTCGCCGTCTGTTGCAGCGTCGGCCCACGCGTGCTGATTCGCTGGCACCCTTACCCTTTCAGCGTGGGCGAACGAAAGCTTTGGCGACCACTCGGTGCTCTCGCCTCATCGGCTTTCACCCGCCTCCTTTTCCGACCACATCCAACCTTAACCCTTTTTTCCTTCTCACGGCCGCCTGGATCCTTCAACCTCCTACCCTCTTTCCACCCCTGACTGATCGCAACCTCTCTCCCCGTGCCTGGCCTTTCCCCTCACTCCAAGAAGAAAAGTATACGCATCCTTCAGCTGCAGCCCCAGCAGCAGTAGCCCCCTCTTACTCACTCTCTTCGGCGGACTGGAGTCGCCAGCGGCACGAAAGGTTCCCCCCACCATCAACCCCTCACCATTGTTTCCCCTAAATTCTGGTTACGAGATTTATGCTTCACGCTTCACGAAAACACAAATTCGATACACGAGTACGACTTAAAGCCAAGATTCACGTTTGTACCTGATATTTGCATCATATTAGAAGAAGTGCATCTTCATTTTCAATATTCGCAGCGAGCTTGAGTTGAGATATTTGCCCCAAGTGGAGAATTGGATTTTTTTGTTTTTGAATATCTGGAGATAGCCATAGTAGCTAGAAGGAAGAACATACCCTGAGGAATTTTTCCAGCATCCTTTTCCAACAGGTACCAACAATTTTTTGCGACTAGTCGAGATGGCAAGCCCTCATCATCATCACCATGACTATTATGAATCCATCGGGTCCGCACGTTCTCCCGGTGGAATCCAGCACCAACAGTCCCACCCCTCCTTGCATCGTGCACAGTCCAGACATTTCGAGACATTCACGGCAGGTGGACTTTACACCGCGGAGGATCATGCAGCTAGATATGACACCAACCGATTTGAATCGAGGCTGGTCTCGAATTACCCCCCTTATGAAGCTTCTGGTGCACAAACGTGGAACCCCGGTAATTTCAACGCCGCAACAATGGTGGGCTTAGGCAGCGCAACGGGCCGGATTAAGACTCCGTCGAGACAGAGAGCAGCTTTACCTTCTGTAAGTTGTTCCTGCCCTGTATGAATATTGGTTCGATGAAGTGCTTACCATTGCACAGACTTGGATGGAGCAAGCACCCATATTACCAACGGTGACACCTATGCCCGGATTGGGCAACGTGCCTTTGGGAACTTCCCCTATGCGCACCGAAACGGTCAACTCCGACCCTGACGAAGAGCTCATCCCTACTGCTATTGTCATTAAGAATATTCCTTTTGCAGTTAAGAAGGAACAGTTAGTTCAGTTGATGACGGACCTCCAATTACCTCTACCGTATGCCTTCAACTACCATTTCGATAATGGTGTATTCCGAGGATTGGCATTCGCCAATTTCACGACCCCAGAGGAAACTGCGATTGTTATTGAGGCGTTGAATCATTTTGACCTTCAAGGGAGGAAACTAAGGGTCGAGTATAAGAAAATGCTTCCCTTGGTGGAGCGAGAGCGAATCGAGCGCGAGAAGAGAGAACGTAGAGGCCAGCTGGAGGAGCAGCATAGACCTGTGCCGGTTAATCAGTTGGCACAGCCATCTATCTTACCAGCTACATCTCCTACACCCAGTGCTGCCAGGGTGAAGCCAGGTACCATCCTTAAATCATGGTCAAGCATGATGGAGCTAGGATATAACGCGAACTTGGTTTCTAACCAAAAGGTATCTATAGATGTTGACCTAAATGATCCTCAGACCCTCCAATTCTATTCTCAGCTGCTTTTGTTCAGAGATGATGCTTCTAGGGAAGCGTTGATTTTCCCGCCTACTCTAACTCCTCAACAACGTCGGACCGTCCATACTTTGGCGCACCATATGGGATTGGCGCATGTGTCAAGGGGAAGTGGAGAACAACGTCAGGTCCAGGTCTTCCGTGCTCCCCCAGGCTCGGCACCTGCGATCAGTCCCTCGACCATTCCTACAGTTCATCCAGTTGAATCCCAGCAACGCCGAACCTTGGCTAGAGCGACAACAATGGATTTCAGTGATGCTCGATCTGAAGGTGCTGGTATATACTCAACTATTGGTCGATCAGCCCATGCTCTCCTGGATATCCCGGCGTCTCCATCTAGCCGCAATGACCTGCAGTCACGTCAGAATCTTAGGGCAGCCAAGTCATTTGCTGATTTACGATCCTATACACCATCGCCTGTCCCATCTTCTGCGAGTTTTCCTGCAACCCTAAGCGCAGGAATCTCGCGATACACCAGTGATTATGGGAGCGTGTCGACGGCTACCCCAAGCCTCACACCGACGGCAACTGGGAATTCTATGTCCCCCTCAAACCCTAGTGAGTCTTTACTTGTCAACGGCCTTGCTGGAGTCTCGCTTACGACCTCCTTGGGTGGTAATCTCGGTATCGGAGCCAGTTTAAGAGAAGCCCGAGATCCACGACTAGCAATGGAACGGGAACAGCGAGAACGAGAGCGTGAGAGCCAGAACAGCGTCAATACTGGACATTCAGGAGGGACCACTAGGTCATATGCGGGTTATAGCGTTGATGATTCACCAACACAACAAAGCAACAGAGGCGGGCAAGTTATACCACTTAGACAACCACGGGGACCGGACTCAGAACGGGGAGTTGGTTTTGGCAGGAATAGACAACAAAGCCACCGAACAAATAGTGGGGAGCTCGATGTACAATCTGGCGTAGAGATTGTGGTCGAGTGAAGAAAAGCGGACTCCGGAATGGGTATCATGTGTTGAGGTTTCCTTTTTCCTATTTTCTTTTAGTATCCTTTTTATTTTTGATTCGTACGGGATCGCATTCATGATGATGATATCAACGATGAACGAACGACGACGATTTGTTATGGTTTCACAAAAGCAAGAAGGGAGCGGGTGCTGTACCTTTTTATGATTCCTGTCCTTCCATCTGTTAACGGAACTCGATATGTCTGAATGCAAATTGGATGGACGCAATTGTTGGGTGCTTCTCATCCATTTTGGGCCCAAGATATCGTTTGTCTATTTCACATGGCTTTATGAATTGTGGATTGGCGCTTCTTATATTTTTCTTTTCCATCAGCCACAAGGATTGATTGGAGATGCGCGATTGCCCGTATCCTGACTCCTGAGCCCTGACTTTTTGGTTTATCTACTGTGCATTTGGTAAGTCCGGGCCTAAGTTCTGTGTTTCCTCCCTCTCGCACCGTCAATGTGAGGGCGGGTTGGTGAGGAGTTGGGGGAAATGAGGGCGCTACGTCTATCTCGGGTTGTCATGGTTGTCATTTTCGTTTGTCGCGTTTGACTTTAACATCTACTTCGTTATATTATTCATCAATCATCCTCACTCAACACCCATCTAGAAAGGCGAAACTGTGTACTAGACGGGAGATTCGCAAGAGGCAAAGAGCATCAATAGGGCGGGCGGTAGGGGTTGGGAAAAGAGTTAATTGAAATTCAGATAGAAACATTCCGTTGTTTATGTACTTGTTAATCTTCCTTGTTATTCCTACACAAGTATTTTTATCCCGTTGGTTTCATATTTGTTCTCGTGCCCATATTTGTATCAATATCTTCCTGCTGTGGCCCTCATCAATAATGCGAAGTAGCATCCACCATAAACCTCCACTGACACTTTCGTCTAGGGCCCGGTCTCATTTGTCCATGCTGTTTTCGAACTGACATCACGGGCCTACTATTCCATCTAGTCTCGTCACAGAGATTCTTTAGGTCAGACTGCCAAACAAAACAGGTTGAGGTTCGTTGCCAGAATATACTAAATTGCAATTTCGATGTCTCCTTAATCATGAGTGCTTAGATTTTTTTGCATTACGATATCAATTTTGTTCTACTGCTAGTGCCACTATTTCACTATTTCCGCCTGAGCTTCCAACTGTGCCTCTGGTGATTTTTTGCATTCACTAACATAAATGCGAGCGTAATTCTTCCTGATCCCCGAAACCCATGTATATACATATAATTCCTAAAATAAATACTAACCAACTCAGGTGGTATATGGAGCATTAGCAACAATCCCATCGCACTCATATTGGCAAGCCTTTGTGTAGTGAATGTTCCTAACCGAAAATATCAGGTATTAGAGTCCCCTTCACGAAGTCCCTTAAAATGCTAAGAGGTCAAAAGCACACACAGTCCATAATTTCAGGGCTAGTTATCGAGATACCATAAGTAACATCGGGCTAGTTGGTTGAGCTCATGTAAACTGTGGAGTTTAATTAGCTAGTGCATATTCTACTGCTACAGCTTTCATTGGTGTATGAGCAGGACAAACTCTTATTAATATGATTCCGGGGTTTAAGTTCACTGCTGGATCAAATTCCCGTGACATTTACCCCAACCCACTTTACGGATACAGGTCATGGTCGTTGGAGACCCTAAACATTAACTCGGAGATCGTGTGGCTGCCAGCCACTGTGGAGAGTTGCTTTTGAACGTCGTTCGATAGCTTCTAATAGGTGAAGTCAGCTCGAATATCGTTTCATCAAGGCGCCTATGGCTTCACTTCCAATGATCCTTCTTATCTTGTTATCCAAATTCCACACGCGCTTTGTGGGTGGTGTGAGTGACTTGGACTGCAGGAAGAGACCCTCTCAACATGGACCACCCGGAGTGCAGCCCTGAAATTACCAGACTACCCTGAAATCACCCATATTGCTCGTTGATAATTTGATAACTTGATAACGATCCGTTAAAGAACCAGACTAGGCCTTGGCCGTTTTGGTCCAATCCCTACGAGAGGCCGGTGCCCGCCAGACTACTAGGTACGTACGATAACACGCCGTGTATAATCCCAAGGGCACAACACCCTCCATAGGAGGAATATAACTTTCCCCGAATAAACAGCCCTGGGTCATAGTCGCAATTCCACTGCTCTTCATTCTCTATTTCCCTTCTCAGATTTCCCCTAATCGACCTAACTCTTAATACTAGCTTCAGCACTGATTTATCCATCAAATGATTACCCCCACTAGTAAAATTTCGGGATGTTAGAGTCGTTGGAGATTGCTGGAACTTGGCTTCAGGGAGAAGGGAAGCTGATCTTTGGGGAACAATGTGAGGACTTGATGGGTGGTGTATTTTGTTTTTGTGGGTAGTAACATAAGTATGTGAGGCATCACCGACAGTAGTCTCGATCCCAACCAGACTATCTCGATCCCTACTTCATGAATTGATAGCTCTAAAGTACTAGATACCGGTATAACGTGACCTGACGAGCATACGTTGTTTACCGAAGGGCTAGTGCACTTAGTAATTTGGTTCACAATACTTATTTTGGAAGTCGAGGTTTTCCTATTGGAGTAATTGGCAGATTCTAAGTCCAAGTCCATAGCAGATTCATCTTCCCCGTGGAGTTGGCCAATGAGCCTTGTGGCCATAGTCTCAATCAGACCCTCGTAGAGGTGTGGCCAAGGCGCTACTTAAGTGATCTTGAAATTCTTGGTACGGAATAATTTTTGAATTGATGACCCCCGTCTAATACAATATTACTGTAGGCCACAATAATAGTGCTTAATCCTCTTAACCGTAATATGCTCCTTGGTTTGAGAACACTTGCTACTTGACATTCTTCTAGATGGTCCTCCATCCATGTGTTACCGGTACAGACTGTGGAGCGTCCATCTCTAATACATTTAGTCTGGTTGACAATACATTGTGTTGAGAATTATTCGAGAAGGGTAGTTAGGATATCTTCTAGCTGGGTATGCATATTATACACTGATCACTGCCAATTATATCTTGGGGTCCAAACCAATTAGGACCAGAGAACTAGACACCTATATTCAACATCTTCCCATCACAATAATCCTCACTTTTTGGTAGTCTGAAATCTGGGGTCGTGCCATAGAATATTAGCCTTTTGATTCCAGGAGCCGAACCCGAACAGGTAGTCCAAAAACAACAGAAGCGGGCTTGCACCCGCCAACACTATGGAGCCACCCCGCTTACCAAACTGGGCCAAAGTTGCCAAGGAGGACAAAAAGAACATATTGCGATACAACCGCAAAACAAATACAAGCGCATTACAGTGTATTGCAGCGTAATAACAAACGTATTTCGCCGGTTTGCTGATTAACGTACAAAGTCTGCGGGTAGAGATCCAGATCATACAAGATTCTCTCTGTGTGAGAAGTCTGGTGTTGCTGAGGCCAGGGTCCTCAGCCGAATACTTTACTTAGGGTACATCACGGTAATCTGGCATCAGTCGGGTCCTTGGTTTTGTCTGCAAGTGGATATATTTTAGTCAACTATTGGATGCACAACAGTTCACAACCCCTTTAGCAACAACTTTGTTCAGCAAAACTTCATTATCTCACCTTAGTTCATATAAACAGCGTCAGTTCTCTGCACGCCAGACCACACACGTCACTCGTCTCGATCGCACGTTCAATCTTACCTGCTTTTACCGCCTCAACACCTCGGGAACGGAGCAAGAGCGTCACCCTGCCATGGCATGGCAATCGCCTTCTGCACACAACCCTCAAGATGGTAGCGGGCAAGGTGGAAACAATGGAGCGAGTCAAGGGCAAGGTGGGCCCCAAACTCTCGGGACAGAGTACACTCTGCAGGGTACAGATTGCCCAGATCTATACCATTTGACAATACGAGCACTGGCTAATTTTCGGCTCCCGGATATGCTTTAGGTGTGATGCGATTCTTGCAAACGGAGTGGCACCGTCACGAACGAGATCGAAACTCTTGGGAGATTGAGCGGGCAGAAATGAAAGCGAGGATAGCGAAACTCGAGGGAGAAAACAGAGCTTCAAAAAGGTTACAGCAAGGGTCTGAAGCGAGGATAAAGATGCTTGAGATGGCCTTGAAAAGAGAGAGGTGCGTTATAATCACACGAAGGCGGCCACACGCAGCCCCATCATTGCCGCGGGGTGGTGGGGCAGATTGCGCTATCTCAGGCATGGTCTAACACTGGAAAATACGCAGATTAAGCAAGCAAGATCCCACAGGTAAAGCACAAGGCGATAGCTCGGAACCAATACCCTCGAAACGTATGATAGCAATTCAGATATCCCTTTGCCGTCTTGTATTCATTTAACGAGGAAATAGAAAATGTTACTACAAGCGCTTTGCACCCTTCGAACCAGGTCAACCCCTACAAGGCCGAAGAAGCACGGACCAAGAGTAGGATGTATCTGGCGAAATGCCTTCAGGAAATAACATACCTCTTGACCCCACCCAATCATCCCGCTCCTCAACAAACAATACCTAATTTAGATCCAAACCTTGCCCTCCAGCAGCAAGCAAACCAACAACTTGCGCTGGACCACATGCTCGCTCAACAGCTGCAACAACATCAGCAACAAGCCCCACTTTCGTCAACCTACCAGCAACCACCTGAGCATCACAATCAGTCTCAACCACCCAACTCTCAAAGCCCTTTCACCGCGACCTCTAAGCAGTTTTTCGGTCAGACCCGAGAAGATGATCGCCCACATAGTATTCCCAATCAGCAGCAAACAGGCTTGCAATCTGATGCAGCAGAAAATGCATCCAACAAGCTCCAACAGTACAATGCCCATAGACGAGGGGCTTCAACCACTGATAGTAGCAACCTATTTAACTCTTCCTCTGACTCTTCTAAGGATTCTGACGGTTGGGATTTTGACGAATTATCTGAGGTTCCAAGTTTCAATAATAAGCAGACAACACCCTCAGATGAAGTGAATTTATGGAGTGGCAGGGCCCATTCTTCTGCTAAGAGTGGGAATTTACGGATAGGGTCACGGGGAAGGAAGAATTCCATGTCAAGGCGGATGAGCGCTCAGGAGGCTAGGGATTATGCTGGATCTATTTCCGGATCTAAAGGTGGTGATGCTGGAAACTTCAAGGTCCGCTTTGCTCTGCGAGGGCATCTAGACGTTGTTCGTGCGGTTGTTTTCACTGGTGGTGGTAGTCCTGCCGAACCGGAAATATGTACAGCTGGGGATGACGGTGTCTTGAAGAGATGGTATCTACCTGGAATATTCGGAATTCATGCTGGCATAGATGTGGATGTGACTAGTCACTTTACACACAGAGGGCATTCAGGCATAGTCACATGCTTAGCCGCTTGTCCCCCTGCAGATAGCAGTGGGAATGGAGATGGATGGATTTTCTCCGGGGGCCAGGACTCTACTATTAAGGTCTGGGAGAGGGGCAGAGTGGAGGCGAAAGCTACGCTCGTCGGGCACACCGACGCTGTGTGGTCTATTTGCGTTTTACCTGCCTCAGGAGATGGTGGGTTCGAGCGGCTCCTACTGGCTAGTGGAGCTGCTGATGGGACAGTGAAGATATGGTCTTTTACCCCAAGGCAAAACTCAACGTCCTCCACCGTTTCCTCCGCTAGCAACAGCATACGAGGCTCATCTTATCTCCAGAGTGGAGGAATAGGCGATTTGTCAAATTCACACAGTTTAAGTGCACCTTTCAGCTACTCTCTTATATCGACGATTACTCGTTCGGGTGTTAATGCTTCACCGACATGTATTACTCCGCTCTCCATAACGGGAGAGAATTTCATTGTATCTTACGACGATGCTGCTATCATAATATACGATACTGCATCCGGGGAAGAAATAAGCACAATGGCAAGTTCAGAGACTTATGATGGAACGAAGGCTACAGGGGTGAATGCCGTAGTTGCTACAATCATGACTCTACAACAGGGTAGCCATAGTAGTAACAGCGCGGAGGGACACACTGCTGGCGTTGAAGAGGAGAATGTTTTACCTGGTGCCACTGGTTTGAAGGGCGGTGTACAAGGCGTGGTGATATCTGGCCATGAGGATAGGTATATAAGATTTTACGATGCCAATAGTGGTGAGCTCATCTAAACTCCCATTTTCAAGCCTCATAATTCTAATATATTAGTCACAGGTCAATGCACATACACAATGCTTGCCCACCCTGAAGCAATTGCATCTCTTGCTCTATCCCCCGACGGTAGAGAGCTAGTCTCTGGTGGTCACGATGCCAGTCTTCGATTCTGGAGCATGGAGAGGAGATCGTGTATTAAAGAAATGAGCACACATAGGTTAATGCGGGGGGAGGGAGTCTGTACAGTAATTTGGAGTGCGGATGGTAGATGGGTCGTCAGCGGAGGTGGTGATGGCGTCGTGAAGGTATACAGTAGATAGTTAGTCCCTGCTTCTTTGATTATCTGGGTGTTTTAGTGTGAATAAGGATATATTAGGATTGGGCATGAGAAGCGGAAAGTGTTTTATTGTGTGTCGTTTCTTCGCCATTTCAGTCGGTTGCTGAGACTTTTACATGTTTGCCTATGCCAGCAAGATTGCATTGGGGGTGCATGATATATTTTGTTTGTTTACTGCGTGTTTTCATAGCATTTGGATGAGCATGAGCATCAATAATCTAATCAATGGAGCACACTCACGTGATCTGATAAATTTGTATACTTTCAACTCTGTCATCCAGTCGTGCCTCACACCAGTTTGCTGCAGTTCAATCTACTGTACATACCATACCTACTCTCGCAACGTTTTCACTTTAAATTGCGGAAACTGTCTCGCGCTTCTGAAGCTTAAATGCGGGAACCAGGAACCAGGGACCAGGGTATGCTGTGACCATTAAAACCCGTGAACAACAACGTGGACGGGCGGGGCACTCCATCAATTACTACAACATCGGACAGCTTCATCGACCACCGAAAGCTTAAGCAGTACGGTGGAATGTTTGTGACTAAATGTTTTCAGTGTTCGGTTTCACTAGAAGGAACACCAAAGCAAAGCTAGCAGCCTCAGGACAGGGTCATGTTGCATGGTCTAGTTGTAATTGACACCGCATATGCGGCCAGGGCTTTCGACGATTCCCATTGCTGACGTGGAAGGTATAATGCGTCCATTCGTCACTGCCCCCCCGCGGAACTCCTCTATCGTTTACTCACTGCCTAGATATATAGTTTCGCTCCGCTTAGATACCCCAAAGGGTCTTCCAAGCAATGGACCCATGCTTTTCTAGCCCCGTTTGTTCGTTTCTAGCATGAGCAGCCGTTCAATGGACTTTGGGCTGCCCGTGTCAAATTCCCTCGGCCATGCGATGCGTATGCTGTGCGGATATACCTAGTCTGGTCGTACAGATATACTCTACCCAGTCTCGCTCCAGAACCTCGCAGGATCCCCTTTGACTGGATATCAACGTTTATTCACTTATTGGATACAATCTCCAAAATTCCCGAAATACGAGTCTTTGTCCCCCCTCACTGGATGTTCTACCTTATTGGATGGACAATGGCGGAACACAAGTGAGCAATCTATGAGGGGGGGGCAAGTACCGTGAGGGCTGAGAGTACAGAAAAGGGAATGAATTGACATCGTAACAGAGTGCACGGGAAGGAGTAGGTAGTGAGCATCGCATCCCGCTTGTGGGGAGTTGGTCCGTTGCAGCAAAGAAGGGTTGGTTAAAAATAAGTCAGTATGCCGGATTGTAGTCTGCCTGCAGCCTACAGTAATTGATAAGCTTTGGAGACTGGTCATTGGAGTGTAGCCCTACCACGGGGTAGTCAACAAGGAAGGGCTATGTGTGATGAGGTGGACAGAATGACTTACTGGTTGTTGGTCGTCAACCCCTCCTGGCCTCGTCCCACTCTCGTTTGCTAGACCTACCTAGACTTACCGGGGATGTGGTGCAGATGGCCTGCTATAGGCGGAAACTGCGTGCTTGGGGTTTGTATGGGTTAGAATATTATACCCCCCTACTCTTTTTTATATATATACAGACGGGGTGGTGGTGCTTTGTGACCTTTTTTGACTTAATTATTTTCATTTGGCATTTTCAACTTCAGCGAGTTTCATGAACTGAACGGGGTATTTTTATTTTATGACCAAGGCAAGCTTTTAATACCAAGTCCGTTTTCGGTTCACTTCATGAAGCTGCTATCATTTGTTTCCAACGGCATCACACGAGTACAAAATAAGCTAGAAAGAGCAATCGATAAGATTACTGCACCGGAAGAGGTTGAAGAAATTGCAGGTGTGCGGGAGCGGAATCGGGTACCTGTGACTGCTGAGCGCCCGCTCAACAGTTCAGTACCTGATAGCGATATCCAAGGGCCCGATCCGCCTCGAGTGCCCGTTTCTGGAACCGTTTCTATGGAATCGACAGTAAGGGAGTTCACTGCTCGGTCAAGAACATTGGAGACGATAGAGGAGGTGGACAGTGAATTTGAACGAAGTTCAATACTAAGCTCCTTACGAAGTTCAGTATCAAGTGCATCAAGTGGTACCGAATCTACAATATCCTCAACAATAGCTAGCTCGACAAATCGATCGCCTGGATCCAGCTATGCCTCATCATTAGTCTCCTCCGCCTCACCGTCATCATCATCATCATCAATATTATCACGACTATCCAACTCCTCTAATGGTTCAGTAACTTCATCATCGGGATCCTTGTTTGGATCCATAGCCTCCAGATCATCGTCATCATCGGGGCTCTCATTCGGATCCAGAGGATCACTAGGGCTAGGATCTGGATTGGGGAAGACCTTCGAAAAATCCCCGAGCTTCATATGGGATTTCAACAGCCGCCGCCGATTTCAGGAAGCCGCAGCACTTCACTCAATCTTAAACCCCCAGATAATTACTGGGGAAGATGATAAGAAGCCAACGTCTCTCCCAACACCACCAGCAACACCAATTTACTCAGCTACTGCCAACTTCCCAGTTGGAGATGAGGATGACGTTATGTCCACAATAACTGTTTCAGGCAACAGCTCAGAATCAAGGGCATTGGTCGACCAGTTAGCCTTTATTGCTGGAGGCGCTGCGGAGAAGCGGAAGAATAATGTTGTGAAGAAAGATAATGGTGTGGCAATAACAGGGAGTTACTGGGGGCAAGAGGAGTCGTGGAAGGAAGCTGAGCGGGAGAATATGACTGCGGTGTGTATGGAGCGGTGGAGTCGTGAGAAGGACGGCAAAACTGAGAGTGGAGTTACTTTCAGGATAGCTATGAATTCCGGTGTACCGCTCGATGTGTTAGAGTGGCTAAAGGGAGTCATAAAGGTCATGGAGCAATGTTCCCGTGGAGGTGAGATATCTTAGCGCCTTGTTTGAGGGAAGCCAGGACTAATTTTCATATAGCGAGATCTGAGCTAGATTCCGAGGATTTACTTTGGACAATGGTAGTTGAGATGAACTCAAGAAAAATCTATGACGATATTGTCAAACGATTATACGAACCAGTATCGAGGACCGGCGAAGCAGGAAATTCTATTCCAACTCTTACCTCGAGGATAATGCCAATCCTGAAGCAGTACTCTGCCTCGACTGGAAGCAAATTACTAGGCGAAGCTGTGAGTGTAAGAGATGGAGCCACATGTTTAACCAAACTACACAAGTTATGTGAGAGGATCATTGAACAAGGCCGGAAAGTCGATCAAAAATTATTGAAGGAATTGCTTATTCAATGTTTTCATCTCAGACGATCTCGAACATTCAGGGCTTTCATTTTCAGCTTCCAGGAGGGTTATGAGCTATTCAGGACAATTCAGAAGCTAGGCCGTTATCGAATCGCAACACAAGCTTTGATCGACGCTATTCGTACGAACCCTGGTCAATTCAACAACGTGGAAGTGGAGTCCGTGCAGCCACCCTCGTCGTTTGACGTCAACGCGAGCATTTACCCTGATGCCGATCTCAAGCAATATCTTAGGGGCCTCATGAATACATGGCGAATAACCAGTATATCAAAGGAGAGTTTCGAGCAGATGAAAGGTCACTTTACGGATCGATGTGCGGAGTTGCCTGTTGTTCATGCCGAAATGCAGCTTATCAAGTATTATGAGGAGAATCCAAAGGAGGACCAACCAACTCTGATCGGATGCAGCAAGAAGCCTTGTCAAATCTGTGTGAGGTTCATCCATTTGCAAGGAAAGTTCCAAGTGGAGAAGGCACACGCGAGGATCAGTCATAGATGGGCAATCCCAAATATCCGATGTAAGAATGCAGAGACCACTGAGAAAATTTCGGATATCTTGAATACTATTTCGAGGGAGATGGAGGATTCCCTGAAGGAGATAATTAACCTGGGTCCGAAGGAACAGCCAAAGCGGCTACGGGAAGCGGCAAAAAGCTCTACGTTCTTGTCACCTCATGATATGGTACCTATCTCGAAGAATGCAGTTACCCGAATACCCGTGGATATCCAGCATGCGTCCAGCTTCGATTCAGGCTTTGTGGATTCCCCTAATTCGTCTCTTGCATCTTTCGACGGCGCAACAGTCAAAGATTGGTATGGTGGCCTTAATGGTATCGTGACTAGGGATAATAGCATTGCGGAAACTCCACCTCCTCTTCACAGGCTATACCACCCACCGCCGCCAATCCCGAACTCTCCACCCCCGCTTCGCCGTCGCCGTGGATCCCCAGGTTCACTAAGTGAGGAGTATAGGATTGCAGAGACCTTTGGCGTACGACTCAGACCTGTCAGCATGCGTACGACCGCGCACACATCGGCAACATTGGTGGAGGGTCAGCCTTCTCCCCCGCCATCTTCTCCCCCGCCACCAATTCCTAGCATTCCTTCCAATAAATTGCGCGAAAGAGGTTCATCTCCAACGCTAGGCTGGAATACTAGGTTTCCGAGGCATTCAATCGATTCCCCAGAAACGATAGGCAACTCATTAGTAGTACCACCCACTCCTCCACCAGAGTTGGAAGGAGAAGTGGAAGGGGAAGGGAAAGCGGAAGAGGAAGAGGAAGAGGAAGAGGAAGAGGAAGTAGGACCATCGCAATCAATACCGAACCTGCAAGTGTACCATGGAAGTCAGTCAAGTGGCCTGGATGAAGTACCCGAAGACCCCCAACCTCAGAACTTCAACCGTCCAAGCACGCCTCTGGATCCTGCGCTCATATTTTTCCAGAACAGAGCGTCGAGGCCGCGAAGTGTCACGGGTACCAATAGATCATCTGCGATCTCACCACATGGGAGGCTGAGTAGAGTAGCATCACATCGGAGATTGATCCCGGAACCCCAAAGCGGTTCTGATATATCACCGCCTCTAACACCAAATCCACAACAGAACGTGGATATTGATAACTCCAAACCCATGCATCCACAGCCGTACTCAGGTACAGGTGGCAGCAGTCAAAACAGTATTGAACGGAGAACTGTCGATGTGGAGATCGTCGACTCAACATCTCCCCATAGAAATGTTGTTTATGATATAGACGACATACGTCGATTACCGACACCCCCGCGTAATATTTACAGCCACTACCATGACCGACCACATTCTCCTGGGCGAGGGAAGGCCGCTATATCATCGCTAACAGCATCAGAGTCGAGGCATCGCCTTCGCCATACCCCGCCTGCGAATATTCCGCATATTGTCATTACCTCTACCAGTCACCTACAGAATCAGAGTTACCTGCTGAGGGGGCCACGGCCACCACCACAGCTACCAGAAGCATATTACTCGCCTGATTCATCCTATCTTTCCCCAACCCCGCCTTCTTCGTCATCTTCATCGAATTCCCTGACGTCATCAATGTATACCCCATCATTATCAAGAAGACATAATAGACTCCGTCTTCCACCCACGGGGTCCCCAAGCCCACCTTTAACACCACCGCAGCCTCCAGTATTAGCACTAGACCCAGAGCCCCCAGAGAGTGATTTATCAACCACCACAGCAACGGTCTCTTCTTGCTCGTACTTTACGAATAGTACTAATTCCTCATACTTCTCTGGCTCAACAGGTTCATATCTCTCAAGCAGCAGTGGTGGATCAGCAGCAACAGCAACATCGCACATCTCTATCCCAATAGATGGAGCCCTCAGCTCGCTCGATAGAGAAGTCGAGAGTACTTTGCGTGACACATATCGATCCTCATCTACTCTCCGCCAGGGCTACAGAACCTCATCGTCAAAATTTCGGCATTCTAGAGATCCTGATCACGACGACTGCAGCGGCCGTGACACTTACTACTCCCGGGATAGCCGGTACAGCGGTAGCCACTTATCCAGTCAATTATTATCAGCAGCATCCCATCCACTACGCTTACCTGAGCCTCCAGGCATGAAGTCGTTTCTCCTTCGTGCAGTCAATAAACAGCAGCAACAGCTGCACCCAGCGGGTGGAGGGGAGAGTGTAAGCTGGATAAATCTCGATATTGGAGAGGATCTGTTGAGGGGGAGTGAGAGATTTGAGGTTTCGGCCCAGTTGCTTGATCCAGATAAACGGAATCGTCACAGAGACAGAGATAAGACACAGGGGAGTGGTCGAGAAAGAGGGAGTGTTGATCACGGTGGTGGTGAGGGGAATGGACTGGTGCTGCATCATGAGTATGATAGGAATGCGGACCGGTTGGTGCTTGACATTGATTTTGGGGGAGCGGTGTTGAGGTTGAAGATTTATTGGTGAGAAGGGGGAATCAATGTTCAGTACGAATCAGCACGGGTCAACTGGAGGGATATCGTATCGACTATACTACTTCAATAATCGTTTCTCTATGGGTATCGGGTCACAACTCGTTTCTTTGGCTTTGCTGGTGAGAGGGAATCCGGAGTTTTTTTGGGGGGCCGATTTTTTTTGCCAATCAGCAGCGAATCGTCATTCATTTGTGGAAGGAAATGAAAGCCACGACATTAGTTTGCTTTAGGGTACTGGATCTGGCAGTTACACTCGTTTTGGCCTTGGGGACCGACATATCACAGTCACAGTCATTACTGGTTCGGTCACATATTACCTCTGGGTCGGCTTTACATTTGGGATACGGCGTTGAAGTTTTTCCTTTTTACACTATTAGGGGATGGGAATGTAGTCTCCCCCACCTACGGCGTTTCTGGGTTGAGTTTGCAGTATTCAATTTTTCTTGTATAGATATCTCCTTTCCCTGCTTCCCTACTAACTTCACCACCCACAAGGCCGAACTGGCACACCACCCTATCTCGTTTGTCCACCGCTACTATTTTGAATTGCGGGGTTGGTGTTGGTGGTTTCATGAGCACAAGAGATGATGTTACGACCCTAGTATACGATATATGATGAGATGATACTATATGTTATGATATATAAACAGTTAAAGAAGAATACGATACCACTGATCAATTGAGAATCATAACACCCCGTCAATGTTGCCTCGTAAAGTGAGCTTGTATATGTTCTGAGCCGCTCGCGGGCGACATACTCACTACGCCCCTCGCGGGCAATTCATTTAACGAATATATAACTTACTTGAATTAATAAAAGTATACCCAACTGGAGCTATATTAAATACATACAACTAGGCTATTAGTTGGATTGAGTGATCTTCCAGATCAATTGAGGAGAGGTTACCGCAGTCATGGTCTGCTAACCGCCCGGTATGATAAAAGAATGAGCATTTCAACTCATTTATAGAGCATCGGCAGCAACGACTGGTATAGGACTTTTTTTGTAAATACATAAGTCATCACTAGAGGTTTTTTTTTGTGGGAATCCCCCTCTTGTTCAGGTTCTTTAGTTTTCCGCTCCTTTAATGGAAGGTGTACTTGCTGTAGATAGGGTCAACCAAAGATAATCTCAGAGGGGGTTTTGAGTGCTGAAAAGTATTTTGATCGATTAGTACCTAATGTAATATAACATGGAAGTGCTGTTATCCGACCCACTAGACTTTCCATTTAGTGAGACGAGATTTGTATAACTCTATCAAGCATTTGGGCATGAGGTGTGCGAGGTTTTTCCAATGATTTATTTTAATACTCCAAGCTCATAATAATAAATGCTCAACTTTCTCCCTTAAATTCTCCAAACATTATCAGATTGGTGAGCTATAAAAGATAATATTTTATCTTTTGATGGAACAACCACGTAACCATATGGTCTTTTTCATATGACAGAAATTATTTATATTGTCCATCAGGTCTTACCGGGCATACATATCAATTTAGATCAACTTGAACCCGTTCAATGTGTCTATATTTTTATTAAATTCAAGTGCGTTATGTACCAAAGGCAGTAATTAAATTAAATTGCTCGCGAGGGGGCATATTAGGCCGCGAGCGGCCCAGAAATTACTAATACTTGAAATACCCGGATAGGTGTATTGTTACCCTGACCTAGATACAGTCATTAGCCTAAAAACCCACCCTCCTTTCATCCAGAACTTGTATGTATATCTCGGATGAAACCGTAAGGATACAACAACACCGAGAAAGCCATTGCCCAACCCCCCCCCTTCCCAATCTCAGAGATAGGTTTGAAATTATACATTTCCATGTAATGTTGGAAGCTGAAAAAAAATAAAAAAAGAAGATTTACATATATGTGGTTACATCACAGAAGAGATTGTTTTTTACCTTATTACAATGGGAGTGTGTGTAGGAGAGAGAGTGTATATGTGAGGTGGAGCATGGGGAATATATACCTATGGAAACTGAATGTGTGGTGGTTCTCCAAGATGTATTTAATTAAATTTCTTAAAGAAAGATTGTCCCCTTTTTTTTTTTTTTTTTTTTTTGGGAGGGGGGGGGGGGGGGGGGGGGGGAAGATACTGAGAAACTGTAACTTTCTAACTTTGAAAAACCCCTGGCAAAAGAAAGAAACAAATTGTTCTAAGAAATTTACCCTGAATAGAAAGAATGAGTAGGGTGAAATTATTCAATTTCTTAGAAAATTCAAGTACAACAACGGTCCACACTGGTGGATTGTATTACCAAGCCTCCAAAAGAGGTTCTAACAAAATCCATGGAAACCTATTAACGCCTTTCCAACCAAGAAAAAAAAAAAAAATAAACAACTCCTAATCGGGATCTCATCAAAATAATATACAACTCATAGCACCAGCTCCTCCACCTCGAACCCACACTCCTCACACGTCCTAACCGCCATCCCGTCTCCATTCTCCACCAGTACCCCCCAAACATGCTCATGCTTCCCCTTCTTTATCCCATCCCCTCCTGTCCCTTTCCTCTTCCATGTCTCCACTCTAGTCCTATTCTTGAGCTCCTTCAACTTACTCTTGAACTTCTCCTCCTTCTTCCTTCTTTTAACTCCTGCTCGCTTCTCAAATTCCGCATCTAACGCCTCAAAACTCCCCCATTTCGCAATAGCCCTAGCTTCAACTTGGTAACGTAAAAACAGCTGCATATCATTCCAAGTCGATTTATGCGGGTTAGGTTTCGTTAAGTGAGGGAGAATTTGTGTATCTTTGAGTTCCGGGTCGGTGATGAGATAGTCTTCTTTACATTCGGTTTTTGTGAGAAGACTGTATTTATCCGGAAGCTTCTCTTTACAAGTATTGCAGACTCGGCAGCGGAATATTTCAAACCACTTCCAGTCGATCTCCCAGCTTTGGCATTCCCAGCATTTCTTTAGTTCCTTCTCTTTCTCTGTTCCACGCACAAGTTCGGAGAGGTGTGGGGCATGAGCTCCCTGTTTGCTTTCCTTGAGTTTCTGCCGGAGAAGCACTTCAGACCATTTCTCCAACGGCATGTTTTCGGGTTTACCCCGTGTGTCGAGAGCGGAAAGAGGATCATCGATCGTGGAGAGGAACCCACCTTTGGTGTCGGTCATTTTGGAGAAGTCATATTCAACGAAGGAGGCAAATTTTGCAGAGGCAGGACGAAGGGGAGCGGGACCGGATTTGCCTTTTTCATCTGGCTTGGAGGGACTGGGGACCTTGCGGGCGTCGCGAAGGTTACGGGGAGAAACAATTTCGCTATGGGGATGTTTTGCGGGAGTGGTAGGGGGGTTTAGGCGAGACTGGGACTGGCTTTTTTTGACTTTTTCGTCGTAGAGCGCTTTTGCTTTTAGACGATTTTCTTCCTAAAAGTAGTGAGGTGGGTTAATTGTTTTGTGATACACATGGTGACGAGAAAAGGACCTACTATTCTTTGTATTTGCTCGGTTGTTAGAGAAATCTTTTTTGAGCCCCCAACTCCCAAGTTTTTGCCCACCATATCTACCGATGATGATACACCAACGGCCCCGCACTTTTCCCCCACCATACCCCCTGGTGGTGATCCTCCATGCCTTCCTGCTTGTGCAAGCCGTGAGGAACGACGCGCTCCCTCCATCTCCATTAAGCTCGGCACTCTCCGAAATCTTCCTGCTTTCTCTTTCACTTTCCCACCGAAATGATAGGTATATGCTTTCCTCGCCCTTGCTAAATACCAGCTGACTACCGGGTATATGGGGCCTCGGCAGGGTGAGAGGTTTTGTTTGTTGAGGGAATAGGAGATCAGTGGCCTCTGTGAGGATATGTATAGTGATATTGTATAGTTATAGTTTGCTTCATGTATGTACTCTATAATATAGGCTGTACGATGATGCCTGGGTATATCGTGCTCCGCTGATATTGCAGCTGTGAAAAAAACACACGATGAGTCAACCGGAAATACGATGTATATGCCTTAATCGACCGCGATTGCAGGGGATGCTTGGGCATGTTGGGTGCTAGTTAAGTACAGTATCCCGTGACTCATTCGGAAAAACCATCACCCCCCTGGCAATGCATTAAAAGAATAAACTCCGATACACAACAAGATCTTGTTCTGTTTACCATCAGATACAATTACACCATGGCTTCTTCCCTACAAAGCTCACATGGCCAAGTCGGCAACACATTATATTCCATTATACTGATATTTATTATCTATTCCCGTTATCAGTAGTAGTGTATCTCAGCTTCTGCGTGCCTTCCACCGTCTACCGGTACCGGTACCGGAGGCTAGTTGTCCTTCAGTCCACAGCGCATCATTTACGTTGATCATGACGAAACGCGGGAGTCATCCTAAGTTTCATCATGATAATAATGTAAGGTAGTCAGTTGGGGCTCGTGCGTGATAATGCGGATTTCATTGAAATGTACATACTTCAGAACCTCAGGCGATATACCGTTTACCGGTATGTAGGTTACATAGATGCCCGACGCCGGGTGGCTAGTACTGTAAGTAGGTAGGGGCCGGGCTCCGTTCCGGTATCGGCATTTATTTTATTTGTTTCTGCCGATACCAAAAAAGAAAGTACTGTAGTCAAAAAAAGAAACCCAACCCCGAGAGCCTCATATAAGTCTGCCTCATATAGTCTGGTTGGCACGCCTCATATTGCTTGCATAGTAGCAAAAGCGAAGCTATGCGAACGACTAGAGGCTTGGTATGAGACTATTGCTTGCAGTCCAGCCGTATGTGGCTACTACATAAGGCATGAAAGACGCCCAGATCGCTTGTGCTATGGTTGATCTGTGTTCTACCTAGCGCAGAGGGATGAGGATCGTTTGGCGGGACGCATAAGTAAGTATACCGGTACCGGTATACTGGTATACCGGTATACCGTATAATGTATCATATGCTGTGCAATAATATTCAGCCTGTCAAGCGAGAGAAGGCTGCTGAAAATCTACCGGAACCACCCACCCCCACAAGGAGGCCTGCTGTAGACAGTTCTGGTTAGATTTATATACGGTACAAAAATACAAAGAAAGAAGGAATAGAAAAACAGAGAAAGAAGGTGGGACGATTCTGGCACAAACTACTCTGCATATGACCATCCAAACAGATGTTTCTGTAATATGCAGAATCCGCGTATCCGTTAGCTAAGCTGTTTCGCGTTTGGCGCAAGTGCTTTGCTCGTGTGCTTCATGTAAGGGCTCTGAGGAAGGAACAGTACCTACTTAGGTAGTTAGTTACCAAACGTAAGTTCTAGTCTGGCGTAAGTTCCCATATTCAGATTTGCAAAAGAAAGGACAACTGTAAACAGCTGCCCGTACTGTACTCTGTACGCATCGTTTTTATATGTTCCATATTCCCTTCCTTTCTTTCTTTCTTTCTTTCTTTCTTTCTTTCTTTCTTTCATGCACACTCCAGAGTTTAGTCTGGTTGGCACAACACCTCCACAGTTCTTAAGTACCCACCTACACTAGTGCTTATAGCCTCGCTGCGTCCCGGCGGAAGAAGAGATTCGCCCGAGTCGCCCGTGGATAAGTAGGGCATATGTTTATGCGTAGGCTACTAGCATAACTGGCCTGCTAGTTCATCCCCCATACGCATAATCTGGTCCATACAGCAGCACTAAGAAGCGCAGATTGCATCACTCCCAAATATCGCAACAACTTCGACAAGGCAACAGCAACAGCAACAATTCACTTCACTACTTCCCCCTCCTCCACCCCTCCCCTCCCACCCCACCCCACCCCACCCCCCAAAAGCTCTCCGGATTTGCACGATACTATTGATACCTTCATTTCTGCCCCTCAAGATCAACGTAGCATTCCCGTGCCACACGACGTAAGGGACCAGGCTACGGGAAATTTCAAATTCCAAGGTTCTGAACACTTATTGAAGCATAACAGCCCCCGTTCAAGCATTCATCCAGCACATCTCGATAATTATTTACGAAAGATAACCAACTTGTTGCTTCACCTCGGTAGAGCGCTAGAGGGGAAGAAGAAAAAGAAATACCGCTACTTTAGCACCTTGTCATAGCTATCTATAGATGACGACATCCGCCAGCATTATGAACAGGAAACGTCCCTCCCCGGGGTCAGCCGCTCCCATACAGATAGCCTCCGTATTATCATCGGCAACTAGCAATGTTCAGGCCGGCTACCTAAACTCTACTCCCAGCTCCTCGGCCGCGATCAACAGCAGCATGATATCTGCCACAGCAGGTCCATACGGTCACATAAATGGAGCAAGAAGCGTCACAAATTCACCAAACTCAACCGTCGAATCATCGGATCTATATAACTTAACTAACGGGAGCCGGCTTTCACCAGAAACAAACAACGCTACTCAGGCACTGAACCTAGCATTGAACGATAACAACCAGCTGGCTCGGATAACCAATAGGAACAATCAGTTGATGAAAATACCTCAGGGGTCGTACTTTCCGGGGCCTGGACATACTGCAGGACTTGGGGAGAACTCACAGTTATTGGGAGCCGGGACTGGAATGCAGACTGGGTCTGGGCCTAATTTGGACATATATGGGGATTTAGCACCAATGATACGGAAAGCAAGGGGGAAGAAAGCTAACATCCCACCATTTGTTCAGAAATTGAGCCAGTAAGTGTACACTGGGGGCCAAATTCCTCAATTCTTTGGAACTCAGACGTAGAACAGATCACTAACTTGTGATTGATTAGGTTCGTGAACGATCCAAAATGCGATCACCTCATTCGGTGGTCGCCGAGCGGAACATCGTTTTTAGTTCTCGATGAAGACGAATTCTCAAAAACATTGATTCCAGACCTGTTTAAACACAACAACTATGCCTCTTTCGTTCGGCAACTGAATATGTACGGCTTTCATAAAGTTGTGGGACTAGCTGATGGTTCATTGAAGACATCAGAACAACGCTCCAAGCCGCCCAGTGAATACAAGAACGAGTTCTTCATTAGGGGAATGCCAGACTTGATGTGGCTGATCCAGAAACCCAAGAATACCACAAAAAGGTCCAAAGGACGGAAGAAGGGGAAAGCGGATGATTCTGATGAGGATGGAGGGTCAGACCGAGAGATAATGTCCAGTAGCGGGATATTAGACGAGGGGCAGTTGCAGCCGAATGGGGGCGGATTCATTGAAGCACCACCCTCGCAGCACGTTCAGAGTACGTTATCAAAAAATCAGCTGGACCAAATTATCCAGCAACTAGACCAGCTAAGAGCCCATCAGCAAGTGATGACGAATTCTATCAATCGACTTCGGAAAGATCATACACAGCTGTACGAGCAATCCATAGCATTTCAAACCCTTCACGACCGGCACGAACACTCGATTAGTGCCGTTTTGACGTTCCTCGCGACAGTGTACGATAAGTCCCTAGCTGGCCACCTAAGCAGTCAAACGCTACAAAACCTATTCCAGCCTTCTGTTGACCAGAGCCAGAACGCCGGGCAAGTCATGGGGAACCCCGGTAATGCCGTGGCCAACATGGGACGAGCTGGTGTTGTTGGAATGGGCAATGGGCAACCGAGGACACCGTTTAAGCGACGGCCACTCATGTTACCTCCTGTTCCCACACACGTTATTGGCTCTGGAATGCAGAAAAATCAAAACGACAATCAGAATCAACAGCAACAACAGCAGCAGCAGCAACAGCAGCAACAACAGCAGCAGCAGCAGCAGCAGCAGCAGCAGCAGCAGTCGCCGGATTCTTTCAATAATACCTACCGGTCTCCTTCTATCCAAGAGGCCTTCCCTTCAGCAACAGGACAATTATCTCCTAGTCCAAGCTCACCAGCGTTGTCGAACTCTCAGCTGAATACTAGCTTCTTCCCCGGAATATTTGGAAATCGAGACGACAATAATCCCCACCAACATGCCATGACCCCCAGACAGCTGACTAGAGCGATTGCACCACTCCTCCGAGTCGCAGAGCAGCAAAAGCAACTTGCGCAACACAACAAGAAAATGGCTGAAACGCATTCAGGAATTGACCAAATGACGGCATTGCAAAATCAGCAGAATGAAAATATCAATAGATTGATGGAAATTGTGGGTCCTTACATTACTACTAGAGAAACTACTCCTACCCACACACTTAACCCTATCCCTAATTCTCCTCCCGCAAGCGGTGTTGTTATCCCTGCTCCTACCCCTTGTGTCGCTGGTGCCACTGTCTCCCCTGTTGTGACTGCTGCAGTTCCCCAAACAGCAGTGGTTGCCACAGACGGTGCTAGTGTCCCAGGGATATCTGCTACTGCAGGTGAACAGTCAATTAATGTGGAAGCTGTGGCGAGTGCTAACAATGGTGCGCTCCCTCAACCTCAGACACCCTCACCACTAGCAACCGGTAATTACGGACATATTCCTTCCTCTCCGGGTGTAAATGTTGGAAGTGGTGATCCTACTGCGGGGTTGGTAGGAGGGGATACACCGGGGGATTTTGTGGTGGATATTGACCAGTATCTACAGGAAGGGGATTGGTCGGGTATCGATGACTACCAGACGGTGGTGGATGATGGAATTCCGGGGGCGACACAAGGCCTTAGTGAGGTCCAGCTCGACCCAACGCTGTTTGATATGGAGAATGGATTTGGTCAGGGATATATGAGCGGGGGATTGCATGGGATGGGTGGTCTTGGGATGGGAGCGCAGGGTAATGGGCTGGGGCTGGGGCTGGGGGGTTTGGGAGTAGACGGTATGGGCCAGGTATTAGGCACAAATCCTAGCACTGCAGTAGGAAGTCCGCGAAGTCCGGCATTTAGTGATGGGACTGCGAGCTTGCTGGATGGCAATATGGGGAATATCGAGGAAAATTTTGGCGGGAGCGCGAAGAAGAAGAGGAGGACTTGTTGAAGTTTATGTTGACTGGATACGTATATCAGGTACAGTAGATCTAGGACCGAGAATGGGCATAGGTGTTCGATTGATGGATGATTGTATCTCAAGTGTGGGGTAAATAACTTGAAATCTGTTTTTCTCAGCGGAATTTCATTGAAGATCATCAGGCAGTATAGATGGGTTTGATTCATGGGAGTTGGACGTTTTGTTTGGTTGCTTTGATTGGTGGACGTTTTGTTTGGTTGCTTTGATTGGCTGTTTGCGGGATATGAACAACAAAAAGTGAAGGAAGCAAACAAATGGGAAAAATTCATGGATAGGATGGATATGAATAGAATTTTCTACTGGCTGGTTTCTTCATTCTTTTTAGCTTTCTCGTCTTCACTCTTCCTTCTTTAGTTCGCTGGTTTTTTTCTCGGGTTGTGGTGGTGGGTTTGTGTTTGTCTTTTTGGACCCATGGAGTGTACGGTTTTCTTCTGCTTCTTTCTTTCCCTTCTATACATTCTTGGGGGTTTACTGGTCTGGTCTGGTCTGGTCTGGAGCGGCTTTGTTACCTCGAAATATCTATATCTACATCAAGTGCTTAATATACTGTTGCATCCCCTTTGCTTTGCTTCTTCTGCTCTCTTTGTGTTTGTTGATTGTGCGATGTTTACTACAAGTATCCTGCATGTAGATGGGGGGGGTGGTTTAAGGGTTGCCTAAGTAAGATGCCCTTCGAGAATATATAGCATCTTTGAGTCTTTCTCCTGATGATCGTTTGGTGAAGCTTTGCATGATCATTGACATGATATGTAAGGTTTATTTGGCGATTGAGCTGAAGTTGACTAGGGATCCTACAGTCTCATGCCAGCCTCTCCTAGTCGGTTTACTGGAGTACGGGGAAGTCAAGAACACTCTGTAAACGAGTCTGTAGTTTTTACCCGCAACAGTGAACGTTACCGATAGTAACAAAAATGGGTTTGATAATCTATATTTTCTCTCTCTGCTGAATACTACAAGAATATCCTTCTTTATTCATTCTATTTTCTTTATTCCTGTGCCAGTTTGCCTCGGCTAGGGAAATCTGGGATAACCAAGATCATTATTTTCTTCTAGTATGGACCTCCTTGTGGTTAATTCCAGATGTTCCCACGAAGGTTGATTGATTCTCGTTACGGAACAAAGGGGGGAGGCCACCGTCAATATATATGTAAATATATATACCAGTACCCTTCCGTACAACTTTGATATTACTCCCAACACATTCCTCAACTCCCACGCTTAGCTCCATCTTCTTGAAATCTCACTTGCAATTAAATAAACCCCTCCCCCCCCACAATGACCACCCCCGAGCATCCAACACTAAGCACACCGCCCACCACCACCCCTACCCCAACCACCGAACCCGAACCATCAAAGAAAATTGAGTTCTGGCGTGCCCTTTTTGAGAGCCTGATTGTTCCACCACAGGTATGGTATACACATACATATACTCCACAATCCATCCATTTATTTTTTTCACATTCCCTGCTGCAGAGCCCCCTCCCCCCCTCCCCCCAAAACCCAAAGTACATGTAAACAATCAATAGACCAACTATCTAATACGGTTCCAACCATTTTTTTCCCCCTCCCCCCAACCCCTCCACAGATCGACTTTGAAAAATTCGCAAAACTAGCTGGGTATAAAAATGCAGCTTCCGCACGAGTGGTTTATGGATCCAAGAGAAGGAGCCTTGGTGTGGGTATGGGTAGGGACAAGAATGAAGAGTCAGTTGATGGCACGAAAGCGACTAAGACGAGTAAGGCTTCTTCTTCTTCTGGGAATGGGGTGCCAAAGAAGAGGGGTAGGAAACCAAAAGTACAACTGAAGAAGGGTGAGGTGGAACATACAAAGGAAGGCGGACTGGCCTAAGTGTAATAACAAGAGATGCATAGTAGGGAATAAGCTTAAGGCAAATTGTGTCGAAATGGAAATTTAATTTTTTCACATATAATAGGTACGCGCTGTTAGAGGGACAGTACATTCCCTAAAAAGTATGTAAATAGTCTACGACCAGGTATCATATCACAATCTTCCCAAACCTCTGCTTTTTCAATTCGCTTGAGTCCCGACTTTATTTACTGCTCTATGGGTGGATATCGCAACTTCGGACCCAGAATTAGGTTCGCGAAGTTACCCTGAGCTCCCCGATTGCCAAGTGTGGGGCCAGCTTCAAGTTGAAAAGAATGACCGAAGAAATCACACACTAGGCACGAGATCAGAACTTACTTAGGTGCGGAATGGGAATTCACTAAATTCTCTATTCTGAATATCGAAGGGCTCTGGCGACAAGAGACCAATTCGTTGCCAAGCGAGGACAGGTGGGCACTAAGAATTCTAATGGTAGTAGGGTTGAAGTAGTCTGGCTTGCACTGGGTTGAAGGTAGTCTCTGGCTAGGAGGTTGAAGTCTCTCTCACATGTCCCAGAAAGATTTGACCCATAACTTAGCAAAGTTATGGAAAAAACAGGACTACATAAAAACTGACTCATCCCTACTTTGACAAACCAGCAAGCAAGCTAAGCCCGTTCGACAATCTCCCCGAGAGTAGGAGGCGCAGAAGTCACAAGCAATAATCAATTGAATTAACGGGGAATTTGAATCCTTCTAGCCGATTCATGATTAAAGGAAGAGCTATTGGTTAAGATGACAGGCTTGATAGAATGGGTAATAAGACGGCCATCGTGATTGTCGTAGCGTTGTACTTATTGAGTGGACTTCCTCTTAGCAACCTTCTCGAGGACGGCTTCGTAGTCGACCTCGCTGATGTCAGTACCTTGGACGTCGGCGCCGACACCGGACAGAGCGCGGCGGAGGGTATCCTTGGAGGAAGCGTAAACCATCTTGCTCTGCTAAATTGTAAGCAATTACTACCTGAAGTATAGATAAGGACATACTCGAATTGGGGCAATGTCGGGAGACCATGTAACAAACACAATTTTATTCCTAGTTATGGCGATTTCAATCAGCTATGTTTTCTATGTTGTACTCCAGCTCACTAAAAGGTTATCTTACCTCTTTCCCTCGGTTGGATCTAACTCGTAGTGAAAGTCAAAGACGGCATATCTGCATTCGGCCTTTGGTAGTTCGTCGACAAACTCCCCGTAGGTCGATTGCTCGCACTTGTCCACTACAATTGTCGTCCTGTCGTCCGAAAGCTTGTAAATGATGTAGGAATAGGTCTTCCTCAGCTTGAGCTCTTCGAAAGTACTAACACAGTCGGGTCCAAGGCCAACACTAAAGTAGACAAATTGATTAGATTAAAAGAGTAATGAGGCGGGTTCCGTGGGTACCCTGAACGAGACTACATCATTAGAGGAGGTTAGCATCACTGAGTAGAAGAACGTAGCCCAAGGAGGGCTCACCATGATCAAGATATAATATATCTAAACAAAAAGAGCGAGAACTCGAGAACTCGTAACGTGTGGCTACCCCAAGGCGTCAGTAAATTGTTTGACTTTCATTCTAGCTACTTGCCGAGCTCTCCTCTCGACTTCCAGCAGCTATAGAAATTCGGCATACCAATAAGCAAGCTAGTAGCTGTGGAAAGCAGATGGGATTTGAGGCAGGAGACCGTTTGTATGTCGGAAATGAGAAAGGTATGTTTCTTAAGAGAGGTTACGTTAGATGAATAGGAGACGGTGTGAGGGGTATCGTTTGTTTGGCTTAGAGGGTGCTTGCAGCCACCAAAACCACCGTGGCTGAGGTGGCTTCCCTCATGCCGAGCGTTACGCAAACTCTTGGCCCACAAAAAGATTCAACCACCCATCACGTGAGGATGCCCTAGCCCGAACAAGGGTATTGTAACAGAGGTTCTCGATGATTCTTCTCCAAATTTTTTCCTTTAGTGCGGCCCGCACTGGAGTAACATATAATCAGCCTCATCATTCCACCTCCTATCAACATACAACCTCGCTTTCCCCAATTGCATCATTCCAGCCTATCTTAGTCGTCTTTAAGACCCACTACAATGCAGAGAGTTCTTACTTCCGCTGCTAGACTGTCCAGGGTCAATGCCCCTTCATTGAGGCCACTGGCTTCTACCTCCAGCTTGCTTCCCTGGGCCCAGCAGAAGCGATTTGCTCACAAGGTACGTTACGGGAATTCTCGCCTTAGAAAAGGGCCTGCTAACCTAGGGTACAGGAGCTCAAATTTGGTGTTGAGGGCAGAGCAGCTCTTCTTCAGGGTGTTGAGCTGCTCGCGAAGGCCGTTGCTGTCACACTGGGTCCTAAGGGGCGAAATGTCTTAATAGAATCTCCATATGGACCCCCAAGGATTACCAAGGACGGTGTTACTGTTGCTAAGTATGCTCAATTGTTTACCACCTTATTACCTCACAAACTAAGTCTGAGCTAGGGCTGTCCAATTGGAGGACAAATTCCAGAACCTCGGTGCCCGTCTTCTCCAGGATGTCGCCTCCAAGACTAACGAAGTAGCCGGTGATGGTACTACTACCGCTACCGTTCTTGCCCGTGCCATCTTCACCGAGACCGTCAAGAACGTCGCCGCAGGGTGCAACCCTATGGATCTCCGCAGAGGAACCCAGGCCGCCGTCGAGTCTGTCGTCGAATACCTCCAATCCCACAAGCGTGACATCACCACCTCCGAGGAAATCGCCCAGGTCGCCACTATTTCTGCCAACGGTGACAAGCACATTGGCCGCCTCATCGCCCAGGCCATGGAGAAGGTAGGCAAGGAGGGTGTCATTACTTGCAAAGAGGGAAAGACTATCGAGGACGAGCTTGAAATCACCGAGGGTATGCGATTCGACCGAGGTTATGTCTCCCCATACTTCATCACCGACCCCAAGACCCAGAAGGTAGACTTCGAGAAGCCTCTCATCCTCCTTTCTGAAAAAAAGATCTCTGCTGTTCAGGATATCATCCCCGCTCTCGAGGTTTCAACTCAGCTCCGCCGCCCCCTCGTCATCATCGCCGAGGACATTGATGGTGAGGCTCTTGCTGTCTGTATTCTCAACAAGCTCCGTGGTCAACTCCAGGTTGCTGCAGTGAAGGCTCCTGGCTTTGGCGACAACCGCAAGTCTATCCTTGGCGACCTTGCCATCCTCACCAATGGTACCGTCTTCACCGATGAGCTCGACATTAAGCTCGATAAGCTCACTCTCGACATGCTTGGTTCTAGTGGCTCTATCACTATTACTAAGGACGACACCATCATTCTTAACGGTGAGGGCTCGAAGGACCTGATTGCCCAGCGATGTGAGCATATCCGTGGCATCATGCAAGACTCATCAACCTCCGAGTATGAGAAAGAAAAGCTCCAGGAACGACTTGCCAAGCTTTCTGGTGGTGTTGCCGTAATCAAGGTCGGTGGATCCTCTGAAGTTGAGGTTAGTGAGAAGAAGGACCGATTTGTAGATGCTCTCAACGCTACCCGAGCAGCTGTGGAGGAAGGTATCCTTCCAGGTGGTGGCACCGCGCTTCTTAAAGCTGCCAAGAACGCGTTGGACAATGTGAAGACCACCAACTTTGATCAGCAATTGGGTGTTTCCATCATCAGAACCGCTATCACCAAGCCTGCCCGAACAATCGTCGAGAACGCTGGTGGTGAGGGATCTGTGGTAGTTGGAAAGCTGCAGGAGGAGTTCGGTGATGACTTCGCCAAGGGATATAACTCCGCCACCGGAGAGTACGTCAATATGATTGAGGCCGGTATTGTTGACCCGCTGAAGGTTGTCCGAACCGCCCTTATGGATGCCTCCGGAGTTGCTTCCCTCTTGGGTACCACCGAGTGCACCATTGTTGATGCACCAGAGCCAAAGGGTCCTCCCGCTGGCATGGGTGGCATGGGTGGCATGGGAGGAATGGGCGGCATGGGCGGTGGAATGTTTTAGATAGGTAGGTGATGAATATGAAGAGCTGGCTTGATACGATTAATGTCCCATTTTTGATTGCTACCCAAACCCCTCCCCCATAGTCGGATATATCTCTCCACTCCTACCTATTTTTTTGTTTGTTGATTTTTCTTTGTCTATACGGAAGGAAAAAATAAGCGGAGTTAACTGTTTTCTTCTCGGCATTTATTGATTTTGATGTATATACTTTTATCAATTCCAAAGGTAATCTCTGCTTTTTATGCAAAGCGGCATCGAGACAGATATGCCGTCGTTACCCTCAATTGAATCTCTAAGGATATATGTTACATACCGTATTATCTAGAGAAATTCGTTAGCCCAAACACGTCGCTAAAGCATGCAGGTGGAGGGTTATGCTCAAGAAGGCAAAGGACCGCATACCGACATATTGAGCAAACAACAATAATTAACCTCATCGAAGGCAGAAGATGTAGATAGCAAACTCAAATACTACAATGAAGTTCATCCATTTTGTTTTATGCTTAAGCCTATTTGTATATTATGTTTTGGGGGCACCACCAAGACACGAGTTTTGCAGCGTATATCAGTTTCTGATACCAATATATATATATCCTACAGCACCCATTTGGTAGTCGATCCCTGCTACGCCACGAGCAAAACAGCGAGCCTAAGAGTTTGGAAAATCGAGTACGGTAGTACCGCATCTAACGATCCTTGTCAGCTCTACATAATATGCATCAGGCATGCACATAATGAACAATTGTTGAAAAGGTTAGAAGTTAGAGGACCATACCAGATGGGCGCTCACGGTGTAAGCTTTGTACCGGAAAACTGGTGAGTAAGACTCCTTGTCTGTCTCTTTGCTCTTTCCTTTTTGTGGTAGGAGCGTTACTAGTTGTGGGCAGATTAGCGTCCTTGACTCGAATTTTGACTTATTCTATCCGTAGAGTTATGATTCAGATACAGACAAGGAGTCTTATTCACCAGTTTTCCCGGTATCTCTCTAGGTTAGAAGGGTTGGGAACGAGACCCAGCAGAGGTTTATTTGCGCGACCGAACTAGAGGCTTGGCATGAGACTAGTCGATTTTAATCAAGGTAGGTTAAAGTAGTGGATGCGAGAAATAGTTCAGGGTAACTATAACTTGTCCTCCGTTAGTTGAAGCGGTGTATGAGGTTCAGTAAAGTACTATAGTACTATACCATCATACTCGGTACTAATAATATGGGGATTCATGGCTAACAGATAAAAAATCCACAAATGAATGTAACGAATAAAAATAGTATAACCATAAACTAACAGCTTAGCTAGCTACCTGCAGTATTACTCGCAACATTTCTCAACAGCCCCATTGGCGAAACCCCATGCTAGTGTGATTACCTCAAGCCTCCTCAGTCACCTTTCCCGGTCCGTCTTCTTGTTCTTCAGCTTTCTTCGCCGCTGGTTTTCTCACTCTAGGCTTCCTCTGGGCGCTATCTTTAGGAGGCTTCGGCTTCGATGCCTTCTGGGCTTTCTGGGCTTTTACGATTTTGGATTCTGGCCTAGCTTTGAGGCTTGTTCTCTCCACCCCTAGTTTTTTAAGCTTCTTGCAATAGCAGTCGCGTGCCACTTTTGCGCTTTTATACCCCATTTCCGTGGCAAGTTTATCATAATTAATCTGGGAACGTTAGCTCCATTTGTGGAATGGGGATTATAAATTCAGCAATATAAAGAGGGGAATAACTGACTTTTGGCTCGGTATCCATGCATCGAAATACAATGGGCCAAAAATCGGCTTTCTTGTCCAGGACAGCGCTGTCTCCTTCAGCCTGTGGCTGTGGAGAATTTGTGTTGTCTTCTTCAGTTGGTGCTTGCGGTGGTGGGGAGCTGGCAGGTGGCGAGGACATCCTAGTGAATAGAGGGGAGTTCGAATATGTCTCGACCTAGGTAATTTTGGATATTTTTAATTCGGGTGTAAGGGTATATTAGACAGCTGAGACCGAGGGTATAGGGTCTATTAATGGCTGGTTGCCTACATTTATATAGTATGTAGTCCTGACTGTTTACTCAATGATTCGGTTCACGTCCTGTTGGCACCAGACTCATATCCATACGAATTGAAGAACAAAAACTACCTGTATCCACTGGACTGACAGCTTGTTTGCTACTGTGGATGCACTATGTCTCTAGTTCGTTAGAAACTGGGTGCGGGTGTCACTAACCGGATAGTTAAGTCTAGTAACTCCCGCTAGATGAAGGGAGCTCTGACAAGATCTAGAGGGATAGCTAATTATCAATATTGGAACAGACTAGAAAAAAAAAGGAACGTAAAAGCGTATCTTAGAGTTAGTTGTTGTTTGATCTAGTTAGCTGTTCTACCAACCCAAACACAAGCTCTCTTCTTATGCTAAACAACTTCTGAATATATCAATATTCTCGTCTATCTTAGCCTTATAATCTTACACTGCCAATCAATAAAGGAAGCTCGAGAAACTATGGTATGCTCGACAACCACTTGACGTTTGCAGCTGCATGCAGCAAGCTTGAGACTGTATAACGGCCACAAGGGATTCTTCTACAGCTACTAGAGACTACGAACTCTATAGACCAAAACATAGCAAGATCACAGATTTCTTCCAGTTAAAGCCATACGGTCACTGTTGACTATGACAAGTTATATATAGAATAAACTTTGACCTTCTAGACGGTCTCCACAAGGATAACACTCTCTTTCACTCTGGCCGGTACTCTGGATTATCAATGGATCCGTGGTACTCCACTTCGAGAAAGAACCCCTAAGTATCAAGTAGCTCTCTCTCTGTGTATATATATGATGCATGTGTGCCGTTGGCTTCAAGAATCCCAGTATGTACAGTCTGGTTCAGAAAGTGTCCGGGACGCATAAAACGAGCTGTATTTATGTCTGTCTGTATGTCTTTGAGCTCTACCTCAATCCACAAAGGACTGGCTGAATGGTTTTCCAAATTCTCAGACACTTGTGTTTAAAAAACCAGCCACTACAGCTGAGGTGTTCTGGGACTAGGGACGTGCCAAATATTCATTCAAGATAGAAAGAGAATCCCTCCCCTAGGTATTGTAAATGTGTCTGAAATCGAAACAACGTAGACTCTACTAGATATATATTCCTCCCACTATTTTTCCCTCCTGTGACCGCGTGGTGGTTGTCCAACATAGTTTATTTGTTTAGCCAAAGTCTTCCCATTGTGAGTCGCCCGTCTGTCACGGCACTGGGTTTACCCTTCCCTACAGGTGGCTAGGGTACCAATACATCTCCAACCCTCCTTTATGCAAGGTACGTATTAAGAGATATACTAGATGAATTCTGTGAAGAAACCACGACGGCTTCACAGTATAAGTTCAAGGCATGGTCACTGCTAAGAGAAGATGATTGCCTTAGAGAAGCGAAGGAAACTACTTAGGGAGCTCTTAGCCCAACAAATATATCCATTCTCTTGAGATACATGAATACTAAATTCTTACGATTAATCCTTCTCTCTACTCGTTCCTCCGCCCCGGCATAACTATGGCCCCTAGAAGGTGAAGATCGGGTGGATATCATCATTTAGGGGAGTTTATGTCATCTTCTTGGGTTGGGAATTGTGGACAGGGTTTCAGGGACAAGATGGCGAGGTAAGAGTTTTGGTTCCCGAGGATGCAATTTCCTTCCGCATTCACTCTCGTAAGATTTCTATTGGCCGATCGTCCGCTCTAGAAGCTTGATCAGGATATCCAACTATCGTCGCGATGACTGTATTTACCTCTCCCTTCCTACATAATATGGGTCTCTATTCCGTCTTTTATCGATGGTGAATTATTCTTGTCCTTGTGTGCTGTATATTCCGCACTCCAGCATTAGTTCACGGCCACCGCTTGTTATCCCTTGACGTCAAGCTTATGGCAGAAGTGTTATAATAGGTCGCCACAGGCTACGTCAGCTCCGAACTTGTAGTCTGGTTGGCACAACTTCTCGTAGAGAGCTTATCGTAGAGAACCAAAACGGGTTCAAAGTAATGTCACGTGTTTATGCTAGCTGAAAGTGGAAGTATATCACCGGTTTAGGAAGTCCTCACCAACAGCGCGAGTAGTGGGTATACCGGTAGAAAACTGGATGCGTATACCTAACCAGACAGAATACCCAGGAACCTAGTGTGATTAGCACGCGGCGGTATCGCAACTCTAAATAAATTGAATCACCTGGTGAGAAGCTAGAATCTTTAATGAGACTATGTATACTTGTTCTGTTTTATATGTACTGAGCAATCGAGCTATTAGTACAGCTATAACTAGAACTCATTTCTTCCAAGTCTCCGTCTTTAACCTATCCAATCCAATGGCCATTCCAGATCTCATGATCCCAATACTCGGCGGCGTTATAACCGCGATGACTGCACGAAATTTCTGCACATTCACATCTCAGTGAAATCACACATATGTATCCTTCTCTACCTTTACCTCAACAAAAGTCTCCTGGACTTCTTCCGTGCCCTGTGCAGGCTTCTCGGGGTCCTGCTCAACCTTAATCTCCTGTTTCACTACTTTTCGCGATGACGCTTCACTACTACTGTCGTCGTCTCCCATCATATATCTTCGTTTCTTTTTCTTGATTCGAGATTCTCTTGAGGATGGCTCTGGGACTGGCCCATTATTCTCTTCCTTTACACTTGCTCTGAAACGAATCCAGCGATTTTGTGCAGATTTGGCGGTGATCCCGTTCTCTTCTGCGATCTGGTTCCAATTGGGCTTCGGCGTGTAATGTCAGCATTAAGGGTGAACAGGACGGCTGGCTGATAGTGCTAGCTTCGGGAGGAAACAGAAGGAAGTTATACTAACTAACCTTGTCTATCTGCTTTGCCATGCTATAGAGAAATTTTTCGTTTTTCGTCATATTGAAAGGAGACGTGTATATTAAATTGGTAGATGTGTATACGGTCTTTTCGTGATGGACGATAAGCAAAAGTGAGGATAGATACGCACAGTAGCCTAGATACTTGGGGGTGTTTATGGTTTAATATGCCTAATTCTCATAATTTGCAAAGAGCTGACGATTCATCTACATATGCGAGGAGGATTGATCTATATTTGCGAGGAAGATTCTACACGAACAAAGATATGTCATGTTTGGGCTGTCATGGATGGGAGCTGTTTGTTTAAGCTTAATATTAGGTTGGGCTTTGATATAAGAACATCGAACAGTATTTACTTTATTTATGGACGCAAAAAGAGGTTGATACTTCATGAGTGACTCCTGTTTGCTTTCACCCGCATAGTCCATCCACCCACTTAATACGCTTCGGCATAATGCATCTCAGGAGCAAACTTCCATCAGAATCATTGGTTGTCATTGATTCTCAGCTTTCCTCAGCTTTCCCCAATACCCTTCGTTTGCTCACATACTACTATCCCATTCCTTGTCAGAATGCCTACAAACACCATATTTCCCCCGTAACTTTCTTCTTCCATCAAACAACCATCTTCTCTGTCAGCTTCCATAGTTCAAAATACCTTACTGTCTATCTTTCCAGTAACACATCCACATTCCATCACATCTTTCAAACACCTAGTAGCGTTACCCCATTTCTGCCAGTTTCTGCCTTTATATCTACCCGAAAAAATGCCATCATGGTCAGACTCTGAACGCAATAAGATGTTTCTTGCAATGATCGAGTTAATGGCTCCACATGGGTCGAATAATAAACTTCCCTCTTGGACTCTTGTCGCGGAAAGAATGCAAAGCGGGTTCACCGGGGAGGCAGTTAGGTATATCTGTTTTTTCTCACCTACTTGCCATGAATCTACCTTTTCATATACCCAACGAGTTATTCCGTCCTTATACCTCACTAGTATAAATTGCAAACTGACAATTATCCCTCGACAGACAGCAATTCCAAAAATGCCGAAAAGAGGGCCTGCCCCGAAATATACCTCCACGGAGCTCATCTGGGAAGACTTCCTCTAGCCGTTCGAGAGCTTCCCGCGGCGGAAAGCGATTCTCCTCAGGTGACTTTGACGATGACGATGACGAGTCGCTGTTATCTGCCAATAAGAGAGTGAAGCTGGAGGCAAACAAGTTGTTAGCCACTGGGATTCATAGCGCTGGACAACTTGCGAATGCGAACGATGGTGCAAGGCCAGTGAAGATGGAGAATATGGATGGAGAGCAGGCCATTGGAGCGCATGTGGGTATGGGGATAGGAATGGAGATGGGTGTTGGGAGTAATTAGTCATTTGATTCTGGGGCTCTAGTTGCGGAAGAGCTAGCTAAGGAGCGTTTGACTGACAAGTAGATATGCTCACCTCTGGTGCACTGGTGATGAAAGATGGGGTTTCGAGGAATATTATAATCGGATGAGATGGGCGAGAGCGGCAACTGCCTAGCCCTTTGTGGGTGCTAGATTGGGTAGTGACGAACGAATATTATTGAATTTTTTTCCCACCTCCAATTCACTGAAACCGATTGGTAAAATATATATATGACCGTTACGTGATGGTGGCCCCTTTTGAACTGTTTGTTCTGTAGGGTCTAGAAACTAGTATGACGTCGCAATCATTAATGTAGCGGCGTACGTATAGCCATATTGTTCTGTTTTAGGTATGCAACATTCTTCACAAAGATTTCTTCGGCGTCATGCATGGCCTATAAATCTGTATTTTTAAGTAATCAGGAGTGAGACCGGGTAGGGTGGAGATAAATTAATTATATCCACTACTTGGGATTGGAAGTTCAGGGTAACAGACTACTATTAAGAAATACCAGCACTCGTTGTGCTAAAGGCCTAATGTTGACTGCATTTTGCAATTAATGTATATAATGTGCATTCAGATACATACATCACATCATATATATGTGTCTAGCTTATATAAAAAGATGCAACTACTTCACATCCAATTTACTCATCATCATCAGAATCATTAGTTCCATTCACACTTCCATCGCCACCACGCCTCTTCTTAATCCTCTCCGCAACCGCCCCCGCACTTGCAGTAGTTGTCTGCCACCCTTGTAATCCTACCACTACCATTGGGCTAGACTTACGCTTCCTCGTGGTATTCTGCGGAGTAGCAATCGGGGTAATAATCTCAACATAAAGCTCTCTATCCTCCTTTTCATTCTTGTTACTTTCTTCAGCCTTGATTTCAACCTCCTCCTTAATTTCCACCCCCGTTAAGCTTCCTCTTTCCCCACCATCATCTTCGTCAAGATTGACTTGCCATTTCTCCTTCCCTGGTTTACTCCCCCCTTTTCCCTTTTTCACCTTCTTGCCCAGGGATCCACCATCGATACCACGAACCCCAGGTTCACTCTTGACAGCGATGCTGTTCCGGAGGAAACGGATGCGATCTTTGATGGCACGAGAGGTGGGAACTTCACTGTCGGGAGGACGAGGCCAGGCGGACCGGATTTTCTCGGCGTTGGTTACAGTTGGAGTGGGTTGTGCTTCGATAAACTGGATTAGAAGCTGTGAGAGATGGAGGAAGGAAGGTTAGTGGTGATAAGTAAAAAGAAAGCGTATGGGGGACTCACGAGGAGATCCTTATCAGGAGTCCACTTCATTTTGTTTAGCAGGACAGTGAAATGATTTGTGACGATATGGCTGAAGAACCGAGTGAAATATTGTGGATTACCGTGGGAGTTTTTGATATGCTCGTCAAAGCTTGCAGTAGATATATATATAGGTATTGAGGCAAAAGAGGAGAAGAGTACTCTCTTTTGATATCTGTTGGGTATGAGGATATATTGAAGGAGTATATAACAGGTAGATAGAGGTTCTTGGATTCGTTCCCACTTCGAAAGACACGAAGCAGGTACGTTGAGGGGATTAAACATCCCGAATTGTTGACTCAGGAATAAAGTATGATTGTTTTTCTCGTTACTTCGCTCAATGCTTTTTGTAGGGGTCTGAGACAAGAAGAACACAGGAAGATGCTTGGACGGGTTTGTCAGGAATATGAACATGAATCTGATGATCAGAGCTAGGGGCTTCCACCATGATCAGGGTAAACAGTAACCCACATTTACAGATGCAGTTTCCACAGCATTCCAATAGGCCCAAATACTTCAAGTTTGCCACCATACTCTACCTTATTTGTATCAAAGCTTCGATCTGTTCAATAAGCCATGTCTTGATTCTCGGTTCTTCTTCATTCCCGTACGCCGTCTACGTTCACATCCTCCTGTCGATACATCATCTACCTAGTTTCTGGTCCATTTGGTCCCATCTTTCATTTGCATGCTCGTACTACGTTTGCTCATTCGACATCAATATATGCAGTCCAGGTTCCAGAAGCAGCTTAAAAGGCAAGTTACATGTTGAGCAACTGGGTTCTGATTCCTCCCAAGTTTGCTGTCTCAATTGCAACATCGTTATCATGAGTACTAGTATCTAAATGTGGCAGTTTGAAGATCGAGAGCACAGGCATATTAAACAGGGTTTAAGAATTAACACAAAACTCCAGGACATTTACCGGTGTTAGCAGAGCCGTTGAGACAAGCATATGCATCACTATCCCTATGAGAGCATGGTGGTCCATGACTACTGTTTTAGGATGTCCACGGAAATCAGGTAAGTTAGTTGGCTATGATCGAGACTAAGTTGGCTAGCGCTGGTAACCTTCCAGAAGCGGTAATTTCAACGTCAGCACTTGCTCTTCAAAGACCACAGCCTAAGTACCGTACTTACGTGCTAATTGAAACAAGGGCCAATTGAGCAAACTAGATACTTTTGCAAACACAGCTTGGGACGTACCTACTATACATCCTAGTAAGTATCAGAAGAGATTGATTTGATGAATTGCTGGCGCGGTCAAGAAAGAGCAATCAATAGTAAATCTCGAGAGTTTCCATATCGCAAATCAAAGAAGATGGTGGAGCAACCTAAAAGAGTATGGAGCATGCGTGTCGTATCGTGAACTTATTCCGTACTGCGTTCTTTGTCAAGAATGGGCTCTCACGAATTATGAGAATACCCATGTAATCAATATATAAAGCAGCTCAAAGTAGTCTCCATGCATGTCATTAATTCCTACTGTTCCACCTGCCCAAACATAGAGTTACATTTTTATTGACGTCCAGTACTCCTGTGCTGTTCTTGTTACCTCATATATCCCTTTCAGCTACTGCAATAGTCAGTACAGCCAGATTTCACAAATCCGCCTCACCACAATGCGCTGGGACCATCAAGCGGATAACGAGATTTTATGTATCCTGCTACGGCTCCTCCAGGAGCAGGGCATAGCCATCCCGTATGCAGATATTGCTGCGCAATTCGGGCACGGAATAACGTTGGCTTCACTCAAGCATCGCATCCAGAGAATCCAGAGGAGCAAATATACAAACAAGGCCGAAGAAATCCAGGGAGAAGTGGGAGGCGTAGAAGGGATAAGCTCGCCCCATGATACACCAGCGAAGCCACCGACCAAGAGAGTCAAGAGGGTCGAGAAGGCCAAGATGGCCAAGAAGCCACAGGTTGAGAAAGCCGTCGGGCATCAAGTGGAAAAATCTAGCGGATAAGATTGCCCCAACAAAGAGGGAGGAGTGTTTGGTGTTAGTACTGCGATATGAGTTGGAGAGTCAATTGCAGAAGATTATGTAGATTCATATGTGGAGGTTACTTGGTTACTATGTGTAAAAACGAGTGCAGAAGGGGGTATATATTTATAGGGAATATGTAAGGGTGTGAGGTTTCTATTTGAAGGAATTTTGAATCCATTGCATCACATAACTCCGGACTGTCATTCACCTGCTTCACCGTACCGATAGATGTTCCTCATGCGCAAGAGTACGGTAGTAGGTGTAAATTCTGAATCAATGGCCCATGCACGGCCCCGTCAATATGTTATGGATTTCCCATCAATTGCATATCCCATTTCATCAAGTTTGCCCTGACTGCAAAACGGGCCGCTGCCTTAATTACGGGCAAACCTGATATATCCCAGCAGTTCTGAGAAGGGATTTAAAAGCACAAATGCCTGACATTCTTCCATAAGCATCTCTCCAATCCTCTTCACTTGCGAAGCATCCCTTTTACTATCATCGAAAGCACTTGATTTCAGCCGCCCAGTAAACCTGAGTACTTCCTGATAAAATCATGCCGAAAGTTGTAAGTTTTTCCTCCCAATATCTAATGTTGCTATAATGGAACCATAGATTAACAAACAAACTAACTTTAGGTTTGGTCTGCGGATAATGATCGAAAAGTCAGCATATCCGCATTCAATTGCCATGAATGTTACCGTGAACGTTGGGCTGACTAGAAGCAAGCTGCTAATCCGGCTGATTGACCGTTCTGCAAAATCTTACGATTCCATATCGTTATCCAAACTATTTCCAGGTGAATCCTCAACCTTTCAAGTGCGTTCGATAGAACTACTTTGTTCCGTTCGCTCAAATATCCCTAGCTAACTTAAAGAGAAGGCGCTACACCGAAAGCAATTGAAGAGCGCATAGCCAAACTCAAACGGGAAGCAAAGGCTCTAGATGGGCCTGGAAAATCTGTCAAAACTCCTCCAGCCGCACCAATGGGCAAGAAAAGAAGGAAATCTACCAAGGGTATGGGTATGGGAGACGAAGATGACGAAGAAGAAGAATACGGTGAAAATAAGAAGAAAGTCAAGTTGGAATGCTAGTTGTTTCTTATGCATGAATGTCTGATTGAGTGAGGTGGCTAAATTGAAATTGTTTGTTATGGCTGTCTGTATTCAGGGTCACGCTCACCACTCATAGAGCCTCCCAGATTTCTGTCTCGAAATGTAATAATAGCCCTGAAAACGCGGATCTTACAGTACTTATATGTGAAATCGAATTCTCCTAATCACCCAATTGCACCGGGTCCAGTCACACTCATAAACTGACTTCCTAGCCACCCATCGGGCCAGATATCGAATACCGCAATAGTGGGGTATGTATATGGCCCAAAGTATTGAACCTAGGTTGTTCTAACTACTCTCAGATAACCATGAAGTGGGATGCCAGCACCGACCGTGTGTTACTCCTAGCAATCTTGGAGAGCCACAACATCACGGTCGATTATGAATCCGTTGCTCGCAACATTGGCAACGGATGTTCCGCGAGGGCCGTCTATACGCAGTTACTTAAGCTTCGAAAGATGGCAACAGAAAACCGGTCGAACCTAACTAAGAAAACATCCAGGAAGGGTGGAAAAGGAAAAGTAAGCTTTGGTGATGACGACGAGGACGTCAAAAACTTCAAACCTCGACCTTTCCTGCAGCGGAAGGTGAAAACTGAACAAGGGGAACATAAGATTAAGCACGAAACAGAGGTGGCAACCGTAATCAAAAGGGAAGGAAAGGAAGCTCAGTTCAGCGATGTTATTATCATTGATGATGACGAAGATGATGGTGAAGATGATGAATAGGCGTCCTTGCTGGCAATAGTATCTGTGCTGGGTTACTGATGTAGACTGTGTTTGAGGGGCATGCATGTTTTATATATTTCCTTCTGGTTTCTTGGACTACTTATTGCCCATTATGTCTGAAAAATACCAGCTGTATACCTAGGTAGTTGTATACATCTAACAAAGACTGGTTATAACTATAGCCGGGATAGCAATGTCTACCGAGATCTTATACCCAGATTGGCCTATTAGCATACTCAAGAGCCATAGAGAGGATAGCATAGTACTTGAACGACTGACAACTTGTTGGGTTTGTGACAAGAGATGGAAGTCTATTGAAAAGACGGGGTGAATTTAAGGCTTAATTGAGCCTTTAATAGGTTCACTATTTCCTAATCTGACAATATCTTTCGGCCATATATGTACGGTAGCCGAAGTTTGCCAACAGGCTTGACTGTATTCTCGGATATAGACTGCACTTGGGGCATGACTCATGATACTCAGTGATTCAATTGGAGTAGGTTCTACATGCATCTATTTAACATCCTTACACTTCAAAACTGTCCCTTCTAACCATGCAATTCGCCTAAATCAGTATATGTCTAGTGGTGGGTTGTGGTCAATGGAAAAATTCCAGAAGTGGCCAAAAGCGAGAAACAAGAGTAGAAAGGGTACGCATGAAGAAAGAAACGTGATTATGCAATGCAGCCTGTCTTGTTCGAATTGCCGTTGTCTGGCAGCGCTCACAGATCCGCGCATGAATGTACATAATATCGAAAGGTAACAGGTACCTGAATTCAAATATTGAAATTGGGCCAAGGATCATGCCGAGCACGACGAACTCCGTAAACCACGGTCAAGGCCAAGCCCATCCCAAGCCAAAACCAGCTGTAGACTAGCGCTCCCCCCACATGACCCCCTGGCTAAGAAAAACAACACAACCGCTATCCATTCGCTGTCGTTCTACCCAACCAACCTAACCTGCAACTGTTGCTCCCCTATCCTTTTTTCTCAGTCCGTCTCCCTTTTCTCCTCCTCCTCGATTCCTCTCCTAACACCCTCGAAACTACTAACAGCATCTCCTTCTTCACGACCCTGATTTACCAATAATCAATATACCCTTTAATTCAATATGAGAGAAGTCATCAGTTTGAACGGTACACCCCGCAAAAGATTTTCCCCGCTATGGCGATACACTAGCTAACGAGTTATCATCACAACACAGTTGGACAGGCTGGTGTCCAGATTGCCAATTCATGCTGGGAGGTTTGTACCAACACTCCATACATTCCGACTGAATTTCACTAAACTAGGTCCCATAGCTTTACTGCCTTGAACACGGTATTCAGGTTAGAAACATCGCTTCAATCCCCAATATAACGACGTAACAGCAGACCTGACATTCGCCACCTTGAACATAGCCCGATGGATACTTGACCGAGGAGCGTCAAAAGGGTCCTCAGGATCAGGGATTCAGCACCTTTTTCTCTGAGACTGGTTAGTAGCATTATCCCTATCTTTTCCCTCGCTATCGTTTGATTTCTGAGGTGGCCTACCCTGGATGTTCGGGGACCAACCACAACGCGTACCATGCCTTAGAAAAAACAAAAACACTTTTTTTAAAATCAATTTGCTTACTCTATCACTTCCTTCAACTACAGGCCAGGGAAAATATGTCCCCCGCACAATCTACGTCGACTTGGAGCCAAATGTGGTCGATGAAGTCCGAACCGGTACTTACAGGCAACTGTTCCACCCTGAGTGGATGATTACTGGGAAGGAGGACGCTTCAAACAACTGTACGTCCTTTCTGAGTTTGATGGCAATGTTGATACTAACTCGGACTTTAGATGCTCGTGGTCACTACACCGTCGGAAAAGAATTGATTGATCAGGTGTTGGACAAGATCCGCCGTGTCGCAGGTAAGTGAAAAAAAAAAAAACCTTTGGGATTGGAAGTTATATCTAACATCAAGTGTAGACAACTGCTCTGGGCTTCAGGGCTTCCTTGTCTTCCACTCCTTTGGTGGTGGTACTGGATCTGGTTTTGGTGCCCTTCTTATGGAACGTCTCTCCGTTGATTACGGAAAGAAGTGCAAGCTGGAGTTCTCTGTCTATCCGGCTCCTCAGGTTTCCACCTCTGTTGTTGAGCCATACAACTCCATCTTGACCACTCACACCACTTTGGAGCAAAGCGACTGCTCTTTCATGGTTGATAACGAAGCCATCTACGATATTTGCCGCAGGAGCTTAGATATTGAGAGGCCAAACTTTGAGAATTTGAACAGATTGATTGCTCAAGGTATGGTGATAGTAATTATGGGTTTGCGGGGATCATTACTGACAGTTTATAGTCGTTTCCTCTATTACTGCCTCTCTCCGATTTGACGGTTCCCTCAACGTTGACCTAAACGAGTTCCAGACCAACCTTGTGCCATACCCAAGGATTCACTTCCCCTTGGTTTCTTATGCTCCTGTCATCTCTGCCTCCAGGGCCTCCCACGAAGCCAACTCGGTTCAGGAGATCTCCAACTCTTGCTTCGAGCCCCACAACCAGATGGTCAAGTGCGACCCCCGAAATGGAAAGTACATGGCCACCTGCCTGCTCTACAGAGGTGATGTCGTCACCAAGGAAGTACATGCTGCTGTCGCCTCTCTCAAGACCAAGAAGACCATTCAATTCGTCGACTGGTGCCCGACTGGTTTCAAGATTGGTATCTGCTTCCAGCCACCACAGTTGGTTCCTAACGGTGATTTGGCTAAGGTTAACCGTGCTGTGTATGTATACCTTTTAATCGGAAGCTCATGATATTGGTAACTAATAGTACTTTAGCTGCATGCTTTCCAACACTACTGCTATCGCCGAGGCCTGGAACGCACTCAGCCACAAGTTCGATCTCATGTACTCCAAGCGTGCGTTTGTCCATTGGTATGTCGGTGAGGGTATGGAGGAGGGTGAATTCTCAGAGGCTCGAGAGGATTTGGCCGCTCTTGGTAAGCTTATATATTCCATTTACTTTCTTTTACCATTACTAATCTTCCATTACAGAACGGGATTATGAGGAAGTTGCTTCTGACTCACCAGGCGATGATGCTGAGGAGGCCGAGTACTAGATAATGATTCGGTGTGTGATGTTTGATTTTGTAGGAATGGGTAGTTTGGGGAGGTATTACTTTTTGAATCTGCATATAATTGGCTTTGTCTGACAGTTTCTGCTATCAATGACCCCTTTCTCCAGAGCACGCAGAAATTAAATGGTTCAAACTGCACCCTTGTCCACGGATTTCCTTGATTTTCTTTCTTCTTTTACTTATCCCACAAGCTTTATCTACCACGTACTACCTACCACTTTTTAGTTGATTTATCTTTTTTTCCTTTAGAAATGAAAAAATTCCATGGGTTGTAATAATGTTTTGTGGTAGTAGCTTGTAAAGTATGTGTATCGAGTGCAATTGCAAGTACCGGAGAATGCCGGGGATATGGGGTGTAGAGCCGTGTTGAAACATACTATTGCTATTGCTCTCTTCTCCGGACCGATTGATTTATTCCTTTTGAGGTTCCATCGTATTACGTGTAAAGTGCTTCCGTCGCGTCGGTGACATCGCGTCATCGCATTCCCATGTTGCCAAGCCCAGGTTCCAAGGTTACCCATCCGCAGAGGTTATACTTCTCTACTTGATCATTAGATACCAGGTACCGACAATGCAGGGTCCTGCAGGCCAGAAGCTTCCTGAGAAGCGAAAGGTAGGTGTATAGTTGACAATATACATCTAGCAGCGGAAAATTGCTGATCTTCGTCTCATGAGCAGCTACAATTTCAAGAGGATATGCTGATGGACTTTCCTGAGTGCGTCGCGCACCTCCATATCATGATTTCCAGCTTCTGACCTTGCTCTGGCTATAGCGTCGGCTCCCTACAAACGAGCTTCCAATCTACGGAGGAGAAACATCTCCAATGGCTTCACAACCTGGAAGAGAAGCACAAGATCCAACAAATGAGGTTGAGAAATCGACATATCACAGAATATGAAGAAACAAAGCTTTCGATTGACCCAGAGATGGTATTGCCACATTACTCGACCACGGCGCCGAAGGAACAAATTCATGAGGCCTCATTGCCGGTTCTTTCGAGTCAGGCTGCAAAGGATGCGTTGAACAGGGAAAAGAGAGAATTCAGACATGTTCTTGTTAGTATGGAGCAGTTGGAAGATCAAGGAAAAGAAGAAAAGATTCGAAAGAGCGGGTACTCTAGTGTGGAATTTGCAGCTGAGGTGGGGAGGATGGGGGTCAATCTGAGGAAGACGATGGTGGACGAGAAGATTGAGATGAGGATGTTTCAGGCGTTGGAAAAGGAGATGGTCCTGAATTTTTTGTTGAAGTCGGATCCGGAAAAGTATGGGAAAGGAAGGACTAGAAGGCAAAGTAGTGCCGGCAATGGAGGATCCTCTGGGGGCCCAAGTGTCATAGCAATGTCATCCAGACCCATGCACCATCCAGCGAAGCAGGGACTTGCGCAAGCGAATGCTGAGATTGGGGGAGCAGGTTTGGCAGATATGTTTGACAAAAGTAAGCCCAGGCAGCCGCTTAACATCAAAATACCACCCCTTCCTGGACCACGTCCTCCAGGGCCGGCATCCCGTACAGCGACCCCAATGACTGCCGTGTCAACAGCGACAATAGCAGGGGATGGATATCCTCCCGGATTACCTTCGGCTGGGCTTATGAGGGATCCGAGACTCGCCTCGAAACCCGCAGAACTTCCGAAGGACCCTCGACTGTCTTCAAACAATCCCCCATTATATAGAAATCTGGGGGGAGGCGGTGATGAAGGAATCGGGGCAGAGGGTACTACTGGGATAAATGCCACTGCTACTTCTAACCCACCGATTAATACCTCCGGTAAACCTCCTATCCCGTCTACTATTTCATCTTCTTCTCCTTCATACCATGGGCTTCCTCCAAAGCGACCTCCAACTGTACCATCTCTTGTCTCTCATTCCGTATTGCCACCAGAACCGATGCCTCCGCCACCTCTGCCAGTTGGGGTTGCCCCCGTGACCTCTATTCCCATAGCTGATGTAGAATCCTCAACTAAGCACGTGGCGCCCTTGGTATCAGAATTGTCTTCCTCCACTCCAGCGTCCCCCTTTCCACACCTTTTTCAGAAAGAGAGATTAAAAAGCTATTATTATGATCTATTCTATATTCTATCTATTTCCTTGAGTCTGATATTGCTTGTTTGCTTTGCTGACCACCCATGCCCTTGCACGTGAATTCGATAGATTGATTTTTTTTGCTGGAGAGCTATTTTTATCAAAACAGGCTCGGGTTCGAAGCTGGAGTATAACGAGCGCATTGGGGAATTGGAATCACACAATGTAGTTTTGTCTGACGGTTGGATGCGATTTGGGGGATCCGGAAAATGCAACTCCTATTGTTGATTATGGATACCTCTTGGGGATGCAAGAGAGCCTACTGGGGTTCGGCAAGAAAGCGGTGTTGCCTGAAGAGAATATGTATAAAAGTTTTGGTGGGGTGTACGGATTTACGTTGATTGCCTCACGAGCCAGTAGTTAAATAAAGCCATTAACCAGACTTTAAAATAATGCAAGATCAAGTGCTGAGAAGGGGTAACATGATCCCTCTATTTTGATTAGGACATCAGAGTGACAGAAACGGTGAGGTAGGAAGATCTGGGGAATGAGGTGGTGGTCAGTCTGGCTTATGGGGTTGATCAGAACTAGGCTTACTAAGTAATTCATGCACACGGGGGAGGGGGAGGGAGGATATTTTTGCATAAGTTCTCAGAATTATGCATTTTCATCCATCAGTTCACGTGGGGGGACACTCGCTTACTCACGTGCCTTACGCAGTGGAATCTTCAGCCGTAACACAGAATACTTCATTGAACATTCAACCCCATCTGAACAGCAGGACACAGTAAAACAACCGCGATATAAAATCCAGCATATAGTCAGGTCCAATTCACATAGCACCACAACAGCAAGCGAGCGTAATTGGCCAGAACCTTCTTTTTATTTGATCGGGATATTTTGAGAGAAATTCGCATGCAGCGTGCAGCGCTTACAGGCACCAGGGGTATCTGCCTACGATGCAGCATCCTCAGTTGGAGGATTGGGGCATCGTTGGCGAGCAGACACATCGGCGGCTACGAGGTACCGAGTTGGATCAGTAATAGGACCATTACGACTGGCAACAGATCGTCACAAGCTTCCTCCCCTCTGCCCACTTCGACGGAGATTACCCCAGCGGCATTCACGGGAGTGAAGCGGAGCGAGAACTGGGAAGAGGGATGGTTTGAGGGTAATATTCACCAGAAGGCATTTGGTGGGATTGGGGCAAGTGTGAGGCGAGGGCCGTATAGGGGGGTGGCAGTGAAGAGGGTTAGGGAAGTTAGGATGTCGAGAGCTGATGGGATTGGGAATGGGAGTTGGGGTGGGAGGAATGAGGTTGAAAGTGTAGCGGTGGTAGCGGAGGGTGGTGGTACTGGGAAGGCGGTTGCAAAGAGGCAGGAGCCTTCGTCGGAGGAATCATCGTCATCACCGTATCCTACAGCCGCCGAGGAAACCCCACCGGAGGAAGATCTCCCAGAAACCACCATCCGCAAACCACTAAACCAAAATCAGCGCGAGCCGCCCGACGAGCGGACTGTCAACCTCGGGAAAAGTAACCCCCCAATCCCCTCTCCATCTTACTTACAACTCCATACTAACTTTACTTCACCAGCCGTCCGCACCTTACAACGCCTCCTCCCCACCATGCTCTCTTCCCCCACCTCCATTCCCAACTCCGTCCTCTCCCCCTCTGTCACTCTTCACCTCTTCCCCTCCTCCCACCCGCACCTCCCCACCGCCCGCGGCCGCGTCGCTTACAAAACCGCCCTCTGGACCTCCCCCTTCGTATGGGGCCAACTCCCCGGCCGCGCTAAACTGGAGATCCTCGCTGCGCGCGTTGTCAAGCCCTGCGATCGCGGGGAGGAACTCCGGGTCCGATGGCGCGCAGTTCCATCCTCCTCCTCTACTCCCTCCACCAAAGTTCCGGACCCACCAACACACCCAAACCTGTTCAAGTCCGATTCCAATGGCAATGGCGATACAGAGAAGGGATTCTCGGGGTTGTTTATATTTACGTTCGACGATAAAGGGAGGATACTGAGTCATACAATTGAGCATGCGGATCGAGGGTGGAATAGGGGGGAGGAGGAATCGGGGTATAGTTTTTTGGGGGTGGCAGAGTGGTTGTTGAGGAAGGCAAAGCAGGCTGGGGCGGGGGTGGCGGGGGTGGCGGGGGTCGGCGGGGGAAAGACGGAGCCAGGATTGGTATTTTTGAGAGATGGGGCTGGGGAAGAAATGAGGAGGTGGGGAAGTGGAAAAAGGGAGGGAGGAGATGGAAGTGGTGCAGGGAGGTAATTGGTCAACTTTAGAGTGGGGGGAAGAGAATGCTGTGGAGAATGTCCTGGTATTGGAGATGGTCCTGGGCGTTTTTCCGAGGTTGAAGGAAGTACTTGCAACCGGGCACGGCAACGCAGCACTGTGTATTGGGAGCAACAAAAGCTGTATCGTTTGTTTTGTTTTGGGTTCTGATTGTCTCGGGAGTTTTGCTTTTTACTTGAGACTTAAGTAGTGGGTCGGTATCAATGTTTTTTTTTTTATGGGTTGATCTGCTATACTCTGTTTCATTTAAGAGAAATGAAAAAGTCAGACCTTATGATTTAGGCCTACCCCTACCCAATCTACCTGATTAATTGCTATGTGCGGTACGCCCGTTGCACTACTCAGGTAATTACCAAAGATCGTGATGCCTTTCCACTAGTCTTCCAGAGGTCTCTAAACTGAGGGTCGGCCGAACATATTCCTGAGCGGCCTTCATACCTCACATTTAGCGACTCTCCTGGTCAAGACCTAAAAACTAAATTCTTGTATGTGCTCTACATCGGGCAGGTCCGACAGCTCTTTTAAAGCACAGTATAGTACAGTTATAATTTACCCTCAACGGGGACTTGGCATACAGAAAGGAGACGGGGGTCATGATCAGATGTGACCTAATAGTCGCACCGTGCAGCAAATCAAGCTATAATTGGCCATCGTCATGACCCCTGGCATTAACCCCACCAGGGGATTGGTGGAGAAAAGGTTTAGATGTACAGAAAGTGCAAGTGAGGAGATAAGATGTCGATGCCCATCTGTGGGGGTGAAGGTGGGAGTGTAAGTTTGTGCAAGATCTCCGGATATTTAGTGCGGGTTTTCAAAGTGTCATAGCATCATGGCTAACTCTGAAATCGAACGGTGTAAAGTGTCTGTCGGCAAATCTAATCTATGGAATGGAACGTAAAAGATTTGGATATATGGTAAAAATATCTTCCTGTATATGATTGAGTGAGAAGTCGGGGGGGACCTAGGCAGGATGCAAGTGGAACGACGTAGTCCCACAATTAGTGCCGCCCCCAAAACTGCACTCAGGGGACTTGACCTCCGCGACAAACCCTCACTCCCTGATCCTTCGTTTGGGTCTATGCGCCACAGCTGCAAAAAGCGACTCGGACTTCAATCGTATTCCCCTGCCTCATTTCAACCGGCCTGAATCTTGCTTGCATCTTGTTTACTTCCGTAGGCTCTACCTACATACAAAACGGCTGACTCGTAACACAGCCTTCCCCACCTTCCTTACCATTTCGACAATACTCCCCTTATCCGCTTACAGTGATAGATATCTGGTATCCATATGAGTGAGAGAGACAGCACTTCAGAGTCCGGTAAGTTATCTTCATAAAGCTTACCCCTGTGTTGCTTGCGCAAGCTCATTCGGTACCTGTAATATTAAGCTTCTGGACAACCTAACCTTTTTTTAACGCCTGATGAGAAGAGGGTCTTTGGGCAGCTGTTTCAAGCTGCTGATAGCGAGGGTCTTGGTGTCGTGACTGGAGAACTTGCAGTGAAGTTTTTTGAGAAGTCTGGCCTGAACCCACGGGTTTTGGGCGAGGTGAGAACTACTAGTTCTGAAATATTCTTTGGGCTCTGGCTTACTTCTGGGGTGCTAGATTTGGGGGATTGCAGACACAGAAAATCGAGGGCTCCTCACCCAGATGGGGTTCAGTGTTGCTCTGAGGTTAATCGGTCAAGCACAAGCCGGCCAACACCCACGACCAGAGCTTGCCCTACATCGTTTGTTTGCCATATATAATCCTATCGCAAGAGCAAAACGCTAATGCTACTCCTAGCTGGCCCGCTTCCTCGTTTTGAGGGGGTAAACATCACTTACCCGCCCACAGCACCCCCGACAACATCTTCTCCCCCTCCGGGACATATACCCCAAGCGCCACCAGGCGGCCCGCGAGTTCCACAGCTCACCGAGGCAGACTGCAAGAAGTTTACGGACCTGTTCCAGGTTTCTGGAGCTGTAGATGGGATTTTGCCAGGCATGTGACATTTAAATGAAAAAGGGTATACAGACACTGACAATTGGCAGGCGATGCTGCAAAGGGGATTTTCACCAGGGCGAAATTGCCCATCCAGACACTGGGGCTCATATGGGGCCTTGCGGACCGGAACCAGAAAGGAGCTTTGACTTGCCCAGAGTTCGTGGTTGCCATGCATTTGATCAACTGTACCAAGAATGGGAGTCTCCAGGCCCTTCCTACTGTATTGCCTCCAGCTTTATATGAGGCTGCCTCCGGACGGCCCTCTGCTAGACCACAAGAGCGAAGGCCAACGGGGGGTCGTGTACCACCAAATATACCCACAATACCCCCAATACCGAAGCAATTTAGCGGTGGTCGCGCTCAGTCTCCACTCTCAAGGCAGTTTACGCCTCCAGGACCTCTGCACCCGAACTTAAGTGGAGGTGCGCCACCCCTTCCGGACGGGGATTGGGCTATCACCCCTCGTGAAAAGCAAGAGTTTGACAATCTATTCAACTCCGTTGATCGAACTGGAAAGGGGTTCATCACAGGTGAGGAGGCGGTCCCTTTTTTTTCAAACTCCAAGCTTCCAGAGGATGTTTTGGCCACAATTTGGGATCTTGCCGATATCACAAAGGCAGGACGGCTGAGCAAGGATGAGTTTGCAATTGCCATGTACCTGATACGACAACAGCGATCACGAAGAGATGGTCAAGGCTTGCCGGAAACTCTTCCCTTAAACCTTATCCCTCCTCGAATGAGGGCTCAATTATCTGGGAATTCAGCACCACAGTCGCAATTCTACCAAGCGCCACCAGCCCCTCCACCAGCGGCTAGCTCTATGGATGATTTGTTTGGTCTAGAGTCATTTGGTTCTGCTTCTGCAGTGCCATCTGCCAATGCTCCTCCAGCCACAGGCCAGGCCTTCGGTGGCTATGATAGTGGTTTTCCAGGCCCAGCAAAGATTGGCGCTTCTGCGGTACCCACTACTCAGTCTTCCATATTTACACTCCCAGAGCAGAAGTTTGTCCCTACATCACAGTTTGGACAAATGTTGGCCGCTTCAGTAACAGGCGGTTCAACATCTTCTTTACCAGCACGATCGACTCCTTCTGCAATGGATGATCTTCTTGGGGGCGAGGACGAGCAAATGAAGAAAATCACCCCTGATACGATGGAGCTTGCAAACTTGTCTAATCAGATTGGCTCATTGACCAAGCAGACGCAAGAGCTCAAGAATAAGCGCGCTTCAACAGAGCAAGAACTTAATGCCTTCAACACACAGAAGCAGGATATTGAAGCACGATTGGCTCAAATCAAGTCTCTCTATGAGCGGGAGGCGAAGGATGTGAAAATGGTGGAGGACAGGTTAGTGGCGGCAAGGAATGAAGTTATAAAAATGCGTCAAGAGTATGCAATTACTGAAGCTAGCTACAATGATCTCGCAGCGAAGAAGCAAGAAATCGTAACTCAGGTGGAGCAAGATCAGCGAGAAATTCAGGACTTGAAGGATAGGATGAATATGGTTAACGCTGAGAATGCACAGGTGAAGCAACAATTGGAGAAATTGCGCTTGGATGCAAAGCAGCACAAGGGGCGGGTTGCTATTAGCAAAAAACAGCTCGCTACCTCTGAAGCGGAGCGAGATAAACTAAAATCGGAGATTGATGAACTTCGGTCTGCCGCTGCCTCTACTCAAAGCCCTCATCCTCCAGGTAGTCCGACCCCCTCTCAAGCGAGCACGAATCCATTTTACCGGACAAGATCACCTCCTGCGACAGCAACGGATTCGCCTTACCAATCCCCGTATGCCACTGGGAACTCTAACTTTGTCTCTCAGCAACAGCAGCAACCCCAGCAATCCCAGCAAACTAACTATGAGGATGTCTTTGGTCCGGCTTTTGATATCCAATCTGCCCCTGGGCCTCCTCCTTCAACTACCTTTAGTCATACTGGGCAGTCTGGTCCATCTGTAGTCTCGGCTTCGGAAGGGCTCCTCGATCACTCTACTCCACCCACCTCACCGCCAGCTTCGTCATACCAGAATTCTCCGTCGAGCTTTGACAATCCCCCACCGCCATCTACTGCCTCCCAAATGACATCTGCATTCCTTCCTCTCCCAATCAGCCGTACCGAATCTGTCACCTCGTCAGTACAGGTCAATGCGCCTACAAGTACCCACGATGGAAACCTTTCACGACCGGACACGCCAACGAACTGGATGAATGCACCAGCTGCAGTAGACAGCCCCACTAGAGAAAGAGATGTTTTCATGAAGCCTGCTGAGAGAAGGGAAAGCACCAGTATGAGGAGCGATCCCGGTACTGAAGGAAGGCCTGGATTTTCTAGAGAAGACAATAAGAGCCCATTTGCAGCTGCAATTTCAAAGAATTTGACTGGACCTCCTACATCTAGTGAGGGCCAGAAAGAGCACGAGAAGAAAGACTCGTTTGGATTTCCAGCTTCCAGCTTATCCGGGCTCCCAGGTGCATTCCCTTCACCTTTAAAGCCCTCGGCTACTGGCGAGAGTACTCGAAGCAACAAGAGTGTTAGCTTTGCACCAAGGCCAGATCCATTTGGCCTAAACAGGGTTGACGAAATGGCACCATCTGCAAGCAAGGATGATATGGATGCTGCCTTTGCATCCTTTGGTTTACCAAAAGCCAACCTTCAGGGACAGAATACTGGCGGCTCTAACCATTCTGGAAAGTTTGACAAGGAATTCCCGCCCATCGAGTTTCCCCAGGACGATGATAGTGATAGCGATGTCGGTGGAGGATTTGATGATAACTTTACTAGTGTTCTGACTCGCCCAAGTCTTGTTCCACCCACCACAGGAGCTCCACCAGAGGGTACCGAGGGTTCCAAGCCAGGAACTCCGCTCCCAGCCCAGAAGACTACCGATACCAACTTGAATCCATTCCCACACGAAGGAAAGTTTGACAGCTCTAGTGGCCCGTCCAAGTCACCCCAATCTTCGCAGCTTTTCTCGGCCCCTCCAACAAACACAAAGGCACTTCCTAAGCCCATAGTTGATGAGTTCGATGACGATGCCTTTGGAGACCTTGCACCTGCTCAGGAGGCTGATGGGAAGGGCGATCATGATTTTGGAGTTCTAGCTGCCAATGACGGCTTTGACGATTTTGACCCAGTATTTGATTCACCAGCTCCCAGGGCACGAGGAGAGAAGAGTCTCCATACCGCGGACGAAGAGGAATTTACAAAGTTTAACTTCAACATTGATACTCCAGCTCAGACACAGCAGCAGCAACACACAGGGGCAAGCGCAGCAAGTGGTCTCAAGACCGCCTCAAATGAGGATTGGGATAGGATATTCGCAGGGTTGGACGACAGCAAGCAACAACCGCTTACCACCGGCGCAGCACCGCAAGGAGCAAATACTAGTGCAGCAGCGGGAACTGGGGAAGGGAGCGGGAATTCTGGAATTGGTATGGGCCCCGTTTCTAATACTATAGATGGAGGTGGAGATACGAGTTCTGCCGGAGTTGGTGACTATGAAGAAAAGTTGATGAAATTAACTGGAATGGGGTTCTCTAGAGAAGGCTCTTTGACAGCGTTGGAGAAGTTTGAGTATGATGTTGAACCGGTACGTACCCAAGCGTGCAGCGCATTCTGGATGTATTCTAATGTCTGGGACATTGGATAGGCCACAAATTACTTGCTTGATAATAACTGAGCATTGCGTTGCTTCAGTACTGCGCTAGCATATGTTTGTGGATTTATATTTGTGTGCTTTATCAAATTCCAACCTTCTTTCCGTGTTTTTCCTTTTTTCATATCTTACAATCTGGGCGGAATGCAGTTTATGCTTTTTTTTTTTTTTTTTTCCCCCCTTTTTGGCGGAAATGTGTTGGAATATTTGCCATTGGAGGTTCATTGTGATGGATACCGCTATCTCCCCGAGACTATTTTTTATCAGATAATTTTGTTTGGTGTGGCTGTGGTTGGCACTGGCCGAACCGAATAGCACTACAGATATTGGCACTTGTATATTTCCTGTGCAATAGCACCAGCTTAAAACAGTAGGTCCATGACGACACCCGTGACTCATGACCGCTGGCTGTGGCAAATGTTGGCGGCTTGGCATCATATCACGGTCATTGCAACGAACACCTAACCCTGAGCCGTCGCTGATGCTGATTCGAGTCGCAGCGGGGCCACCTCCGAACATTCCGTTGCATCTTTCCTCCTCCTTTTTTTGATCCTGCGTCTTGAACTTTGACAGAATTTAATCTGTGATTTATTTTTGTTTCACTCCTGGTTCAATATCAGCTCCGAAGGACGGAACAGCACGAAACGACACAGAACTTCTTCGCTTGTTTCTTTCGTTGTTTCTGGTTGCTACCAAGAATCGCCACCCCACTGAGCGAACCCTTGTAAACCTTTTTTCACTTCCCCATCTCCCCATCCCGAAACGCCAAAACCAGAGGGCTATTTTGATTACATAGTGAAACCCTTAGAAGCCCATAGAAAAAAAAGGTCACTTTTCATAAACAAACATCTATCTATCTATCGGCTCTACACGGTCCGAAAGCGAAATAGGCCGAACATACAAAGGATTCACTCGCAGTACCGAGAAAACGACCGAAAAATGTCTGGAGGTAAAGGAAAGTCTCATGGAGGGAAGGCTGGGCCAAAGGCTGGGGAGGGAAGAACACAGATTAGCCATAGTGCGAAAGCGGGTTTGCAGGTTAGTTCAATTGTTTGTTCTCGTCGTTTCTTCTGATGCTGTGATTTCGAGTTCTTTGTGGGATTGGTTGGTGCTCGTCTGCTGGGTGAGGGGTGGTGGTTCGCTTTGTTTGGTTTGGGTACGGTCGTCACGAGCGATTGAAGTACCGTGAGAGAAGATGGCCGAACGACAGAAGAAAAGTATGGAGCAAGCACCACCATCCAATGAACGGAATCCGACAACCAAATAAACATTGTCAACATTTTGAGTACGAACGGTTGGAGATCAGCGACATCTGGAATGTGATGGAATGGAGCAATTGGGAAAATCGCACGCAAAGCAGTAGGGACAGTGGAAGAAGGGGACGATAATGCCATCTTCTCTCAAATAGGGAAGTGAACACGTGTAAAGAGGAGGAAAAACGGCCAAACCAAACCACATAGCCGTTCTTTCAGCAATTGGCATCACCAACTGGCTTCATCGTTACCGTTCACTGACATTCCAATTCGATCTAGTTTCCTTGCGGTCGTGTAAAGCGTTTTCTCAAAAACAACACCCAAAATAAGATGCGTGTTGGTGCTAAAGGTACACGCCCCCCTAGTTCCCTTCAAGTTACCCCTAGCTAACACCTCCATAGCCGCAGTATACGTCACTGCTGTTCTCGAATACCTGACCGCCGAAGTCCTCGAACTCGCCGGAAACGCCGCCAAGGATCTCAAAGTCAAGCGTATCACCCCGCGCCATCTACAACTTGCCATCCGTGGCGACGAGGAGCTGGATACACTCATTAGGGCGACGATTGCGTTTGGTGGTGTATTGCCGCATATTAATAGGGCGTTGTTGTTGAAGGTGGAGAAGAAGAAGGCGAGCTCGGGCGGGGCGCAGCAAGGGGGGGGGGTGGGAAGTAAACACAAAACACTGCAAAAGTCATCGTTGGGTATACATGATAGGAGATGGTGGAGTGTTTGTGTGAGACGAATGTGCGAGGGGTGGTAGGGTTACGACATAATGAAAAGAAAAAGGAGGTGTTGGAAGCGTCTGGTGGAAGAAGAAATGCTCCGGCTTGATACCTACCTTCAGGTGGTTGTTGGGACCATTTTTATCTGGCTGGCTCTTTCATCACGACGATATTCACTTCCGGGGTTGTGGAGTTGAGCGGGAGGAAGACTGGGCTGACGGGAAGACTTTTGGACAGAGGCGGTATTTTCATATTGTCTCTGGGAAAAATCAATAGCCATTTTCTTCCCCCTCCCCCTTTGTCTCTAGCATTTTTTCTTACCCTACTCTGAGCATTTTTTTCGCACTCTACTTCTCTTTTGTGTTGTGTGTTTTTCTATGCATTTTAACTGCTCTTTTACTAAGGTATTTCCTTTTTCCTTTTTTTTCTAACTTTGCTTTGGTATTGTGACGTGTGTACGGTTACTTGTTACTTGGTTCTTACTTTTCCCGTCTCTGCCTCAACTCTTGAGTTTTTTTTCCCAAGAGGTTAAGCGTGCCTGCCGCGTTGTGTTCCGCACCTATTGTAGTAGGAAGAACGGGGAGGGGGCGTGTATGCGAGGCGAGGCGAGGATGGATCTGTCCATCTCCACTTTTTTTCTTTTATTATTTTGCAAGTGCTCCTTGAGGGAGGATGCTTTGATGGTTTGGTCACTAGTAGCTAGTGTGGCTTAGCTGTTGGCTGTTTGGCTGTACGAAGGTATGAATGAAAACGATGAGAATTCTCGGTCCAAAATATTAATATGTATGGCGTAGGTGTGCGAGTTGTGAAAATTGTGATTTTATCGTAAATATTTAAAAATAAAAATAAATTTTAAAAAAAAGGGATATTGGAAAGAGAGGGGGGTGAGTGGGGGGCGTCGGTTGTTAGTCGTTTTGTTGTGATTAAAACATTTTTGTGTTGTTTTGTGAGTTTATTTATTTATTTATATATTTATTTTCTTTTTAAATCCTGAGGCAGTCTGTAGAGGAATTTTTTTTTTGTTATCTTTTTTTTTCTTTTTCTCTCTTAGAGTTTTATAGATATGCATATTTAAAAAATTATGCATACATACATAGATAAACATTTAAACGTTACATGCATACATTCATACATACATACATACAAACATACATGCATATAGAGTGTCATTCACAATCACCCCCCCCCCCTTCCCCCCTCTCTCCTCTTTCATCCTCCTCCTTTTCCTTTTTCCTTTTCCTCCTCCGTGTCCTCCTCCGCCTCCCGTCATCTTCATCATCCTCATCATCATCATCATTGTACAGTGTACAGCGTACAGCGTAGGGGTGTACAATTAGTACAATGGTACAGAAAGTAGTTAAACTCAAACAACAAAAAAAGAAAGAAAACAAAGAAAGTAAGAAAGAAAGAAAGTTATTAAAGATAAATAAAAATAAAAAGATAAATTCATATCTCAGAAATCAAAAACTTCATTCCTCCATCCATCCCTCTGCCCCTCGCCTACCCTCTCTTCTGCAGCACCCGCCTTGACAAGAACTGCCCCGGGTCCATGTTCACCCGGGAATAGCTCCTCCTCTGCGCCAATCGTGACTACAAACCCCTTCCTCCGCCGGCTACCACCTCTTTCCAGTCTTACGCCTCTATCTGTCGCCTGCACCTCCACTCCCCTACCACGACCGCCACCAGGCCGACTCAACACCGCACGTATCCACGCCTCCAGACTACCCCCGCCCTTACTCGCGATGGTTGCCACCCTCGCGCGCTCGGCGAGAGCGTGTCCTTCCCTCTCCATCATCTCCAGCGCCTCCCTAATCTTCTCCGCCGCCACCCTCTCAACCAACCTCCTCACCATTGGCCTAACCACCACCCCACACAGACTCGCTGCCCAGCTATGATATGCATTATACTTATATGTCAAGCTATCCACCCTAACCTCCACGCTTCTAACCCGGAACCATTCTCCGCCATCATCATCATCATTATCGTCGTCGTCGTCAGCGACGTGAGTTGCCTTGTCTAGGAGAACTTCGCATGAAAGAGTAAGGTCAAGGTCGAAGAAGCCGCGGTCCGAGAACGGGATCAGTCCCGTTTTTTTCCGGAGAACAAAGGAAGTATCTTTGAGGGTCAGGGATAGCTGGTTGATTGACAGGCGGGTCGAGTTGGTGTAGTGGCGGGTAAAAGTCTGCGATTGACTGGAAACGTACTCTGCGCGGGAGTGTGCTTCGAGGAGGAGGCGGTGCGGGAGAAAGTGGTCTTTTTATTTATATTAGTCTTGTTTTTATTCACGAAAAACAAAAAAAATAGAGATATATATATAGGGCGGGCAATATATAATTACCTGATTCCAAAACAACATTTTCCAAGATAAGATCATAATCCTTATCCTGATACTCCACGCGCGGGAGGGGGATATACTTGATTTCCTCAATCAATTTTGGTAGCAAAACATCAGTCAGATCCCTAACGACTCTTGTGCGAAACTTGCTGACACCACTGCTCCTATCCAGCACGACAAGATCACTCCAAACCTTTTTACTGGCGGCAACAACCCTCATGTTGGCCTTGTCGTTTTGGATAGCTGTAGTGTACGTATTGATCTCGTTGAAAAGCGACTGAACATGAGGGTTATACGTATCCGTCTTTAATTCGAGAAGGTGCTTGCTGCGGTCAAACAGCTCGTGCGCCTCCGCGTCCGCAGCGTCGGTAGTGGCGAATCCAGGCTCCCTGAGCATCTTCTGGAAGAAGTCTGCCACGTCTTCCCAAAAGGCGGTGAGGTCTGGGTCGGTTTCCACATCTCGAATCACATCTGCGAGAGCGTCTCGGAGTGGGTCGAGACTCTTTCCCCCCGCGAATGCCTGGATGATTTTCTTCCCCCGTTGTAATGCCATGGAAAAGTGTTCGTCGTACTGGAGCTGCTCCGTGTCCTTTTTTACCTTTTTGCCTTGCTGCACAATCGTGTCTCTGATGTGCGAGATGTAGTCGGTCAAGAGTGAGGCGAGAAACTCAAAGGTTTCCTGAAAGTCTGGGTTCGATTGGACGTCTGCCGCGGCCTTTTTCAGGCGGTTGATGACTGCGTCACGGCGCTGCTTTGGGAATTTCTGTCTGAGGTATTCCTCGAGTTCTGAGCCGGCAGAGTATGTTTTCCGGCGGACACCCTCGGCGTAGGTGCGGGACTTTTCGGCAGCCTGGCGCTTGAGCTCTGCTTTCGAGGGCATACGCGGCCCGCCTGCCGATTTCGTAGACTCGAGGCGGGAGGCAGTAGCTTCGCCTTGCTGTTTTGTGGGGAGGGTAGGCGACGCCGGCTCGTCGATATTAGCGAGCTCGGATTCTGAAGGGCGGACTTGCTCAGCGGCGGATTGAGCCTGGTTAGCGAGGTGCGAGGCATAGGAGGCGGTGAGGGAGGCGGCGTCGGCAAACAAGTCTCGGGCAACGAGGGTAAAGTCGTTGGCGAGCTTGCGGAACTCTGGGGAGGAGTAGAGGAGGCCAAAGAGGAGGCGCAGGCGGGAGTAGAGATTGTGAATGTCTGCAGTAGTAGCAGTGGTGGTGGTGGAGGCACCGATGCTGGGGAGGCGGGCGGAGACTTGGGCATGGGAGGTGTGGTAGAGAAAGTCTTGAATTTTGTCGTCACCCTAGAATTGAGGAAGAGTCGCATAACCCCACACAGAGACATGATCAGCCATCGATTCTCTATTCCTGCGGACTGAATAAAAAGAAGAAAAAAAAAGGAAAAAAAGAAAACACAGAGAGGGACGGGAGAGCAAGAGAGAGAGAAAAAGAAAAAAAGAAAACAAAAGAAAACAAAAGAAAACAAAAGAAAACAAAAGAAAACAAAATGAGAAAAAAGAAAGAAGGAGGAGGAGAGATATACTTACATTCTTCTGCTCAGCAAGATCCGCCACGGCCTCAATCCAGGCCCTCAAACCCCGCACAAACTGCCTCCCGGGCGCACTCAGGGACCGATTCCTGCTGTCCAGCACGGCCGAGTTGCGCATGGCGTAGCGGGCCCACTGCAGGAGCTGGCCGGTGGTGGGCAGGTAGCCAGCCCTGAGGGCGAGGATGGCCTCGTAGGTGCGCAGCTTGCGGCGGATAGAGGCCTCCTTGCGCTGGCGCGCGGGGTCGCTGGGGTTGGTGATGAGGGGCTCGCGCTCGGCGGCGCGGCGGTCGTTGTTGCGGGCAGCCATGAGCTTTTTTCAATGTTTGGCTGTGGCATATGTGATGAGAGAGGGGGTCGTATTCGGCGGGGGGGGGCATATTGCGGGGCGATATATAAACGGGGGGGACATTACATCTCGGTTTCGTCATTGTTTCGCGGGGGGGGCCACTGACGACAGTGTGGAGGCGCGATGGGCAGGGGTGATGGCAGGTTCTGGGGGTTCAGCAAAACGGGCACTGCAGCAGCAGGTTATGCACCGAGTCTCATACCATCGTCATTACCATCGTCATTACCATCGTCATGTCCATCTGACCGTCATGTCCATCACCACAGACACCGACCGCTTCTTCCAGTCCTCAGACGCCCTCCGCGCCTCCACCCGCCGCGCCCGCAAGGCCGCAAACACTCGCGGCTCGCCCGTCCCCGTCGGCTCAAAGATCCTCGCCCTGCTCAGCGACCCCGCCAGCCCAGACCGCGTCTTTGTCGCTGAGTCCGCCGGCCTCGCCCGCAGGCTGCAATTATCTGTCTGCAACCCCCCCCAACCACCACAAACAAACCCCCCTCCTCCCCCCAACTCCCCCCCCCCTCCCCGTTGCCCCTAAACTTACCGACTTCAAATTCTAGTCGCGCTCAAAGGGCTCCCACACTTACCGAGGCCACACCGCGCCGGTCACCGCCCTCGCCCTCTCCCCCGCCGCAGATACCCTCTACACCTCCTCCTGGGACAAGTCCATCCTCGCCTTTGACGTCCCCACCCGCTCTCTCCTCCGCCGCTTCCAAAATGCCCATGCGGACTTTGTCAAATGCCTTCTCTACCTCCCACCCCTCCCACCCATCCCGTCCGCCACCGCCACCGCCGCCGCCACCGCAGACTCCCCAGGCGGCCTCCTCCTCTCTGGCTCCTCCGACTCTACAATTAACATCTACAACCCCCACACCACAAAATTACTCTCCACCCTCTCCTCCCACTCCCGGGCGGTCCTATGTCTCGCTGTCGACCCCGCCCCGCCCCTAGCCGCCCCTACCCCCTCCTACACCGTCCTCTCCGCCTCCTCGGACCGTGAAATCCGCACCTGGGTGGTCCCTGCCAGCGGCTCCCCTCCCCCCTTTGAAGCCTGCCCCCCTCTAACCCCCCACGAAACCAGCATCTACTCCATGCACCTGCCCCCGTCGGACCCGGGGCACCTGTACACCGCCTCTGCTGACCGCACAGCCCTCCATCTGCAGCTCAACCCCCCGCCGAACCCGCCTTCCATCATCGACACCCTCCCCCACCCGGACTTTGTCACGGCCGTCATCCTCGCTGGATTCTCCTCCCCCGACGCAGATGCAGACGCGAAATACATCGTCACCGCCTGCCGCGACGAGCACGTGCGTGTCTGGGACCGTGCAACAGCCGAGCTGGTGTGTGTCTTTGAAGGCCATTTCGACGAGGTTACTAGCCTGTGTGCAGTCGGTGCGCGCGGCTGGACAGTGGTCAGTGCCGGGATTGATGGGACGGTCAGGACGTGGGGGTCCGGCCTGCGGAGGTCAACGCTGTTGTTGCACTCGAGGACGGGGAGCAGGAGCAACAAGAGGACTTTGGGGGCAACAAGCAAGGCCTGTTGACGCAAGAGGAGGAGAGGGAGTTGGCCGAGTTGATGGAGTCGAGTGACTGATGAGGCACTTGAGACTTTGTTTATATCCAAATTGAATGAATAAATTACCCTGAAGCGCCATTTCCCTACTTTTAATCCATTTTTTTCTTTTTCTTTTTTTTTTCTCTCTCTCTCTCTGTATATCTTCAACTACTACATCTGAAAGAGGGGAAGAGAAAAAAAAAGATGAATTTGCCATCCGTGCGAGAAATACAAACTTTTATGTTTTTTTTTTTTTTTTTTTTTTTGATTTATATTGTTATAGCTCCCAAATTTCTTTTAAGAATGAATTAAATTTAAAAATAAAAAATATTAAATTTTACCCTGAAAAAGAAAGCGGCATACAAGTAAACATTTATAACTTTTGAAACCTGTGGAACCCCCCTTCCCCTTTTTCCCTTTACATATATATATATACACAATATACATTCCCATACCCTTCTACACCCTACCTACTGTACCTACCTTATCCCTACCTAGGTATATATGTTCAGTTACACAATTATAAAATTTACAGCAGTATAGAACTAGAACAGACAGAACCCCTCCCCCTTTTTCCTCTTTACACCCCCCCCCCCCCAACCCTCTAGACCCACCACTTCGTGGAATTCATATAGCTTCGATTTTTTTTTGATTTTTTTTAAATTTTTTTTATTAAAAAAAAAGGGTACTTACAGTACTTACTTACTTACTCACTCAAACTCAACTCAACTCAACTCAACTCAACTCAACTCTTCATTCTGAAGTTTAAAAAAAAATTTATCTTTTGAAAGTTTCGAAAGAAAGGGAAAAAAAAAAATGATATGGCTATATTTACATTCCCTTGGACACTGGAGCATCGCATGGCAACATCTCACTTTTTGGTGTGACTTCGGCACAAGCGCCAGGCTCATGCTATACTATATACACCAAAGATACAAACTTCCATATTGTCAGGTATAAATAAGTTACAATTGAGAAAACCCCCCTCCATCCCATCCTCTATCCTGCACAAAAACACCCAACAAATGACAACCAAGATAAACTCGAAATAAAGATGATAATTCAGAAACAAGAACTCGAAAGAGATCTGTAAATGCCCTCCCTGAAGATGAAAAGAGAAAAAAAGAAAAACACACCCAACCGGCCCAGACCAAAAAACCACCACCCAGGAAACCCCCCCATACTGACTACCCAAACCCCAATGGATATTACACCCCCCCTCCCCCACCCCCGTCCCCTCCTCCCACCCCCCCCTCCCCCTTCTCCTCCTCCCCAGTCCCCTCACAATCCACCTCCATACCTCCCCCGCCCTCCTCTCCCCCCCTTCCTCCCAATCCACCAAACCACAATCCCCACCACTACCGCATCCACCATCAGATGCCTACACACATTCCACACCACCTGCCACAGTACCCTCGTCCACTTCCTCCCCCCCACATCCCCCACCCCTATGCCCAACCCCCCGCTACCTTTCTTCCTCACAACACTACTCCGATTGCTCTCCGTCCCAGGCCAGAACCAGCTGCCGCTATTCTGCAAAACATGCGCGTTTCTCATCTCGAGATGCTCGCGAAGAGCGGCAATCTCAGCAGACATTTTGGTTAGTGCGCGCTCGACGCGGAGTTGCCACCGCGTGGTGCCCATGTCCGGGGAGGTGTCTCTGCCCATGATTAGCGGGGGCGGAAGCCCGCGTCGTCAAGGTGGTCGTAGTCGTCTGTAACTTGGTCTTGGTCGCCGTGGAGGTGGTGCGTGCGGCTTGGCTCTCCTGTGTTGTTGTTTTTGAGGGTGGCGGTGTTATTTTTGAACAATTCATCTCCGTCGTCGTCTTCATCACCTTCTTCTTCTTCTTCTTCTTCTTCTTCTTCTTCCTCATCGTCGGCCGTCTCCTGTTCCGTAACTCCTCCTTCTTCTTCCTCCTCCTCCTCCTCCTCATTCCCATCACCGCTCTGGGACTGGATACTTCTTGTCCCGCGACTACCGACTTTCATTCTCCGTAGGGGGACATACTTACCCTGACTTTGCTGCTGCTGCGGTTGTGATCGAGAATGTCCATCCTTCGTTACGCCCCCAGGGTGGGAGTTCTCATAGTATGCCTGTCCGGGGGTAATCAAATGTTCATACTCCCCACTACTCTGATATCCCTGCTCAAGCAAATAATCCGGCGGGCGAGATGGCTCCTGTCTATACCTTGTAACAGGCGCACTCGTAGGCGATGGGGGGGGGAATGATGTCTAGCCGTCGGACTCGGATAGTGCATTTGCATCTGTAGCAATTGCGTTTGCTGGCGCTGAGGTTTCTGGAGTAGCGGGGGCACAGACGAGGAATGGTCATGGCGGTAGCTACCCTGTATTGATGGGATTGTGGTTGTAGATAGAAAAGCATTACTCGATACCGATTGACTTGCACTGTGCCCGCGAGAGTTTGTAGAGTTGTTTTTGACCTGGTCCCAGACGAATTCGAGTTCGCTGACGAGTTCGCGGGCTTCGGGAGTGTCGCTGGCGTATTTCTTCATTGTCTACTCCTTGCGGGTCTCGGTCAGCATCTACATCAAGCATTTGCTCTGGCCCCCACCTCCCCATATCCCAATCGTGCCCCCTCCTCTCAACCGCCCCCACCCCGAGTGGCACCCGACGAGAAGATAGAAAGAAAACGGACCACCAAACCTCAATTAAACACTCAATATACCTCCTTTTCGCCTCCGTCTTTCTCATTCCCCCTACCGCCCTCCACGCATCCCATTTATCCCCCTCCGTCTTCCCCGTCGGCCGTTCCATCACCCCCAATACATCCCCCTCCATAGATTGCTTGTACAATCCATAGAGCCTTAGTCTGTCCTCCGTCGGAGGCCGCCGCGAGGTGGTTGCGCTTGCGCTGGAGGGGCTGCAGGTGACATTACTGTTGCTGGTACTTGTAGACGAGGCACGAGGGATTTTTCGGACGGTTTGGAGAGCATGGGCAAACACTCTGTCTAGAGAATGCAAAGCGAGATTGGTTAGTCTTTTGGAAAACGTTGACGAGGGGAAATGGGAACTATTGCATACATACCGATAGAATCGGACATCTCTTTCCTTCACAGAGGCCGGGTAGTATTATATGACCGCTGGCCCTTCCAACCCTCCAAAGCCAACTATAGAAGCAAGCAAGCGGATGCAAAAACACACACGCAGATTCCAACAGCTCGATGAGATATACGTTCGTAGCCGAAAATTCCAAAAGCAGATGCCTTCACCCAAAAATCCACCAGCTCAATGCCAGATAACTCATCTAGAAGCAAAGAAGCCAGCGCAGGCACAAGCACACCGGCAGCAAGTCGGACTGGCCACCGTCGCTGTTGTCTGAGACAGATGGACGGGGATGCAGGCAAGTATGTACCTAGGTATGTACTTTGCGCCTAAAAGTTATGTTACTGGGCGACCCCGGCCGCGGCAAATCACTTGACGTCCCGTACAGAGACTCACAGGCGATATAATTAACCAAGGTCAGATCGTGTGCCCAATAATCACAGAGCAGTGGGTGGGGCACACAAATCACCGCCGTATTCCCTTACACCTAACTACCAAGTATCCATGTCAATCGGCAATTACACAAAACCCATGGAGCTGCAAATGTATCGAGTGATTTTATTCGCTCTATACTTCTGCTCCTTCAGCCTATTCTTTGCTGCCCGTCTGTCGCAGTTCTTGCGAGCCTGCTTCTTGTCCCTAAACCACCCTCTCGCACCGTATTCCGCAAACGTGAAAGGAAAGAGATAAGAGTTACAAAAGTACATTTAGGCCACAAAAAGAATCCCAATCCAACACCGCGCACATGCCCAAAGCCTTTGATGCAAGGACTAGCCACGCTTATTAGACTTTATGTATTTGCCATCACGCTCCCATAAAACACCACCCCAGATAAATGAGATTTCCACATCATTCTCCTCCCTTGTCTCCAGAGCTAAACCATATACTAAACCAAAAGACGGTAGAGAGCCAGAGACGTAGGACAAGTCGTTCATGGGCTTTGCTGGAGAGCACTCTGCTCTCTTCCATACCTCCCCCCTGTTCCTCTCCACGCTCCGCTCAACCCCACCTTTAGAAAGCGTTGCCCCTCATGACCGCCCGTCCCCTATAGCCTCCCCTAAAGCCCCTGCCACGCCCACGCCAGCCACCACGACCTTGATATCTATTTCCGCCATCCACGCTTCCCTGGCCAAATGTCTCGATATTTTTCTTCGTCTCTTCACCTCTCCATTGAGCTCCACCCCTTGGCCTTTCTCCTTCCTTGGCTTCTGCCCTTTCCTTATTCTCACATGAGATGTTATCGAAGAAGCTCTTTTTCTTGCTGTAAAATCCATCAGGCTGAAGAGACGCATTGCCATGACCCTCCGCCTCTTCTTCTGCCCCTGTTGTAGCTCCGTTGGTAGTCGACACGTTCATTGGAATTAGAGCAGGAACATCTTCTGAAGCAATAACTTCTTTGATCAAATCCTGTTTATTAAACTTGGCATTGGCACTTTCAAAGTCAAAGTCTCCAGCAGGGATTTCCACCCTGCGAAATTGCTGGAGACCGGCACGGAAACCTCCGCGACCCCTGTTGGTGGGCTGGCGCGCCGGGCGGTGGGAACCGTCAGTAGCAGCTAAAGCAGTAGCCTCGCCGTTACTGAAGGATGTCTTTAACTGACTGACCTTATGGGCGAGGTCTTGGACGGCAGCTGTTGTGTCGTTGATCTCTGCTGCGCTCTTGGGCGAAGGAGCAGCAGCGGCATTAGTAGCTGTGATAGGAACGACTGAAGCCGATGTAAGTGTAGGGACACCTTGTCGAGGTGCGGACGCCAATGGGAGGGCAGGTACTATACCAGTGCGTCCCTTTGCACCAACAGTAACAGTATTCGCTGGCTTTGCTGCTTGCTCTTGTGGAGCAGGGACTAACTGGGGTGCTGCAGCCTTGACGACATCTTGAACAGCCACGGAGACGGGAGGGTTTGCAATTGCTGCGGATGGAGCAGGCTGAGTTTGTGGCGCGGGAGTCGTGGGTTTGGGTTGTTGCTGGCCTTGTGGCTGGGGAGCTTGCTGAGGAGCCCCACGAGGGCCAATTGCCTGCTGGGGTGGTTGGGCCTGACCTTGCTGTGGGCGACTAACCGCTGGGCCAATAGGGGTCTGAGGGGGGGGCCCTTGACGAGGATACACTCCAATCGGCTGTGGTTGTGGAGGCTGCTGCTGTTGTTGTTGTTGAGAAGCTTGTTGCGATACTTGAGGGGGGAACTGGCCTACACCTGGTGGGCCAACTGAAGGGTAGCCTGGATATCCATAAGGGTTTTGTGGATACCCATAGCGAGCGGCAGGATTCTGCTGGTAATAAGGGTGCATAGTAGGTGCTGGGTATTGTGGAGGGAGGCCTTGGGGAGGGTAATTGGGGGGGCGGGCAGTGCTCTGAATTGGTCAGCAAAATTAAGTCCTAGCATTGTCTGTTCAACAACTGGCACGGCCCGGAGCAGGGAATGAGGTATGAATAGATTTTCTTTTAGAAGGAAGGCAACGGAAATATCCGCATAGTTTCTGTGCTCTCAAACAATTCCAAAAAGTCTACATCAAAGATTCTTCATCACGAAGAGAAGGAGGCATGCACAGGGATGGCACAGAAGAGAATCTGTCCACTTACTTGAAGAATAGCGGGATCATCTGGTACCTGTGGAGGCTTTTGCTGTGGCGTCTTTGCCGGCTCCTCGATCCGCAAATCCTTCACATCACTGCCCCGAAATACAATATATTCGTAAATATTGTCCGTAGCAGTAATTTCCTTTGCAGGATCCCCCCGCCGACCTTCTGTACCAAATGAGACGACCTGTTCGAGTGCAACCGTTGAGTTTTCGGAATTGATCTCGTGAAGTATACCGACATATCTAGTGGATCAAAGTTGTCAATTTTTGTGATCATATGAGTGCCGTAGGCGTGAGATTGGTGACAATTACCGGATATCACTTCTGGAGATCAGGGAGATGCGAGATCTGGCCAGAGATTAGTTTTTGGTTTATGCTTTGTATGGGGATATTCAATCGACATACCCAATAAACTCGGACATAGTAAGGTATATCAGGCCCCTTGGCCGCAATGACGAAGAGGTAAGTGGTCGCTTGATAACTAGTGAACTGAAGTCACGATAAACGCTGAACTGGAGGCTACAGAAGGTGGAGGGTAGAAGCGGTGAGAGTGGCGAAACGAGAGCCGCAGAGCGGGGAGAGGGTGGTGTTGAGCGCTATGAGAGAGAGAGGGGATTTGTTCGGCGGGAGTTAGAGTTGGAGGTTGATGACGGAGGATCCGAAGGGGAAAAGTCGAGCTTGGGTTCAGCGGCAGGGTCACGCTGCGCTATGCCGTTACAATGCTCAATGCTGACCTGCACTCTCAGCTGCGTAAACACAGTCACTGGTGCCCAAGTGCACCTCCAAGGTTCAAATACGCCGATCTCGACAGTAAGTGCCTCTGTTCCCCTCATAAAGTTCAAAAGAATACCTACGGCTGTAACACAGAACGACAGGGCTCACAAGCATCTTGGACGACTGCCAAAGCTTCATCATGTCTCTGCAAGACACTGGTCTCGAAACCGGTCTCGATGATGCCAGCTTCGAAGCAATCCTGACCTATGACTGGGACAATGATCATGAATTTCAAGTGAGCCCCCGATGCAGAAGCGGCTGGCCTCTCAATGAACAGAGCAGTGAATAGACTGGGCTTGCACCAATTCTCGCAAATGCAACAACTCCGGAGCACGCTGAGGAACTAAAGCTACAAGCGAAGTGCTACTATTTCTCCCGGTAAGTGAGCAGCGGGGACCGGATCAATCTTAACTGGTCCCCACATCAGGTCAGCCATCCGAGTGATCCCTACAGCGACTGATTCTGAATCTTTGGGAGTAGACAATCTGGTATCCCGATATCTTTCGAGCTCTTCAAGCATTATGCTGCCGGTAAGGGGCCGAATCCACCGGCTGAAGCTGGACCAGACCCTCCCGCTTTCAAATCCTCCTTCAGACCATCTACGCTCCATACACCTGAACCTAGCAACCCAAACACCCTCCAAATGTTATCCCAGGATCCACCTCCTACCCCATCTGCCTTCTATCCCGGCGCTCCCCCACCTACACCTATGACCCCTAGTGAACCGACTACTGCGGGGCCTGATAAGGCACCATATCCCACCTCATTTGCGCATATAGTGGAGCTCATCACGACAGGTCAACCCATCCCGGGGATAAGAGAGATACCGAATAAAATTAGCGAGGAGAAGCCAAGTGAGAGCATTCAGAGTAAGAGAAAAAAGCCGTGGGAGACACAGGCTACGGTGCCAGAAACGATGGTAGCAAAATCGACAGTAAACTTGGGTTCTATAGTTAATGATAATAAAGTTGAGCCTGCGTAAAAAAGACTTGGCATTGACACCAGGCTTGGGGGTTGGATATGTTATTTGTATCTCGGAATTGCAAATGAAACAATGCTCCTGTGCTTCTACCAGTGCGGATATCAATATATTCAAGAGTATTTTCTAGTAATACAAACAGAATATCGTTCTGTTCCTAACCCAATTCCTCCCATATATGCTTCTTATGCAAATAAAACCCGGAATAATAATACAAGTGCAATGCAAGATGCCCAAAAGAAGATGATAACAAATGAATAAGAGGAAACATTCAAAGAATGAACCTACTGCAATTCCCGGTGCGAGGCTATCCCTTGGTATTGTTGCCAGACAAACTTTTTTTGATGCATCGTAATAGGAAATGAATACCAGGCTGCCTGGCCAATGTACAGCGGGAATTTCATGTCCTCATGTAGAATTTTCATGTTATCCTAGTAGTGATATATACGGGTCTGTTTGAGTCTATTAAGTCCCGTCCCATCGGAAACCTATTTGTCCTGTCAGCTCAGGGGGTACTAGCGATTCACGGAGAAGTACGTACTGAGCCTCTGAGTCTAACCTCTTCTTTCCCTTCGGCTTGCACTCCCAAATTCTCTTCTTCTCAAAAAAAATATACGCCCCTGTGTACGTCCCATTCTCAGCACCTCCACCGTCACCCTTTGCCGCCATAAACCTCCTATATGAATTACTATTCACATTCCCAATGACTTCTAAAAAGTGCTTCTGAGTGCATTTGTACTCGGTATTAGCATTTGAAAAAAAGGCACGAATTTTGCGACGAATTTCGTTGCAATCGTCGTAGATCGGGACATATGTTTCTCCATCTCGTGCAGAAATTTTGGGTACTTCCACGGTCAGCCATGGTAGAGGGTCGTTCTTAGTTCGGCTTCTCGGTGTAGGCTGCTTCGACACAGAAGGTGCCCGAATTGGAGGGGGGAAAAGTGGTGGTTGATTCGTACGAGGTGGAGAGGGATGGGGATTTAGGATAGCTGAAATAGAAGTGGGAGGAACAGGGACAGGCGGAGGTGGCTGTACTGGAAGTTGTAGCGGCGATGGAACAGGTATTGATGTTCGTGAAAGCGGTGAGGATAAGGACAATATTGGAGGTAATGTAGAGCCAGAAAGTAAGGAAAATGGTGGTAGTGTTGATATTGACGGCAGGGGCACTGTCGAGAAGTTTGATGTTGAGGAGGAAGAGGATACCGTCATTGTGGGATAAGGTTCTGCCACAGAGACAGCTCCATACGACCTCGCGCGAGGGGCTTTAGGCATTGTGAGAATAGATATTCCTGAGCCCAGCTGGAACGGAGAATGACAGAAAACGAACGGATATATACGGGGAGTACCTCTGGGATAGAAATTCCAGAAAAATTGAGATGTGGATGGGGGTATAATATACAGCACAGTGTAAAGAGCTAACTGCCCGCGAACCAAGAAGACTTGGGGTACTTGTATAAAAGAATCAAAGAAAAAGGCAGAGTATTCTCAACTAAGCCCCCTCAAGAGATAAAAAGTACCTGTACATGAGTGGGTGTAATTTCTGAGGGACCCACCAACCGTACCCTTGACCAATTCCACATACCTGGCGCGTTCTCCCCTCAACTGCGCCTGGGGCGGCCTCCCGTGGAACTGGGATTTCGCTAGTCATATTCGAGGAGCATTACGGATGTTTTCTTTTTCTAAGGTTAGCCGGATGAGGGAGGAGTGCTCCGGCTAGTGTTTTGGCCTCGAAATGCGTCCGTGCATGATTTTTTTTTTTTTTTTTTTTTCTTTTCATTTTCAGAGAAGTGGATGAGTACGCCAGCATGTCCAGGTGGATGGCTATGGTGACCAAGAAAAGGGAGTAGATGCGTGAGGACCGGGTGTTGCAGGGGGGATTGTGAAGGGGGGGGGTGGTTGGATAATGCCACGTGAGCGGAACCGTAAGTACTGCTTGATAGCTGCCTGCATAAAACTGTACGTATTACTGTCTGATAACGATCAATCTGAGGAGACATATAAGACACATAAATACCTGTACTAGTACCTCTGTATGCTGAGAGGCTGGTAGATGAGCGGATATCAGGCAGTTGCATTGATTGTTCGAGTTGTGGTGCTGAAGACAGGAAAGGTGTACTTTCTTACTGCAATGCAATAACCCAACTTACGTCAATCAAAGCTCCTAAACCCTGTCCAGACGCACGCACACTCACAGCTTGACCTGGTCTAAACCGACGATAAGGAAAGCCTGAACCCCCTTCAAAGCAAAAAACAACTCAGAAAATTGCTGCTATATTCAAACACATACCCAATAAGAGAACATCCCGACAGACCGGCACCGTACAGAGATTGGGGACACCCATACGCAACGCCCCACAGACACAAACAGCCAGAGTCATATATTCTTGTACTAGTCCTTGTTCGCTCAGTTCCTACGATGGTTCGTCCGTTGCCATCTGCTGTACCCCACGTACGCAACCAGTGTTTGTAGAAGCTGACTTGCAAACCTCAGTTCGGTGGTGGTTACTACGAAGACGACCCGATGATTCCTTATTCACGGAGAGCTGCGGCTCAGCCGACAAGGAGAAGGTTTAATGAATACTTCAGATGCTACCCAGTTGGATTCATGCCAGGTAAACTACGAGCTCATAGTCGATGCTTCGCTCTGTTTCTGACACATTCGTAGGGCCTGAGCGTGAAAACGTCAACTATGGGGGAAAGGTCATTATGCCACCCAGTGCACTGGAGAAGCTAACACGGCTCCACATCTCATATCCTATGTTATTCGAGTTACGGAACGGCGCGAAGGAGAGGGTTTCACATGCTGGTGTGCTAGAGTTCATTGCTGAAGAGGGTAGAATATACCTCCCTCACTGGGTAAGCATCCTGGGCCCTTTAGAATTATCCAACTACTGGTCTTTAACAGATGTACCTCACAGATGATGAACACTCTCCTCCTTGAGCCTGGCGATCTTTTGGAAGTTAAGAGCACCGATCTACCTGACGGGAAATTCATCAAACTCCAACCGCAGTCTGTAAACTTCCTAGACATCTCTGACCCAAAAGCTGTTCTCGAAAACTCATTGCGTCATTTTTCCGCCCTCACAAAGGACGACATCTTCTCGTTTTCTTATAATGATCAAATCTACGAAATTGCCGTACTGGAAGTCAAGCCAATGACGGAGAAGGGTGCAATTTCGTGTGTTGAGACTGATATTGAGGTGGATTTTGCTCCCCCAGTAGGATACGTCGAGCCTACGAGACAGCCAAAGCTACCCAGTAGTGCGGGGTCTACCAGGCCAGGGTCTTCATCCGGGTTACCAGCTCACACCACAATCCATACGCAAGGGTCGATGTCAGAGGCTATTGGATATGCTCAGCTTGCTCCTTCGACCAGGTTGAAGCCACCTACGGCAGAGGAGAAGTTCTCTAGAATTGGTGCGGGGCAGAGATTAGCGGGGAAGAAGAGCTCGAAGGCCACAACCCCCACAAATAAGCCATCAACACCAATCGCGGGGCAATCGTCAAACCCGCCGCCGCTAACAAGCAATGCCCCTAGTACTATCCGGAGGCCAGAAGGACCACAACCGCTCAGGTTACCGCCTGGAAAACTATTCTTTGGATACGAGCTTATGCCTCTCAGAAAGAGGGATAAAAACGGAAATTTACTGCCAGAAGACAGGAAGCCCTTCGCGAGTGGCGGAGTGAAGTTAAACGGCCAGGCGATCAAAGAGGAAGATTTGTCCGACAAGAAGGGGAAGGGAAAGGAGAAGGAGGCTCCAATGAAGGGAACGGGTGCTGGGGGAGTAAGACTAGGTGACTCCACAGGAGGCTGTAAAAGAGAGGTCGTCGAAGTTGATTAGGCAGTGACAAAAGTGCTGTTTTTTTTTTTGTAGTCATTGTAGGCTATTGGACAAGCCTACTCATTTCCGAGGCTATGAGGTTGGCTTTTGTTGTATCCAAGCTGAGAGATTGGGGATTGTTCATCCAATGAAATGAGATAGCGAATCCTAGTCTATGTCCGCGCACGTGTATTGGATATTTTATCTTTATTCTCAGAGGCCAAGAGCGTGGTCCCGGAAATGGGGCCCCGTTGCCATAAATTGGTCAAGCCGAGATTACTGTACACCAAACTAACATTAGTACCACTCTTTCAGTTTCCGTAAGCGGAAGTTGTGATGTTGCACAGGAGAAAGCTTATGTAGATTTCTTCAGCAAGCAGTAAAACATCGGCATCCCGGGAGCGGGCTGACTTGCTACATTCTCCAGAACGCGCAGAAGCATTTGGTGGCCCGTTTTTACCGACGAGGTGCCTGTTCATACCGGTATGTTTTGATAGCCTCGCGCGGACACGAACCTATTTCTCACCGATCCCCAAATCAAGCCATCGGATTACGTCAAATTTTCCCTGCTGGGGGAGGGGGGCGGGGGGGCGGGGGGGGGGGGTCGGTACTCACGCCGAAACCACAACCCTGTTACTTTCCCGCAACGGATTAGAATCCGATGGTGATTGTACGTACATAGAAGTACTAATGGTTTGAGAAGGTGATATTATAAACCGTTGTAGGGCCACACTTGCAACCGAGTATGCAGTGTACTGTACTCTACTTCCTGCCATAATTTCAACTCCAAACAAGCATGGTACGTACATACACACATACATACATGGATCATAGGTATAGGGAACCAGCTACGGATACAAAACCCCGGATTGAGAGCCCCACGTAGCTAAGGCACGTATCGTCAAAAAAAATAAATAGACCCCTGGCAGCTCGAAAGTAATAATGACCCAATATAGTTTAACCCCAATGATTGCCAGCCGGCTTCAAGATTCTAATTCTTAGCTAAAGCTTACCCAAATATTCTAGTTTGGTTACACCCAAATAAATTGAGAGGCTAGGCATCCAGGCTAATAATGGGGGTACAGGTATATTCTCATAGATGGAAGCAGGTATATGTAAGTTCCCTCGTGTGGGTAGACTAGATGGTAATATAAAGTTTGGTTTGAGATTTGTTGTCTCTTTTGACGTGACGGAGATCCTTGTACGTTGAGGTAAGCGGCAATACCGTGGTAATACCGAATTTTAACAGAGTATTTATGGATATTAATTTTGTAACTTCTCAATCCTTGTACCTCCATATAACATCCCCTTTTAGCTCTCATCAGGCGCACACATGACTAGCATTTCGGCCGTATAGGTATGTATAGTCTGGTTTAGATTAATGACCATATATACCAGGTTTTTGGCGTTAGACATTTTTTGCAAATTCGGGATAATTTAATATGGTCTCTCCACAGGTCACGCCCCACCCCTATCACGTGCTTTGCCCGATATTGCCAGCTGCAATTTTTTTTGTATGTAAATATAACTAGAGGGAGGAGTATTAAAAGAAAAAAAATGGACCCAATAATGACCTAGGACTAAGAGAAAGACTGGACAGCAAGAGACGAGTTCGAGCGTTGGGGGCTGGCTCATCATGGATACATACATATGTATTATGGGTGAGATTATTAAGTTTCAACTACAGGTTTGTGAGCTTAAAGCTTGTGCTTAGAAATGAAGAGAAGAATCCGTCGACCTAATAGCTGAGGGAGCTCTCAGTTGTGGATTGACAGACTTGAAGCTGAAGGTGGCTCCTACGGACCGCAGTTGGTGGCTTGGGAGTTGATCTTGGGCAGATCAAAATATTGGGCTTGCAATTCTCTGTAACACGTTCTGCACTGAGGTCTCAATAAGCTTTATGTAGTAGCATTCAAGTTGTTTGAGTGAGGTTGTTATAGTGGATCAAATACAGTGGTAAGCCTTTGATACGATGAGACTGAATTTTGTATATCAGCGTGATTCGGTTCTCAATTCAAGTATTATGCATTATCAATCATTGGTTTAGCGTGTATATGAAACTTGCAGTCATGTGCTATAAATTTTGAATTAGGGCAATTCGGTGCTGAAGTACATACGGACGATTGGTATATGGGGTATTATGGGTCTAATCTACATCTAAGTAATCAATCTCCTACGAAGTTGGTATCCTTATGAGATCCTTGGAAAATCAGCTTGCAGATGAGTAGATCTCCATGATGTTCAGAGGCAAATTCTTGGTGGAATCGATAGATGCTGAGAAGTAGCTCTAGACTGATTACTTGAGAAGTACCAGTGACTTGAAGTTTGAGGCGCTTAAGCAACCAACAACCCCCATCAGCAAGACAGAATTTAGTGTTTGATGTGTTTCAGGTGCGCAACATCGATGCCATCGCCTGGGCATGTGGGAAACCACAACACGCATCTATTGGATGATATTGCCCCTGAAGTAAACCAAAGAGGGCTGAGTGGCACTCATACCGTATACGAGTTTTTGGGTGTGTGAGGCTTACCCGGATAAGCCCACTGGCAGCTTATGAGGAAGTAGTCTGGTTGGCACGAGTCTCCTCCAAGCTTGATAGCTTTAGGGTGGTGGGAAAGGGTAAGAATGAATGTCCCTTGCAAACCAACTAGGCTCCAATAATTGTGGACCAGATCCGCCCAACAGTCTATCTGCTTTCAAGAATTACCTAGGTACCTCCTTCGCTTCATTGCCATGCGTCAATCCATTCACAGCAGCGGCCCCTAAATGTGGGTCGTGATACTTTAGATAAGGTAGATGATATTCCACGTCCAATTGCAGTTTCGTTGAATAGGATAACGCCGCTACCTGGATTGACAGTGGCGATGTCTCATAGGAGAACACTCAGGGCTGATTAGAGGATCCAAGATAATCCAGGTCTTTGATTGGTTACTAGATGTTGTGAACTAGCCTACACTCTGCCCGATCAGCTTATGGGTCTCCTTGTGCATGCATACCATTGGAATACAAGACTGCGGTTTGCAAACGCCTTCACAGTCCCTTTATTGGGAGAATTCACCACGTTGTTCAGTTCTCTTAGTAGCGTATATTCGCACTACTGTCTGTCCTATCCAGATTTAGCTACATGTCCAGATCAAGAAGAATCATATTAATATTGTACTTACAATCGAGCCTCTCGGCTAATTAGATATTGGAATGCCTAGTCTCTCGTGCCGGAATGTCCCATAACAGAGGATATCCAGTAATGGGGTACTTCCTGACATCGGGCATGGGATCCAGTGGATGGACCTAATTGCAGTATGGGAAGCTTAAATTGCACCTAGGAGACTTGTAGCTTGTGAATGACGAGACCTTCGTAACACCAGAGTAATGATTTGAAATATGTGGTTGCGAAATACAAACCTCCCTTGGGCGCTTAAAACTAAGATCCGAGCCAAGCCCTTAGGGTTCTACCCTAACTCCTTGGTCTACCGTAAGGCAATGGGCCGGAATATACTGCCCAACAATGTGAACATTTTCCTACAGTATGTAAGATGGAGGCTTGTATGCAGGATGTCATTCATCAGGAACGATTTTCTTACGCCGCAACACCATCACCAAGCGCCCTGACGATAGTTGCCTGCTAGCTGGGCGCCTGATGCCTCCAGGACGTTTCGTCACCACGGCGCAACTGGTTGTAGTCTGACGCCCCGGCGTTGAAAGATGTAGTCTGACGCCCCGGCGCTGAGTGCTTCAGGTTTCGCCGCAAGGGGTCACCAGGCGTCCTGACAATGCCCGGTCCTCATCTAGATCCTGACCGCCCTCGCGCCGTTACAACCAGGGCGCAGATCTGTTGTACTCATCCTGGACTCTCACCATCTTAACTTAGACCTTCACAATGTCCCCGCTCATACTGCATCCACAAACAATCACACTGAGAATTCTGATTTTTAGATCCCAACTAATTCAATTCTATTCATACAACTCATTCCACGTACTGAAATCTATCCTGTTGTTCACCAACCAGACCCTCCCCTTCTCCAATGGTATCAGATGAGCCATCCCCTCTATATCTGAAATTCTTACAAAATGCATATCGAGTTGCTCGTCCCTGAATTCCATTCGTATCATCCCTTCCTCACTATGTGGTCTCCTTGGACCCTTTACCCGCATTAACCTTACGTATGCTACCTCATGTTCACCCTGTATCCCGTCCCATACCCTGAACACCCCTTCTAACCTCCCCACCGTCCTCCCATCCAGTTTACCATTGGAGTTTTCGCATCTTGGTCTCCGCCGAACCCAAACCCAATCCGCTCGCACATCTCCTGTCTTTCGGAATCCCTGATTACCAGTCCATCGCACGTGATGTATTTCGGTGCCATCCCCCTGAAATTGTTGAACTGGAACCGCAATGCTATCGAAGTATTCTCCCCGGTACCTTCCTATCTGCCCAATGTCCCCTCCCATCCCCTCTGAATTACCATTCAATCTCATGTACTCCTGGAACTTCGACACCAAGTTCGGGATTCTCAGTATGCTCGCCAGGGTTGTGAGCGTCTCCGGACTACCACTCTGAGCCTGCTTCCGCCCTCGCAATACCGGATTTCGGGGTTTCACTTTTTTACCGGGGTTGCTTTTCTCCAACGTTGCCACCAGGCTCTTAATATCACTTCCCAAATTTAACTCCTTATCCCACGCACACAAATTCAACTCTAACATCTTAAATGCACCTTCCCTCGCATGACTATCTAGAACCTGCGAACTGGCGTCAACTCTATTCGAGCGGCGATAAGCGTCTTTCAGGGGCTTGTGAAGGGCCTCCGTAATCTCGGTAGAAAACTGGGGTAGCGTTCCAAAACGTACAACTTGTTCAGCATAATGTGTTAGCAAGTGCAACTTTGGGTAGTTGAATGCCGCTTGGCCTAGAATCTCCTGTACCAAGTTTTGCCGTTCTTGTCGATTTACAGATGCTTCCTTTGCCTTCTTCCTTGCAGTGACTTCAAAATAACTGGAAATCGTGCTTTGACGAGCCTGAGAAGCAGCCATATCTTTAGACGCTCCTTTAGCTCGCTTGTGATCTGACTTAGAAGCACGAAATTCTGCAAAGACATGTTTGTACTTGTGGAAATCCTCCAGGTACTTAGACATATATTTGATGGTCTCCGGTGTGTGACTTCGATATTGGGCAATCAGACAGAAATCCGATAGGGCGCGAATAGCTCGAATAGCAATTTTCAAATCACTCTGAGCAGCAGGCGGTAGACGACTGGTGTCCTCCTCTCGACGCATGGCGGCTGTAAAACACGCAAGTATTACTCTTCCTACCCCTCGCATTTCCGTACCACTCCACATTGTGATTTGGCGATATTGCTTCTTTGGCGGGTTAAACCCTGGATATGGTGGTAAACTGCCCCATATTTCGTCGAAAACGGGAAGGCGTTTATGTTTCCCCAAAAACCCCTGCACCCAATCCATAATATTCTTTTGGACTCCTAAAAGTATATTATGAAGTATATCTGCTCGGACTATTGTTGGTGGGTGGACATTTGGGAGGCCCCAAAGTGCATTCTGGATCGGTTTAACATCTGCTTTAGCTAATCTGTTTGGCACATACTTAAATTAGTTACCTCCTCCAGCAATATTTATCCAGTTACAACTTACGCATCATTATCACTAGCTTCCCAAAGACGCTCATAGGCAGCATGATCACGGTCACTATACGGTCGTTTGGGCCACAATCCAAGCTGATCTCGGCTCGCTACGCAAATTGCACACCGGTTGACTTTGATGCAATGAATATTAACATTCTCCATGTGATCTGCAAGCCATGCTGATAAAATAGGGACACAGCGCCGGATGTTTTCATCCCCACAGACCATCTCACATCCGCCGGCCTTTCATGAGTCAGCGATAGCCCTAGAACGTCTGCTGGACGGACGGAAACTCACATTAAAAACTTGGACTAGGGGGGCTAATATTCGTTCGATGAGTCGGTGTTGCGTTTCTAAAGCATCATATTCCTGGTCCTGAACCGAAAATCCACTCAGAGACTTAGTTCGTTTAGGGCCAATTGGCAACAGAGCTATCAGAATCCATGCTTGGTTGGACGGCTTGTTTCGCACATCAGAAGGAATGTTTCCCAAACTCATGAAAATCGGCCACAATTTTTTATCCCCAGAAAAGTTTGTCAAGCATGTTTGATCGGACGTTATTAGGATAGGTATGAGAGTGGTGCCAATGGGTAGGGTCATCTGGTGGCTCGTAAGTGTCTGGTAACAAAGCGAATTTGTAGTAACTATCCCCTCAAAAACATACCTGCATATCCCACCACCATTCCGCCGTATGCATCTCTGTGTAAACTCTAGAGCCGTGTAGATCAAACTCACGCCTTGGTGCGAATACCAGATCCCGGGCGTACACTTTCTGGCGGAGAAGATACCGAATGCACTCAACAGCGTCTCTATAAAAAAATTGGACGCCTGTTTGCAGGTGAAAATCCACAGTCCCATTCCGCCACTCCGGTTGGTCTACCAATCCACGCATTTTCTTACGCCACGTATAACCAGACTTGTACCCGACTGCTAGTGTCCTGAAAGCATCCATAGGGAGCAGTTCATCGTGGAAAAATCGGTCAATCTGTCGCATTGAAGTTTTGCTCTCATGGAAGAACCGGGCAAGCTTATATTCATAAGCATTCGTGAATGGTGACAATGGATTCCATGACGGGTCCCGAATATGAGTGAATAATGACTGACGTATAACGTGTCCGACCTGCAGGCTGGGTGGAAGACACTGTCCGACAGATGTAGCTGGATCCAGAGCGTCCAGTACTTCCCCCCTAGTGTCTCGTGTTTCGATGCTGACGAGAATATTATTGTTGGTATCCAAAGAAACTATCGGTCTGCTGGGGTGAGCATTTCCTCCGGTCAAATTACCCAGCCGGCGACGTTTGACGGTTGAACTTTGCTCTGGGAGTGGTGCATTATCAATGGCAATCGATTCCAATTGTTTCGCACGGTGTTTGCTACGCAGATGGCGACCATAATAGCCTGCTTTCTTGAACTGATAGTCACAAAATTGACACCGCATAATATACTACAGTAGAAGGATCCACTGCGTCAGCTCAGTACAGAAGCATCCCTGGGGCCCTTCTTACGTACAACTATTCAGACAAACGTGACGAACTCCGACAAGCTGCACAAGTCCCCTGAGTGTCCAAAGAACGACCCTCTTCGTTCCCTCTCGTGCGTAAGTCTTGAGAACCTGATCGATCAATCCCAGGTGGACTATCAAACTCCCATCGTAGTAGGTATGTCGTCCCCGGTTGGACCCCAAGAGCGGAAACATAATCGATCTTATAAGTCCCAGAACGAAAGTAAGTGATTCTGGGAATACATCCAGGCGGTCGTTTGGTATCCATTATTTGTGTGATATGCCAGTGAGCAATGAACAAAATGCACTTGGGGAACAAACTCTTCAGGAAAAAATCTGGTTTTAGGCAGCGTCAATTACTCCCAATTGTGCCAAGCCGGGTGGTGGTGTACGGCTTGGACTCCTGAGTGTCCGAACGCATGCATTAAAAATTGTGTATCAGACCGAAATTAGCGGCCTCTTGGAAATTGGACTTGCTTTGTGCTGATCAAGTGCTGATCAAAAAGGTTAGACTCGATCAGGAGCTCATTGAGTCCAATAAAATGTTACCAAGTATGATTATGCTCTTGCGCGTGTTCAGACTATTGTTTATAAATGTTCTTTCAATTGGAAGGTGGGGAATCTTTAGTCTGGTTGGCACAACACCCTCCACAGGAGGGGAATCTTTAAGGAGGGGCTAGTGCAAGCCAGACTAGGGAATCTTTAGGTTCGTAACCAGGAAAGGACTTACTTGGCTTTGTCACAAGCACGTGATCTCGTAATCCATGGCCAAGAACAATGGTCAAACTCAGGTGACCAGGGTCTAGTCTAGTCTTGTCATAGTCTGGTTGGCACAAGCTCTTATCAAAGGATATTCACGTCACAAAGAAGCTCGGTTTGTAGCGTTATTGACAACGCGCTTTGTTACATTTATAGGATATGCATACATTTCTTTGATTGTTTGCTTCAGGCCTGCCATGTCTTCATCCGAAAAAGAATTCTTTATGCCAAACTAACCACCTATATTAAAGTGTATCTATGTCTCTGAGCCGAAACCTCACAATACCTTCCTCCCACAATTTCGTATAGAATAACACCTTGTACAGACCCGAGAGTCCATACTGGGATTTTTGCTGACTAGATACAGGAATCAAATATTCATTCATTCAGGGTTTGACTCTGTATATCATCTTTGGATTGTAAGAGGCCATTTGTTGATTTTTTCTAACCACGGAATAATATTCACCCTAAACGTGGTAATTGCCATGTTAGGACAACTTAGCTGGATTTTCGCTAACTAGATACAGGAACGAAATTTCTTTAGATTGTGTTTCTCTGGTACGGACACTGAGCGACTAGACTAGGATCACCACTAACTGGATGTAGACGATCATCGATGCCACCAAAAAAAAACCCCGCGAAAGGAAATGCATCCGCAGATGAACACTCCGGCGATGATCCAATCACTCTCACGAATCGAGGATATGCGGGCGTTGCAGGGTTTTTTGACACAGATATCCCTGCAAGTCTGTATGGGCTTTGGAGAAGAGACGTCGCACAACTCATGAGGGAGACAGGAATATTCGGACCTCAAAGGGCAGGTACCGACCGCTGGTCGACTTTGCACTGGCATGCTGCCGGCTTGCCGACAATGGCTCCTAGAGGGAAGATAAACTATTGCACAGATAAGGAAATCATTCATGCCGTGAATATGTTATGTCAGGATATAGCCAAAAAGGTTCGTAGTGGGGAAACAGCTCGTGATCAAGCAATTAGCAGTGCAGAGGCGGCTCATGCCGCCCAATATCCCAGGGACCCGCCCCCAGCTCTTTCTGATAAGCCACCGGACCTTGGCAGTCCGAAACAGAGCATCGTGTTGTTATCTCCGAACAAAACCAAAAAGGGTGCGCTGGGTCAGAAAACAAGTGGTTCCCAAGCAAATGCAGATCTTTTAGCACGGTTGTCCAAACGGCTTGGGGGACTATGGGCACCTGCGACCGCTTATCGCCCTGTTGGTGCTCCTCCTCAAGGCGGAGGACAACCAAACAGTGCGATAATGCATATGATTTGTCCCAGACTAGACACTAGGAATCCCTATCCATATCCTGGTGGGTTCATTTTCGCGGCTTTTGGTTGGAAATGGCAGCGGTCAAAGGTCGTGACTGTAGACGATCACACGTTACAAGCTTTACATAACGCAGCTGCCGACTGGAAGCCCTTGGATAGGCAAGTTGATGCGTTCTGGGGTTCACGAATCAGGGCGAATGGTGATCACATGTACCAAAAACTCCTCAACAATGAGCACGTGCATTGGCTTTTCGGACGACATAGAGAAGAATATCTCATAGATATTCAATGTGAATTGGAACCCCCTGAGGAAGATTCTCAGGACAACCAGGATCCAGCGCAAGTCACGCGTTCGAAAAGACCTAGGCGCAGAATCGCAAGTAGCAGTGAGAGTCCGACGGAACCAGAGAATAAAAGAGCAAAGGTTAGTAAAATTAATAATCCATCTTCATCACCACTCCGCCCCGTGTCCATTTGCACTGACAAAATCAAATTGTAAATTCTCGAAGGCTCTACACAAAGGACCAGCAAAAGCCGTGGACAAAGGCAAAGGAAAGGCTGTATCCAAGGACCAATCGGTTGACAAGGGCAAAAGGCCAGCGCAAGCACCCTCAGGACCTATGGCGAAGGCTTCTTCACATGCTGGACCCTCAGGGCATAACACTGGGTTGGCAGGGGCCCCCCTTGGAACTGGGAGAGTAACGAGGAGCACCTCCAAGGTGCGATATCCTAGAAGAACCAGTTTCGCCGTTTCCAAAACTTTTCCACCAAGTCCCCCAAAAGGGTCCATTAAGCTATCTCGTCCTTTATACAAGGCCTTAAGACCGACCAACCAACATGTCCCTCGAAAATCTCCATCCGACGACGCTACCCCAAGCAAGAAGGTGGAGGAGATTGAGGGGCCGTTTGACGACGCCACTTGCGACATCCCAATTGCTGAAGACGAGGATGACGAGTATGAGGACGCTGAGGGCACAGATGATGACCCCGAGGAGTTAGAGGACAACTAGATGGTGGATAGTTAGCGTCTGCGATGCAGCGTGGGTAGGCATTTTTTTTTTTTTTTTTTTTTTTTTTTTGGTTTTGGGTGGGACTCCGGCTTGTTGTGAAACCTTTTTACGTGTTTTTTCTCAGTGTTGGTAGGTTTCTGAGGTTTTATTGGGCTGAATGTTTTATTATCGTTTATATTTGGAGGAGGTCCGGGCTTTTTGCGCAGGTTTTTTCCTCTTTTGTTGTTGCTTGGTTTCAGATTCAGTAATGGTCGTATTTTTTGGGATTTTTTGTATTGAGCAGTTTGAACGTTGTCATTGGAATTTCTTGTATTTCGTCAATCCAGTTTGTGTATCACATGTTTCTAGTTCGGATTATGACAATCCCCCATTATCTCTTCAACGTCTCAGTGAGCATTAGGAGGGGTGATGAACACTTAAAGAGGCCCACATGTCCGTTCCAATGATGGACGCAACCAACTAGAGGAACTCTCAATACGAAACCATGAAGACACGCAACGGCAAGAAAAGCACCCAAAGCAAAGGGAAAGAGAGGGCAAACCCTCTCAAGAGAGATGCTAACAATACTGACCTAAAGGAAGGGAGAACCAAGCGACGCGGTGCGGCGCTGGGGAATAAACCTTTGGAGTCTTCCGACAGACTGTTAATGTCCGACGCAGGCTCGCAAAATTCTGTTAGGGATAGTAGTCCGGTGGGTCAATGTCTTTTGTTGAACGCACCTATTTATACATCTAACGGATTGGGAGTAGATTCCCCCAACCTTCCAGGCTAGAATCAATTTTCCAGAGGTGAGAATTGTGACACAGTGGTGACAACGCTGACATTGTACTGGTGTTTGGTAGATACTCCGACGAAGCGTCGATGGTTGTTCAAGATCCATTGGAGGACCATCAAAGGTATCTGCAAAGATGAATGTAACAAGGGCACCACCAGACGTATGCGCACCTATGTCCTATGTGCACAGATATATTAGTGAAAATTCAAATCCGCTTATAACGTTATTCAGCAGGAAAGTCAAGCGTCGTCACCTCCGGCCGCAGCATGGTCACAGTCTAGTGGTGGACGCATAAATTCACCCTTGGACACCCTTAATGAACCAACTTCCCCAGGGGTTGATAGCACGACATTCGCAGCAGAGAACGATGAGGGTATCCAGGCACCAAAACCACGAATGAAAGGTTCAAGGCAAAGTGCACCTAGAAATCGCAGTTTCACGCAATTTGAGGGAATTACCAAGACAGTGGTGATGATTGCAGCCAAGAGAATCGAGAGGGTAACTTTCTTCGAAAATCCATTGCCAGATGCTGAAGGTACGGAATCCATGTTAGTAGCGGCATGGAAAGTAGCAGAGGTGGAGTGTGGTGTTGATGAAGAGCGGACAAGTAGAATTGATTCATATGTGGGTAGTATATCGGATATCTTGTGGCGTATGCTGACAGTCTGATAACAGCTTCGAAGCATCCAGTCGAGGACGAGGTCGCATTTAGTTTATGAAGCGAAACGTCATATTGCTAGGCTGTATGGATTTGATCAAAATTGCAGTCCAGAATATATTCGCAAACATGTAAGCTGGTTATTGGATAAGGATAGGTTTACATGCCAAAGGGAGAAACGCGTGGTACGTGTATGAGAGATGATTCGAGTACGGCCGGACACTAACAAGGACGTTAATATGGACAGGGGTGGGGTCAGCGGTTCAGAGCAAGTGAAGCAGTGGACTTCATACATATGAACTATTTTGATGGTGCAAAAAAACTCGGAAACAGAGATGCCGACTTCATGGCCCGAATTAGTGGCCCCTTTATGTGCCTGATATTTGCTACTCTGCAGCACGCCCTGCAGACATATGAGACGGGGATGTTCCAAGATGGAGACTTTTTTAACTACGAAAAAGCCGGTGGTAAGCAAAGAATCTTCAATGTCCGATGAGCGATACTGACAGTATGACAGTTGATTTTAACAGGATGCTAGATCAGTGGAACGTTTTGACAACAACAATGGAGCAAACATTGTTGAAAATCATTCGGCTGGAGATAGCAAAAATGTGTCAACTGCACGGTAAGGTGGTGCGATGGCAGCGAGCAGAGGCATACGGAGTGGGGCCTAGAGAACTCGCGCAGTACGCTGAGGAGCTGGCTGCGGATCTTCAAGAGGCGGAGAAAGGAAGCATAATCCCCTCCGGATATTTCGATGAAGGTTCGCCGACGGAACCAGATGAATCGGCAATACCTGAAAATATCAACGCAGGATTGCCAACCATCCTCGCTAATGGTGATGTTGAGGATGATGATCTCCGAGAGCAGAGTGGGCACAGTAACTTTGATGACGTGCAGGACGAATTGGATGAGGAATTGAATGCAGAGGATTCAGACGAGGATGGCGAGGACGAAGAGGATGGCGAGGACGAAGAGGATGGCGAGGACGCAGAAGATGACTTGTAGGACGCTGATGGGCTCGATATTGTGGAGATTGCGGACGCACGAACGGAGGAAATTCTGAATGGATAGGTCGGTAGATATTTGTAGAGGTGTCGGCTTTGGATGTTTAGTTATTTTAGTGTTGGTTTGGTAGTTGAGGAGGGAGTTTTGTTAAAGGGACAAGGTTGGGGGATATATTAGTTTTCGGAGGGCTTGTGGGATGTTAGAATTTATTTGTCTTGGTTACATAGTTCAGGGGTACACGAATCACAGAAATAGAATAAGGAGTCCAACAGAAAAAGGGTTAACCTGGTGCACGAAACTGCTGGGATCAACAGATGCATGTGAATAATTGGGGTGCAGAATATAAGGTGCAATTAGCCTCGGGTTTCCTTGTGATCGCCGACGTCAGAGGGCGCCAGAAGGCTTGCAATCGACGGGTGGCGCCGTATCGAAGGGTGGCGCCGTATCGACGGCTGGCGCCGGGAAGCCAGTGATTGACGGATCCCTAGGGTCGGCACGTGACCCTTTAGAGTCCGTCGGCGGAGATGACTTCACAAAAGAAAATAGAGTGGACGGAGGACGATCAGCATCTGGGCGGGGACACAAGAGAGACAACGCCAGGGCGCGGGCATAACGGATATACCCCCTGGGCGCGTTCCCAATGATATAACCTCAGGACGCTGAGGTTCAGGTCCCAGCGTCGCGACGTGAGCCCATTAGGATCCCCGTCATGACGCAAACAAGGCGTCACGGCGCAAGCCTGCGAGTATTCACGTCGCGGCGCGAACCTGCGAGTGTTTGCGTCCACAACTGTCAGAATACCTTTGCTGGCGTAGAAGGCGTGAGACGTACGCAAGGTATTCTACCGTCGTTCCTGATGTTCTCCTCTAGCTATCGATCTCGACTAATATACAGGCTTCGCCAAGGGGCTAATCTAGTGTAGGTGCTCCATCCTTACATCTACCCCCCCTTCGAAAGCGAGTCTGACCCGGACTACTCCATCCTACCCTGTCTTGCTTTCTCCGATAACATCCTCTTTCGTCCTGATCTTCTCGGTCCATCCATCGGTCTTGTAACCTCTTCTGTCTCGCTAGTATTTACATGAATGGGTATCGTGGTGATCTCTTGGGGTTCCGCTGCTGTGGTTTCTCTCCCGGTGCTTTCCTTCATCCATACCTTGCTTCGTTCCCTAAACTTCTTCAGTAACCTCAGATCCGTCCCCAAAATTTCCACCTTTTCCCATGCTGCTTCAGACTCTTCTTCTCCTCCTCTCATACATAGTACTTCCCATTGTTTATTCCACAGACGTTCCCCCAGGATTTTGGTGATCTGCTCTTCTCCGCCCTTGTTCGACATTGGGGATGGTGTCCGTTTCCCATCCCTCGATATATATCTCCGCAGGTGTTCCACTGAAACCACGTCATGCATTTTCGAGCCTTGCGGTACTTTGATGCGGTATGATACTGGTGAGACAACCTCCACTATCTGAACCACTTCCAAAATTGGGTCCAGTTTTCCTTTTTTCTGGTATCTCAGACATGCTATATCTCCGAGCAGAAATTCTATTGGAGTGTGTTTTCCATCATAGTAGCGTTTCTGGGAGGCCTGTACCCTTTTCATTGCCTGTTCTGTGTTGAGTCGTCATTTGGACAGGTTCGCTGCCATCTCCTCTGCTGCTAGCGAGTGTCTGAAGTTTTGATGTACGGCTTTGTCCCCGAAGTTCTCTGGAGCACATCCGTACAGGAGGTCAAATGGTGATCTGCCTGTTGACGAGTTGATGCAGGAGTTGTGTGCAAATTCGACTGCGGGCAATAGATTCAGCCATTTGTCACTGGATTCCAAGATCATGATCCTCAGTGTAGCCTCTATTGTGCAATTGGTGCGCTCTGATTGGCCGTCTGCTTGTGGGTGGTAAGCTGTGGTCATAGCCAACTTCATTCCAGTAAGGGCCATCAGTGTCTTCCAAAACCCTGATGTGAACCTTCTATCACGGTCGCTGATTATCACCGAGGTTATGCCCCATGTCGCAAAGAGGGTTGTGAAGTACCGATTTGCAAACTGTTCGGCTGTATCAGATTTTCTGCATGGTCTCAGTCTCACTGCTTTTGTGTACTTGTCAGTACATGTCGCGAGTGAGTCGATGCTTTTCACTGGAGGTAACCCTTCCACAAAGTCAATACATATTGTATGGAGGGGGGTCACTGCTGGTATGGGTTGTAGGTTCCCTAGTTTCTTCGATGTGTCGGACTTGACTATTTGACATTCGTGGCATGACTTGCAGTATATTTCTATATCCTTCGCCATCTTTGGCCAATATACTCTTGTCTTCGCTTTTTCCAGTGTTCGTTTCGAACCTGGATGTCCCATCTCATCATGAAGAACTCGTATTATTCCCAGACGGCATTCCTGGGGGATGCATATCTGGTGGGAGTCACCTTTTCGTCGCAGCAGGAGGTCATTTGGACTCCATTCAAAGCTTGCATTCTCTTGAGAAGGGGTGTCATTCTGACTCTCAACTCGACCCAACTGTTCAAAGACAGCCACACTCTAAGGGTTCCGTTCCACTTCCTCGACTTGGATAGGTCCCCGCACATATCCACCAAAGAACTCATCTGTTGCATATGCACGCCTGATCTCATCAAGTAAGTCTGGTTTCATTGACGAGATATTGGTTGAGAAAGAGCGGATCACTAGATGTCTTGACAGTGGGTCCACATTCGAGTGAGTGAGCCCTAGTCTATGTATTATCTTGATCTTGTTTTCCATTGGTCCCAATAGCATTGCCCATTTGTGTAGGCGGGAGTTTGTGGATTGCTTTATTGACCATAGCCATTGCAGTGTATGGTGGTCTGTCACAACAGTGACTGATGAGCTGTCAAGATAATGAGACAGTTTAGTGAAGGACCAATATACTCCCAGACATTCCATTTCTGTCGCTGAGTAGTTCTTTTCTGCTGGAGTGAGGGATCGCGATATGAAGAGGATGGGGTGTTGACGGCCATCGGTATCGCAGTCTTGTTGCAGAGCTGCTCCGAGTCCTGTTTTAGATGCATCTGTATATAGGTAGAATGGTTTGTCATAGTTTGGGTACCTTAGAACAGGGGCTTTATATAGGAGGTCTTTCAGTTGCTCTAGTACCATCGTTCTTTCGAGGGTTGGCTCAACCGTCTGTCTACCTACCTTCCTTGCACGCTGTTTAGCATCCAGTCTACTCAAGGATTCCTTCTCTGCATATTTCAACGCTGTCGTCAGGGGTTCTGCTATTGATGCGAACTTCGGAATAAATTGTCTATAATATGAGAATTGGCCCAGTATCCTTCTCAATTCTTTCACTGTCTTTGGGAAAGGTAGCGCCTTGATTGTTTCAGTTTTTTGTTCTAGGGTTCTCAAACCCAGTCTTGATACTCTGAGGCCTAACAAGTCTACACTCGTGAATCTGAAGTTGCACTTCCTTTCGTCGAGGGTTAGATTCACCCTCTTGAATGCAGCCAGGACCTTTGCCAGGTGATCTAGGTGGTCCTCCCAGGATGGTGACCAGACCACCACATCATCAATATAAGCCAGTACGAATTGCTATCTCCAGCGGCCCAGTAGTGAGTCAATCGAGCGTTGGAAGAAAGCTGGGGCATTTTGGAGGCCGAACGGGACTCTTTTGTATTGCCATTGACCCTCTTTCTCCGTTGCAAAAGCACTCAGCCATCTCGATTCAGGGGAGAGTTCGAACTGGTAGTAACCTTTATTAGCATCCATTGTAGAGAAGTATAGTGCACCAGACAGGGCTGCGAAGACCAAGTCAGGTCTGGGAATTGGGTACCGGTCCATTGGGGTGATATTGTTTATTGCTCTGTAGTCGACGCAGAATCTGTATTTCCCATTTTGTAATACCATCACCACAGGTGAAGCTACCGGGCCAAATCCTTTCTCTATGATATCCAATTTCTTGAGTGTTTCCATACTCTCGGTGATCAGTTGTGAGGTTCGGGGAGATTCTCTATAGGGTTGAGTTCTGGGGATATTCTTCTCTGAGATTGTATCTATTTTCATCGATGGTAGTTCCACCTTTCCCAACCTTCGGCCCTCGAATGCGAAGCAGGTAGTGAATCGTTTAATAAGGGCAGCTAGTTGGTCTTTCATTTCCTTAGTCAGATTCTTATCGATTGTGATAACGAGTTTGTCGAACTCTGGGGATGGGCGTAGTAGTTCATCAATATCCAATTCTAGCTTCTCCACATTCCGTTCATCTACTTCTAACTCCGCTGACAGGCCAAATGGTTCTGTTAGGATCTTGTCTAGATCTTGTCCTCTGTTGATGACTTCGGCGGTTTCCTTTGGGTCTGGCTTTCGAGTCTTAAGATCTGTTTTGTATTCTTTCTTCCTGTGCTTGTTGGATCCAGGTAGTGTTGCCTTCTTCAGTTTCTCTATTGATCTCCGGAGTTTTCTGTTTCTCTCCTCGTCAGCAACAATGATTCCTCCATCTAGTGATATCTGGGCTCTCAAGTCCTTTCCCGCTGCGTTGTCTAGGTACTTTGTCACGTCTCTATCTCTTACTTTATCAAACTTCCCTTTTTCTATGTCTCTTTTCTCTTTCCTTTCCCATTGTCTAGTCTTTTTCTGGCCCACATCTTTCTTTCCCATTTCCACCAGGTCCCATTTCTGTATTAGGCGATCGTCAGCTTTTCCCAGTGGTCGAGGCTCGACCAATTTGTTCCAAAAGCTGTCCAAGGTTAGAGTCGTATAGTCAAGGGCCCATGTCGTGGCGCAGTAGGGGGCATATTGTGTGGTCATGACTGGATATGCGTGTATTTGGTGTTCATCCTTCAGATGTGTACTGGTACTGGGTAGGTTTGGCGTATCGTAAGAGTTTTGGATCAGTGTTGGGGTGGCGAAGTATGTCATCTTCGTATTTGTTTTCAGTACTCGCACTGAACCTATGATCTCACCTTTCATCAATTTCATCGGGGAGTCGCACATGTTAGAGAAAGTGAGTACAGGTGTGTCTTTATGCATGAGGGTGGAGGGGATGCGGCCATGTAGTTCTCGTGAGGTGTCGATGAAAGCTTTCAGTGCAAACAGGAGGGTCTATCCTTCCGGAAACTTGCATGAAACACTCACTGGGAGTAGCACATCGCCGTGGGGGGGTATCACCGTGTCTTTCAATACCATGACTGTGTTTTTAAGTGTCATTTGTGTCTTTCTTGAGTTACAGTCTGCCATCGGTATCTCCATTTTCCCAATCCGGATTATCCCTTCGCTCTCTATAAAGTCCATTCCATAAGCTCTGGTGGTGTCTCTGCCAATCAAGAAGTTGCACTCCAACTCTTTCACCACCTGGAATTCGATATAGATTTTCGTTACCTTACCAAAGGATATATCACCCCTGAGAGCTGTGGCGTCTGGTAAATATACGGAAATCAGAGCAAAACCCAGTGTCTATAATACACCTCCACCGACTCCTCCAAACGATGGGGAGTGTATGGGGTTGTCTTTGATCACTGCGTCTGGGGCCCTCAGCCTCTGGACATCCAAGCGGATGAGGCATTGACCTCCAGAATCTCCACAGCCTGTCACGGTCGGTGTGTTTCCCTTTGGGGTTGACAGCCAGACCTCTATGGGGAGAGGGTGGCCGTTGAGGTAGGACAGGCCGTCTCCCATTGAGGGGGGGGTGGGCAGCTCCATTATTGGGAGTTTATCAGCTCTGGGAATGGTCCGGGTTTTCAAGAAGGATAGGAAGGTGTTTACCACTTTCACGGTATATGTTGTTAATCTTAGGTTGTCTAAGTGGTCTGATAAATCTGACAGATCTTGCTCCTCGTCTTCTGAGGTTTCTGTTTCATCCTCTGACTTCGGAATCAAGTTCGTATTGTAGGTTTTTTTGCTCGAGGAGTTATTGTTTCCTTTCTTTGCCTCTTTATTCCTTTCCAATTCCTTCTTCCCTGTCTCCTTTGTCTTTTTTTCATCCTTTTGGATCCTTGACCTCTATCCCTCAGTCTGTTATCCTTGCTGGGTTTTCATTCCTTGTTGCGGTTTTCAGATCTGTCGAGGCGGGATCATCATTTTAACTTTTCTGCCATCTCATGATGTTGTATGAGCTCATCTCTGAATTCCTTCTGGTTGTGTTGTTTCCATGATACCACCATGAGATCAGGTGCGTGTTGTGACAAACCCTTCCAGATTTCCCGCATGACTTCGACCTCTGTCATGAATGGTTCAGCTCGTTTGTGCATTGCTGCTTTGTTGTAGAAATATTCTTCCACTGATTCCTTCCAAGGTCTAAATATCCTGGCTTCAGCTCGTTCCCTACTGCGTCTCAGGTCTTCTCCAAAGCCATCTCTGAGGAGATAGGTCCATCCCGCCAGAGTTCTGGTGAAAGCCCGGTCATCGGGGGGAATAGCTATGAACCATTCTCTTGCCACTCCTTTCATGCATTGGGGGAGTATCAGCATCACTCTCTTCTCCCCATATATATTAGATATGATTTCAAGTGTTCTGATATAGTGTTCGACGTCTTTCCCATCAAATTCGCCAATGTCTTCCACTTTTAAGGGGGCTTCTCTTGGTTCGTTTCGACGGTCATAGCCATCTTCTCGAGGGCGTCTGCCCCCTCTTCTTTCCCGTGACCGGTCATCCCCTCTCCTGTCACGGGATCTCTCGTATCTCTCTCTATATCTTTCATCCCCTCTCCTGTCACCGAATCTCTCGCGTCTCTCTTTATGTCTTTTATCGGGTCTGGTTTGTCTTGATTCCTGTTGTATCCCGTCATCTTCCAGTCTGTCCCTGTTATCGTCCTCCCCCTCATCTCGTCCACCTCGGATGTGCAGACCAGCATGATCTGAGGCTGGGGATCCAGGTCTCGACCTTGAGTAACTATTGTCCTGTTCCCCTGGTTGGCAGAATGGGAGTTTTGGGCGGAGGTTTCAAATATCGGAGTGGATCATCATTGTCGAGTTCACATATCTGCCCTCTGCCCTTGTGTACAGGATATGTTGGATGGGGTAGCTAGGCTGTTGAGAAGTCTCTCTCAATTCCAGAGATAAGATCCTTTGCTCGAAGGTCTTGAACTTCTTCTCCAACGTCTTCTGTAATTTCTCCAGCATGTTATTCCTTCTTTTTTCCATCTCCATCATCAACAGTTTCATCTCTTTTAGCCCTTCGTCTCGGTTACCTGCCATCTTATCTCTCTCTTGGTTTGATTGGTGATTTCTCTTGTAGATTGGGGGGGGTTTTGCTCCCCCTCCTTTCCCCGTTGCTCCGATTCCAGAGGTGTGAGTGTCTATTGTATCTTTAGTTGTCTCGGGCACCTCTTCAAGGTTAGGTACCTCTTCGAGGTCATCCAGATCTTCTTCCTCTTCAACAAGGGAGTTGATGTCTGGGTAATATAGGTTCCTTTCGTTTCCCGGTGGGGTTCGAGGAAGGCGGGACATGTTCTTCCGAGGAAGAGTTGAGCTTGCTTTCTTGATCACTGCCAGAGCAAGGCTCAGTCAAGCATCCCAGAGCGAGGCTCAGTGGTATAAAGCAAGTTTACGAGTCTTCTGGTAAAAAAGAGGGGCCCTTCTCTCGGGGCCTTCGTTCCAAGAGAACGAGGTGTTGCTACCAAATTGTAAGATGGAGGCTTGTATGCAGGATGTCATTCTCCTCTAGCTATCGATCTCGACTAATATACAGGCTTCGCCAAGGGGCTAATCTAGTGTAGGTGCTCCATCCTTACACAGTAGGCCCAATATCTCACCGCGCCGCACAGACGAATGTCACAATCGAGATATAAGCTGTCACTCAAAGTACGTCCCCAGAGTCCCTGTCATAATTATGGGCAACCCACTGACCGTACTGGTGAGTCTGGATTCCTGTGGTATATAGGTCTCTGAGAGCCCTCTGGTTAGATAATATACCAGTCCCATGCGCTCAAGGAGCAGAAACACAGGACATTCAACCTAGGCATAGGGGGGCCGGGTCATTTATATATTCTACGAAAGATTAGATCTGGTAACTCGTAACTACGTACTTAGCTAAGGTATCTGTCCAACTATACCGAGCTCAAGCACTCTCCCAGCTTCCTTCGTTTCTAGCTGGTAGACTGGCCCTCCCAGCACCGAGCATATAGCAGGTAGGTACGAAGCACTTACCTTCTGGAGTCCATGCTATAGAACCATCAAGTGCCCCAATTCTAGCGCCAACAGTCCTAGTAGTTTCTTTCAGACCACAGAATGTGATCTCGTTGGCACACCCCTACGTGCTCTCGCCGACCTACAGTTGAACAGGAATATTTAAGGGGGAGATGGAAGCTATTTGAATGAAGGTACAGAATACGGTTGAAATTTTCAAGTTGGGTTTGTATTTCTAGCCATTCTGTTACACCTTCACAGGTTAGAAATCTGCACATCAGAGTAAGTAGAACATAAGTATGATACAGGTTCCGAGACTACAAAGGCATGCTCATAGGCAAACAACTGAAATAAGCCAGCTTAAGTCAGAGCTCGAGTACTGTACATACAACCAAAAGATCAGCTTATTACTTTCAAATCTCCCTAGAGCAAGAGCCACAGCCTCATTACGATCTTTATAGAATGGAGATATCACAGACTAGTAATTAGTCTGGTCGATACGGCCCCTCCTGTATGGTAAGTACTCAGCTACAGAATCTGTGGCGGACACTAGAGGAAAATGAGTTCCATAAACCCCATGTAAATAATTTGCACACTGAAAGGTGAATAGACATAAACAAAAGAGTACGAGAAACACCCCCAAACCAAAGGAGAAAACCGCCAAAAAAAAAGCGACAAAGCACAGCCAACCCTATGGGACGCTTAAGAACAGGTTCATAAGATTCAAAAGATTATCATTCTCTCCTGGGTATGTGTAATGAAAAATCAATGCATACGTAGAAAGTCTATTCAGTATATCGTTGGTTGAACGTGGTAGTAGGTTTATGAGCATCTTTTGCATTTCCATACAGCGGGCCTGTGCTCTAGTTGTACACAGGATAAGTGAAACCATCGACTCCCACACTGTGGTTCGGTAATTAGCTTGAGATCAGGGAAAGTACCACAGGAGCAACGTACCTGTCCATCACAGTAAACTACTTCAGTCCGCTTATACGGGCGCCCACAGGGGCAGCCTGCATGTGGGCAATTTATCTCAGTGATATCTTCCGTCTTTACTTCTGGGCCTTCGCTGTCATCTCGCTCCATCTCGTAATCACTTAGCTGTTCATCATCCCCCTCCTCTTCACCACCAGGTTGACCCTCCTTTCCTTTCTCCTCAGGAGACACATCATCTAAAGGTAGTGGTCCAGCCAATCCCAAACCAACATCTGTTTTTCCTGTAGAGTTCCATTCATCTCCTTTCACGATCTGCATGCAATGTTGGAGGATCTCAGCATCGATCATCCCGTATTGTATCTGATTCAGGCAGCACTTGTAAAATTCCACGAGGGCATTCGTTGAACGCAGAAGATTACGATTTTGTCGAGCGAATCGGACCAGAGTCTCGGGAAGATGAACATAACCAATTGGCCTTACATATTGCTTCAAAATCAGTATATGAAGGAGATGGGGGCTGAGGAAGCTGGGTGTCTGCCACTTACCGTTCTTTGAAGAGGTGCCTGTCGAACATTTTCATGAAGGTTCGCTCATTGACTCCAACGTCTTCAAAGTCATCAATTGTCTACAATGGGTCTGTTAGAGGTGCTTAGTCGAAATCAAGGGGATCGATCTACGTACCTCTTCATGTCTCATTAATAGCCAATCCTCATCTGGCTCTTCATCACTTTCGCTAAGTTCTTCATCTTCTAGACAGAATCTCTTCGACTTCCCCCGAATAAACACGTGGCCTTGAAGCTTGTGTATCGGTTTGGGTACAATGAATTTCCGCTTCTTTCTAACTGGTAAATCCTTGACATTCTCAGGATTAAAGGTCCTCTTGCCTGCTGCCATTCCTCGTTCCCGATGAAGTTGAAGTTGGTGTGGGGCCAGAGGAGCGATTTTCTCGTTCAACCATCGCCAGTTTCCATCCAGAATCTGCTTAAGATTGAATGGTTCTCGTGGCCGGAACCAGAGAAACGACTTTGGATCCTTGGTCTTCTCACTAACTCCAGAATACCTCCTTGACAAATCCACCCAGACGTCTGCAAACGCATCTGCACCTCTAGGAGTCTTCTTCTGCTTCACCTGGAACTCAAATAGATCGTGGCAAGTAACTAGATGAAAATGCAAGCGGTTGCAGTCCGCAAACTCTTTCCTGTCGCAAAATGTACATGTATACCCCTTCACGCTGAATCTGTTGTATCCACTCAGTGCACCATTCACACCTGGGACGGCATCTGGCCCCGCATCAGATCCATTTCTACGGAAATGATAGTTGACGCTCACATTTCGGCTAGGAGTTACATCCTTGTCGGAGAGAGGTGTCGGTAATCGGTTGAATTGAGGGTAATGGGCTTCTGGTGCCACAGTATACATTGAAAATGGGTTGCTCCACCCACAGTCCATCTGTAACTCAAACCTTTTCTTCAAATTCTCGCACTGCCGCGACCCGGCCGTAACTGCCATCCTCAACCATTCCTCCTTCCTTGGAACTTGCGGTAAGTTTGGTATTGGGGCTATTAGGTGAATTGTGTAAGGATCGGCACGTTGACTCGGTGAGCTGCTTGCTTGAAGGATAAAGTCATCTATGTCTTTGATCAATGGTGGAGGCCATATCTGATCCGCATCGACAGGTTGTAAACTGATTTGGGAGTAGTAAGAATCCGCCAGGGAAAAGCTCTTTATTGGGCCCCGGTACGTGAGAACAAATAGTTTGCTAGCTTTAATGAATATGGGGTCGTCTAGTCTAAGTGTCGCAGAAGAAGGGTCCTCCGGGTCCATAACAATTGTGCACAGCTCACTGACTCGGAGAAGCTGGTTTCTGTCGGATCCTTTGGCCCTTGATCTAGTATCTGGCGTTGTCGCTCTCCCAAAAATAGTAAGCACGCATCGGCAACGAAGAGTTTTTGGTCTCTTTGGCACCATAGCTGACACCCGTATTGAGCCCTCATCCGACATGCCTGTGAATAGATTAGCAATTTCCCATTCCCGAGCTGCGGAAGTGGAGGGGCTGTACGAACTATTACGCCTCTCATCTGACTTGCCCCTCAACGTCGTCAGATCGATCTTCAGCACAGGTTCTAGGAACCCAGTATGCGCAACCTCCTTCTTCAGTCGATTGGCGATATCTGCTATCCGTGGTCTACGCGTGCCCGTTACATCACCAACTGCGGGGGGGGGAGACTCTAGTTGCGCCGCCGGCACAACCAACAAGGAGCCTTGAGTCTGCCGCCGCTGTTGTTCTTCATTGTATTTGAGTACACGGTCGATATTGCGTTGAAGGAATACCCTTTGGCGGAAACGCGTTTGATACTGGTACAAACAGATGTTACCAGAGAACAATTTTGCAGTGTCGTGGGAAAACATGCCGAGCTACTGGTTCGCGTCGTTGATGAGGAGTAAAGGATCAGTACAGCCTAGGCTCAAGCAAAATCGTCAGAAGCCATTGAACATGAAACTGAGACATTTGATAACATACATGCCTCTTTGCTCTTTAGGATATATAGGTAAACAATGTTGTTACCGGCCGTAATCTGTATCCGACGGAGTTCCTAAGCTCATACGACCACCTATATAGCAAATTTTGGGCACACCCGGCCTAGCGCTGGAGCGCTGCACGACGCAACGTCTTGGTGGATGGCTGCGATACTGACAACCAGACTAACGATACTGTGGTTTGCGAGCCTCAATCGTGAGGGTATACTTAGTTGCGTAGGGCTTTGTGGCGGTAGTTGAACTGGCTCGCTGATCGTAGAGAATGGTTAAAACTGGGAATGGTAAAACTGGGAAGGGGCGCAGGTGAAACTACTCGGAGTGAAATCAGCGCATAAGTTGGAAGTCTGTCTGACAAATTAAATTTTACAGTACCCAACGGAGGTGCGCTGCTACTGTACCTAGGTCACTTATGGCTGGCGTTGCAACTGGAATCTGCATTCAATGATATCAACAACACAAATATTCAAATACTTCAACTTACGTTGTGGCAATAAGACTAGAGGGAGACTATTAATTATCTTTGCATCGAGTGTAGGTAGACTGTTTTGTTGACGAGTACTCGGACACTTGCATCAAAGGCCGATACCTACACCTACCTAGGACCGGGATGTTTATATTATTGTTCGATGTAGAGTCGTGATTGGGCGGGCTTCTATAGAGCTTCACTATCTCAAACTGTACTCACTGACAACTACACTAACATGCATGCTTCCAAAGTTTCCAAGCTCCTAGGCTATTGGCATCATGTGATCAATACATGGTATTGCTGACATCAGACGCTGACTGTGATGTCTAATGGCAATTGCAATTTTTACATTATCAGAAAACGAGAACCCGTTTTGTTTTGTGGATATATCGAAGTCAGGGAGGACAGCGAGTACAAGAGTCACCTTCTATAGGTACATATTCGTTTGTTTATGCCCTTATTCACGGGTAAGAAGTTTGTGGTATAGTGTAGAGAAGGGATATATATATACGTGACTCGATTGAGGGTTCTTGGTGGATGTAGTCATATATGGACGTCCTTGTATAGTTAAGTTCCCCCACTGCCTGATTATCAAGCTTTCCCCAGAGCTAAGAAGGACTGCCCAATTGTGATAAGATCTATGCTATATTCGTCTATCGTTACTACAGTCAAGTCTCTATGATTTCATACGTTAAGTTAAACCCAGATAATCTCTCTACTGAGTGGGATATCCATCCTAGGGATGTTAGCCTCAGAAAGTTACCTCTGCATCCACTCCCCATTTTCGTAGAATCCTGTGGCCACGGCCTATGAAATAATGCAAGTTCGATACTGAAAGGCTTTACCGCCCTGCAACCTAATAGGCTTAAGGTTATTCTTATTAGGTGTCGGCAAGTTTTCAATGTTAGTAGTTTACATCATCAGAACTTGACCTCAAGCTTATCCAATACTTTGCAGTATTGTTATAACATCAATGTTATTAAGGTAGAACTGCTGAGCTGAGCCTAGGTAGTTCTCGAGCTCACCCTACACAATCCAGGTCAAGAAGCCTAACTCACAGTCTAGATACCAGGTAGGTTCCTGTTTCAGGATTGAGTGGACAGCCATTGTGAGCTACTTACCTTCTCAAAATACCACTAGACTCTGGCAAAACATTCAAATTGGTCAAGTCATACATATCCCCCTGAAGCTGACCTTGACGCGCCCTACACGTATGTGCCACAGTAAATGCCCGTCAAAGGTGTAAAGCAAAGCACCCCTTTCCTATTTACCATTCCCTGAAGTTGGATACTGTGTGTGTTGTGGACACCCCGGTGAATCTAAGATTTTCTTGCCCCAAGTTCTTTTACTGCTCATATATGCAAAAATCTGGCCAGTAAGTTAATCCGGTCCATCCCTAATACATATCCCTCAATGAGTGTGCAAGGAACGTCATGGGCCCCAGCCTAACAGTGCCTCCAGCTGGATTCGAATCCGAACTTCTTGAATCCTGCCGTCTGGGGTAGTCGCGCAAATGACATATACAAAGGGCTGTAGGCCTAAAGGTCGGCGATATTATTTTAGCCTCAAGTCCCGGGTTCTAAACCCATAATCATGGGAATTTGTATACGCGTGGGCCATGGCTCGAATGATCTTCTGCTATGTATGTACTAGGTCTTAGGGCATACTTCTAATCCTCGATACCACTCAGAAAGCCATTGTGTAGCGGGTAAGCGTCAGTGAGTTTGATATCACGCGTAGATCCTTTGAAGTTCTATAATAGGGGCCAGGACCATCTTAGAAATTCCGTTGCATTGCTATATGGGATATTGATGGTTATCGTACCTTAGATTTAGACCCTCCTCTTTAGTGCGTGCACGACAATGTATATACCACAGAGCCGAGGTCCTCACCTCCCCTAATGCTAATCTTCTTGTGCAAGAACCCTCTAGAAAGTTAAAGGTCTTAAGGTGTTTCAGAAGTAATATAGGGGCCCGGGGCTATCTTATTGTGAATTCGCATTGATGGAGCTCAAATATTTACAGGTCACAGTCTCAGAGCCTCGTACGCAAGCCAAACTAACTGGTATGCTTGGTCAGGACATTCAGGTTCGAACACTACTCCTAATGAACCCTATGACTACCAGTATATATCAGTAGTCGAAAGTATGGCAGTCGAACTTGCCATATTGTACAGGGCCTGGGTCACAGGTCTAGGATTCTATACTAATGGGGCGTCATGTGGATACAAAAGTAACTTTCTATGGGTAAGGGATGCTTGGGAGGTCCGTATACTTAGACTGTCATCTTGGCCGGAGACTAATCCCTCTGGATCCACTGCATATGCTCCATATAATTACCTCCGTTTTAGGTAGTCTCTTATGAAACACAGTGTGGTGGTAAAAAATATCATAGCCACCAGTACATAAAGAGGCCCAAACACTACATATTTGAGGCTTTGTAGTGTAAAACATTCATTGCATTTATACAGGGTATGATACTTTTTTGCCACCACACTGTACCTATCTAAGTATTTATTGCCGTACTTGCAATTGAGCAGATGTAGTTTCAAACTTGATCCTTGCCGGTCAAAATTTTGGTGCCAGTAGAATTTGAGATGCAAACACGGCATGGTCAGTGGAATAAGTGAGTATGTACCTACAGAAATATAACTTTCGAAATTCATGGATGATTCACATTGTTGTTTCTAAGGCATGCAGGGTGCACGGGATTAGAAACAGAGTATCTACATATGACTTGCCTTTAAGGCCATAAGTATTTCATAAAACCAATCTATAGCCCACTCGACGTGGTTTTATAGCCCGCTAGTTTAATGCAGACAAAAATGTAAACACGGTGCTTTCGCCAATTTGATGCCTTTGCGGGGGAGCAAGAGGTTGTTATAGACCTAAATATTCGACGCTTTTACGTACTTATTATATTAGAGGTCGACCATAATAAATGAAAGGCTTCTACAAACATTCTCTAAAATGGAAACAATCGACCAGTGAAGGCCCTTCCGTTAGAGGGCACGAGGCGGTCCTCGGAAGACTAGTAACTATCCTCCCACCAAGGCCCACTTGGACTAGTCTCAGGAAGCCTTCACTGAACTACCAAGGGGAAAAGACTAGTCTGGTTCTTAGGTAGTTTAGTCTGGCACGAGAAGAAGTGTCGGCAGCCGCATTTACACAATAAGGGTACTCAAAATTAAATTCACGCACTTTTACGATATATAGCGTGGACGCCACAATATGCAATATGCAAGTCTAGCTCTTTTCAGCCAAAACGCAGATTTTTCAAACTGAGTACCCAAGATACCTTACGCACATACGCACAGATACGCACCACACATTTGCACACAAGCATGCCTCGAGTCGGGTACAAGTCACAGGTACTGGAAGAGGTCTGGAGGCTCATTGAGAATTTCGAAGCGATACTTCAAATTGATCTTTATGATGATTGGGTATGGGATTGGATTGTTGACTTATGCGATATCATTACACTGGTGGCTATCCCTCGGTATCTGGCCCCCGTGGACATGCTGGACGTCATGATGCTCCAGTTTTGGAGTCTTTAATTCATGATTATCCAGAACGATCCTTCTTAGGGTGTTTCGCAGGAGGCACGAGACTATTCGCAGGTGGGATTTATGGCTTTGTCAGCGAAAACGCAGATACAAAACTTACGTTCCAGAATTTAGCCATCGATTTCGGTGCGTGATTGAATCCATCACGTATGTTTACTGCGTAAGCTTGGCATTGAAACTTATTGGCTAGGAATTTAGTCCCATGCAGCCAAGGCGCCAGATTTTTTAGTTTTATGCATGCGTTTGTGCGTGAATTTAATTTTGAGTACCCTTAATAAATATCACGGTGTAACAGAACAGGACCATACGCCGTATATACAATAGACATCACATAGATGAGTGGAGCTCCATTCGCCTTATGCAAGTTTCGTTTTGCTGATCTACCTTACTGCAGCAGGTGTTCTCATCAATGATTATGCTAAGCGCTCCAATAAGATAAAAAGTATTTGGGACCAATGTGCATATATCACATTGGAATCAATGTCAAAAAATCGATATCACAGCCTGCAGGCCGTGGGGGGTGCTTCAGTTGGATGCCAAGAGTCATGCAATTTTTCCCAAAGCGGGAATCTTTCGATATGGATTGGCCAACCAGTAACGAACCGAGCTAAGATGTTTGACCCAGTCTGTACTAGTGTTATTGGCGCATTCTCTCAACCACACCTCTAACGTTAAATAGATATACATCAATAATGCGTTCGAGTCGACGTCGCTACATATATGGAATCCGAAGCTCCATATAGAGCCGTCGAGGTATATGCACAGTACATAGTTGTGCTCACTATAGAGGCACGAACCATGCATCGGGATCAGCACCCTAGTCGCCGATGCTTATGTGTAAACAAGGCGATGGATGCAATGCCCTCTTACCTCTCTATGACCCGGTACACCGTCAAACAGCTTGTGTTAGCTGCTACTCATCCGACCATCCATCAACCTTAGACTCACCTGGTACCAGTACCCGCTCACAGAACTTATATATATCCCCAGTTCCGAGCACGAGGATACCCACTATATATTGGTCATGACATTGGAGCAAACGCATTTCACGAAAAGAGAAAAGGGCAAACTTCTAGATTTATAGTTCTTTCACTGAACTTATCACACATCAGGTCAAAGACGGACTAGTTAATATGCTCTTATATCCAGTCATGTTAGAGAAAGGTAACTTAAGGTAGATTAGGAAACATCATTAAGCATAGAGAACAACTAACAAAGAGAGCATAGAGATACTTTTACCGATACAAGTAAAAAACCGAATTTGTTCGTCTTAGTATTAAGTGAACATTTGAATAGGTAAACCCGACCAGAAAGATTAGGCAAGGTTAGAGTCTAGGTTGCACTACCCTCGCCAGGTAATACTGTACATAGGATATTGGAAGCAGTACATCTTTACACTTTAAACTTGAACAAAAGCCCACCCATTCTATCCACCCAGATTATATTCAACTACCCACCATGTTCCCCTTCTGTGTCTGATTCTTCTCAGCTTCCAAAGCGATCATAGATTGATACTTTAATTCGAGCCAAAGATGGCCCACAACACCTGTAATCATCGCCTCACTCCTCTCCTCACTCTTTTCTAGATTTGCCACAAACCTTTCGATTTTTTTTCCAATTTGCTGCCGATACGGTCTTCCGCTCCACAGACGTAGTATAATTTCGACAGGGCCTGGTAAATTTGTCAGTATTATGCTAGGCAGCAAGAATATATTGACAACTTACCACTAAACTAGCCAGCGCTTCCGGTTTAATTGGAACCATTCTCTATGTCCTTTTCTAGAGTAGCGTAGATTTTGAAAAAAATTAGATTATTACCAAAGGGATGTACGGAGTATCATGCTACATTTTGTTGAATATAGGCGTTAGGATACAAACCCGCGAACGTTTATGATATTATTTCACTTTATATATATAAAGACTTCACGGGGAATTCACATGAAAGACTATATTACTTGAAAGGTTATCACTTTTATGACGAGGTACTCTCGTGCCCGAGTAATTGTAATCTTTGCCTGTTAGTCCGTATTCGGAAGTCGAGAATCTTGGCTTGACATAGTCTGGTTGGCACGGCTTGACAAATCCGTAGGTACAGTCAGATCCCCTAGCTAAATTGGCTACTTCTCTTGGAACATGCAACGTTAGTCGGAGGATTCCGGAAGCACTACCGAGTGTTCGCCGACTCACTATTGGTTTGCCGATGAGACTAGGAACTCTTGTATGGGGCAGATTTTTACTCTGGAACAACACCCCACGGCACAGACTGACGAGGCTCAACTGGGACACCACACTCCTGCATCAATGTAGTTGCATTGATCGGCTAAGCCGGCCAATGGAATGAGAGCAATCTGGTACTGGTCATTCCACGGAGAAACTTGAAAAGAAGAATGGTATGGGGACACAACCAGGCAAGGATATTGAGGCGTCGGGGGCTCATTATGGACTCAATAAGACACGTTGTGCCCGATATCTCCCGGATCCAAGGTTCATTGAATGCATGGGATACCCATAGTCTGGTTGGGGATACCCAGGTACACCTGAAGCACCGAATTGGTGAAAGTCATGCTAGGGGATATCCAAATCGGCAATCTCTAGTCGGATTCCCACAACCTAACCTCAACTTTTGAGATGGGCATCAGTTACCACATGAATTGAAGCCGATGCAGGGTCCTCATGTGTTATTCTGGCCGAACCAAGATCATCCTCAGGGACATCGACCTGGTTGATCAAGGGAAACTCGAGGAATACCAATTTGAGATAATTTGTACATGAAGTTGAATTGACAGGGAAGCTACGCCAAACTAACAATTTCTTTGCCATATATTCGGCGACTGTTACCATTAGAAGGCTTGTGGTTGGTACATAGCTCTCTGCGTGGGGTGCATTCTCAGGTACAAGGGAGGGGTAGGATGAACGGACGGAAGGTAAATTTCATACCCCGCATCGTCATTACCATGCACCTTATATTGTTTTTTCTATTGAAGGGAGCACGTGCGCATACAGGGACAACTACTTCTGTGCATGGTTCAAGCCCGTTTGCCCTCACGACAGAAGCATAATCCCGATCTGGAGTCATCTAATGTTGTTTCGATTACCTCGCTGCTCTTTCACAAACGCTTGTCCAGCTAGGTGAATGAAGATGTAAGCTCTAAGAACAATTTAGGCTTCAGTTTTTGTTGGCATAGTTTTGAAGGTGTCGCCGATAGCTACGGTAGCAGGCCGAAAGCCACGAACAAATAGCTCTTATTAATAGTGGCTGGTTTGGTTTATAGTGTACATTCTAAGTAAACACAAATACTGTACACCAGATAGTTTAAAGCTCTCGGAAGGCGGCATGCGGGCCAACGTAGCCTGGAGCTGGAGGCTTATCTATGTATGTGCGTCTCGCAGGTTGCTAATATTTTTGACGTTATCATGATGGGAGCTGGTACCTAGCTTGCCAAGTCTCGATCCAGGAAGCTGCATAAACGGCTGCATACTACAATTCCCCTCAATATCACAGGCGAGATATTTCGAAGCCAGACTACTAGATCGCCTATGAACCCGCCTAATTATCCTTTCCTTGCTTTTTCGAGTTGTTTGACCCCAGTTGCGACTTTTCTTCCTGAGTGCTTTTACTTAAGTATATGTAAAGAGCTCATTCCCCCACACCTTTCTTCTGTTCTTTCTTCATCACTCCTCGACCACTTATTATATTCGAAGAGAGCTCACGCAGCCGAATCACTGAGCTTAAAGGATTATTACCCAAATAAAATCAGTTAGAAAACCCCACACGCTATCACAAGCCAGCAAGAGTAAAATCGAATATCACTCTGGGTAGCTTAGGGTAGCTCGCTAGGTCGAAGCAATGACTCCACTTCTCCAGGACTACATTCCTGAAGCCATTATCGAGGACGAGGAAGTTACAAGTATCTACAACTATCAGAATACACCAGAAAATAAATCATGGGCTGGTGTTCTGCCACTTAAGCAGGGGCTTTATGATCCTGAATTGGAGAAGGACGCCTGTGGTGTCGGTTTTGCGGCGTGAGTGTCCCAGCTTACCACTTGCAATCGGTCAAACTAACACTTCCCAAAGTCATATTAAGGGAATTTCGAGCCACAAAATCCTGAGTGATGGTAAAGCCCAATTCAAGTTTTGGGTCATGAGTGGTACTAACTCGTGAAATAATAGCTCGGGGTTTGCTTTGCAATATGACCCATCGGGGTGCTGTAGGATCCGATGTCCGTGACGGTGATGGAGCAGGTGTCATGACATCAATTCCCCACAAGTTCTTTGTCAATCAATTTGGGCGAGAGAATGGGGTTCAGCTTCCTCCTCGGGGCCAATATGCCGTTGGAAATGTTTTCTTCAAGCCAGACCCCGAAGTCATAGAAGAGAGCAAGGCGACCTTCCTTAACATTGCTGAATCACTAGGCCTACGTGTATTGGGATGGAGAAAGGTGCCCGTTGATAGCACCATCCTGGGCCCTGCAGCCCTGTCCAGGGAGCCTACTATATTGCAGCCTTTTATCGTTTTACAAGAATCCTATGGCCCTGGGAATGCCCCATCGGTCAACCCTTGCAAGGCCTTTGATGAAAGGCGTTTCGAGAGGCAGCTCTATGTGCTGAGAAAAAGAGTCTCCCACAGCATTGGTCTACAGAAATGGTTCTATACGTGCAGTTTGAGTAATAAGAATATCGTTTATAAGGGACAACTATCACCAGTGCAAGTCTACAGCTATTACCATGACTTGGTGAACGTCGACTATGAAGTTTACTTTGCTCTCGTACATTCACGATTCTCCACAAATACTTTTCCCAGTTGGGACCGTGCACAACCGTTGCGATTGGCGGCTCACAATGGTTTGATGCCTGCTCTAGAACCCACATTGGAATCCTGCTAATTCGTGTTGCTAACAGGTGAGATAAACACGCTACGCGGCAACAAGAATTGGATGCGTGCTCGTGAAGGTGTGATGAAATCTAAGCTCTTCGGTGAAGAATTGGATGACCTTTACCCCATCATCGAAGAGGGAGGGTCGGACTCCGCTGCATTCGACAATGTTCTCGAACTTCTAACTGTCAACGGTGTTTTGTCACTTCCGGAAGCTGTCATGTTACTGGTTCCTGAAGCCTGGCAAGACCAGCCTAACATCGATCCTAAAAAGGCGGCTTTCTATGAATGGGCAGCATGCTTGATGGAACCTTGGGATGGTCCTGCACTATTTACTTTTGCTGATGGGCGATATTGTGGAGCCAATTTGGATCGAAACGGTCTTAGACCTTGTCGATTTTATGTCATGGACGACGACCGTATTATTTGTGCGTCAGAGGTTGGGACAATTGGTATCGACCCGGAGAGGATTGTACAGAAGGGCCGACTACAACCGGGGAAGATGTTGCTGGTTGACACTGTCGCTGGTCGCATTATCGATGACAAGGAGCTGAAGCAGCAAGTGTCATCCCGGATGGATTTCCAACTCTGGGTTGATAAACATTTGCTTAAGCTCCCAGCACTTGTTGAGAGAATGGAGAAGCTGGATGTCTCTCTCAAAGGTACTCTCGATGATTCAACTATGCAGACTGATTGCAGGTTACAGGCCTTCGGATACTCTTTTGAGCAAGTTAGCTTGCTGCTTGGTCCCATGGTAGGAACTTTCAACACTAGAGATGGTATTTGGAAGCTGCTAACGGCGAATACAGGCTGCCGATAACAAGGAAGCTCTCGGGTCAATGGGCAACGATGCCCCACTAGCATGCCTGACCAGAGAGCCCCGCCTATTATACGAGTACTTCCGGCAGCTTTTCGCACAAGTTACGAATCCTCCGATCGATCCAATTCGTGAAGCAATTGTCATGTCCCTTGATTGCTACGTCGGGCCCCAAGGAAACGTTCTTGAAATGAATCCTCAACAATGCCACCGTTTGCTTCTTCCTTCTCCAGTGCTCTCCTTGGAGGAATTCAATGCGGTTAAGCACATGGACAAGGCATATAGAAGCTGGACCGTACAAAACATTGACATCACATTTCCTAAGTCAGAAGGCATTGAGGGCTATATCAATGCACTGGAGAGGATATGTGAGGAGGCTACGGATGCAATTGAGGAGGAGACCAATGTTATTATTTTGACGGATCGAACGACTTGCGCTGACAGAGTGCCACTTTCCGCTCTTCTAGCATGCGCTGCTGTTCACCACCATCTTGTCCGGAATAAGATGCGTTCTAGGATTGCGTTGGTGGTCGAAACTGCTGAGGCCAGAGAGGTCCACCATATGTGTGTGCTAGTAGGATATGGTGCCGATGCCATTTGCCCCTACCTAGCCATGGAATGTATTTTGAAGATGAACCGTGAAGGATTACTGAAGGGTTCCCTTACCGATGAAAGAATTATTGACAACTACAAGCACTCATGTGATGGTGGTATCCTTAAGGTCATGAGCAAGATGGGTATTTCTACGTTGGCCAGTTACAAGGGAGCTCAAATTTTCGAGGCTCTTGGTGTTGCCGAGGACGTCGTGCAACGATGCTTTACTGGAACTGCCACTCGTGTCCAGGGTGTGACTCTTGACATTATTGCACAGGATGCTTTTGCATTCCATGAGAGGGGTTATCCATCACGAAAAACCATTACCATCCCTGGATTGCCTGAAACTGGTGAATATCACTGGAGAGCTGGGGGCGAAGCTCATGTTAACGACCCAGTCAGTATCGCCAATATCCAAGATGCCGTGCGAACAAAGAACGACAAGTCCTATGAGGCTTATTCCCTTGCGGCTTACGAATCCATCAAGGACTGCACATTGCGTGGTCTTTTGGATTTTGACTTTGAAGGTTCTTCTCCAGTCCCGATCGATCAAGTGGAGCCATGGACGGAGATTGTGCGAAGGTTCTGCACCGGTGCAATGTCCTATGGATCTATTTCTATGGAGTCGCACTCAACCCTAGCTATTGCGATGAATCGCCTGGGAGGGAAATCCAACACAGGTGAAGGTGGTGAAGATCCAGAGCGAAGCAAGAGACTAGAAAATGGCGATATCATGAGATCCGCTATCAAGCAGGTCGCATCAGGACGTTTTGGTGTTACATCTTACTACCTTTCCGACGCCGACGAACTACAGATCAAGATGGCGCAAGGAGCCAAGCCCGGAGAAGGTGGTGAGCTTCCGGGTCACAAAGTTTCCCAATCCATCGCAAAGACAAGGCATTCCACCCCAGGTGTCGGTCTTATTTCTCCACCTCCACATCATGATATCTACTCCATTGAGGACTTGAAGCAGTTGATTTATGATCTGAAATGCTCCAACCCTCGCGCTAGAGTTTCAGTGAAACTTGTCTCAGAGTCTGGTGTTGGTATTGTTGCCTCTGGTGTAGCGAAGGCAAAGGCCGATCACATTCTAATTTCTGGACATGATGGAGGTACTGGAGCTTCTCGATGGACTGGTATCAAATACGCTGGGCTGCCCTGGGAATTGGGTCTTGCCGAGACCCATCAAACCCTCGTTCTCAACGACCTTCGAGGGCGTGTCGTTGTCCAAACGGATGGTCAATTGAGAACTGGTCGTGACGTCGCTATTGCTTGCTTACTTGGTGCGGAGGAATGGGGTTTCGCCACTACACCTCTTATTGCTATGGGTTGTATTATGATGAGGAGTGAGTGTCCCTATGCTGGAATATACTGCATCATTAGCTTATATGTTATTGAACAGAGTGTCACTTAAATACATGCCCTGTGGGTATAGCCACCCAAGATCCAGAGCTCCGCAAGAAGTTCACTGGTACACCGGAGCATGCCATCAACTTCTTCTACTATGTGGCAAATGAGCTTCGTGCCATTATGGCGAAGCTCGGCTTCAGAACTATTAATGAGATGATTGGGCGCACTGAGAAGCTTCGTTTCGCAGAAGAGCTTCGTACACCTAAAACCGCAAATCTTGATCTCTCTCGTATCCTCACGCCCGCTCACCAACTTCGCCCTGGAGTTGCAACCTACAATGTACGCAAGCAAGATCATCGCCTGCATGTTCGCCTGGACAATAAACTTATCGATGAGGCTGAGTTTACACTTGAGAAGGGTATCCCTTCAAGGGTTGAGTCCGATGTGGTCAACACAGATCGTGCACTCGGTGCCACGTTGTCTTACAGGATCAGCAAGAGGTTTGGGGAGAATGGCCTTCCAACCGATACCGTCCATGTAAATCTCAGAGGTTCCGCTGGTCAATCTTTCGGTGCATTCCTGGCTGCTGGTGTTACCCTTGAGCTTGAGGGTGACGCTAACGACTATGTCGGCAAGGGTCTATCAGGAGGCCGCCTCATCATCTATCCACCACGTGCATCTGTGTTCAAATCTGAAGAGAATGTCATTGTCGGAAACGTGTGTTTGTACGGAGCAACCTCTGGTACCTGCTTCTTCAGCGGAATTGCAGCGGAGCGTTTCGCTGTTAGGAATTCAGGTGCGACAGCGGTTGTTGAAGGGTGTGGTGATCACGGCTGTGAATACATGACTGGTGGACGGGTCCTTGTCTTGGGTGGCACTGGACGAAATTTCGCCGCTGGTATGTCTGGAGGTATTGCATATGTCCTCGACATGAGGCATGACTTCGCGCAGAATGTCAATACGGAAATGGTGGAGCTTTCTCCCATTATAGACCCACACGAAATTGCCTTTGTCCGAGGCCTCATCGAGGATCATCACCACTATACTGGCTCTGAACTCGCTGCTAGGATTCTTGTTGACTTCAATAGAGCTCTTCCACGCTTTGTCAAGATTCTTCCTACCGACTATAAGAGAGTGCTAGCTGAAGAGGCTGCTAAGGCCGCTGCCGCTAGACGTCTCGCGAGCTCACTACCATACATGAATCTTACTAGCAGATCCTCCACTCCTAAGAAAGAAGACGCTGATAAGAAACATGAAAGCGCAATGCTTGACCTTGAAGACAGTATCACTGACATTAAAGCTGAGAAGGCAAAGGCTGCACTGGTGTTAGACAAGACCAAGGGTTTCATGAAATACAACAGGCGTAGCGAGAAGTACCGCAACCCGAAGACAAGAATACAAGACTGGGCTGAATTGTCGAAGAGATTGGACGAAGACGAGCTGAAGTATCAGTCTGCTCGCTGTATGGACTGCGGTGTTCCTTTCTGCCAGAGCGATACCGGTTGCCCTATCTCTAACATTATTCCCAAGTGGAATGAACTTGTGTTTGAGAGTAGATGGCGGGATGCCCTCAATAAACTTCTTCAGACAAACAATTTCCCCGAATTTACAGGAAGGGTTTGTCCTGCCCCTTGCGAAGGTGCTTGTGTGCTCGGAATAAACGAGAGCCCCGTGGGTATCAAGAGTATTGAATGTGCCATCATTGACCGCGGATTTGAAATGGGCTGGATGGTTCCTCGTCCCCCTCCTGTTCGTACAGGCAAACGTGTGGCTATCATTGGATCTGGGCCAGCTGGGTTGGCAGCTGCCGACCAGCTGAATTGTGCAGGTCATAGCGTCACTGTGTATGAAAGAGCCGACCGCATTGGAGGGCTCTTGATGTACGGTATTCCGAACATGAAACTAGACAAAGCTATTGTTCAGCGCCGGGTTGATTTCATGGCCGCTGAGGGTATCGAATTTGTCACGGGTGTCCACGTTGGGCAAGATATTCACTTGAAGGACCTCAATGATGATAACGCTGCTGTTATCATTGCCACTGGAGCTACTGTCGCCAGGGATTTACCCATTCCAGGCAGAGATTTGAATGGTATTCACTTCGCCATGAGCTTCTTGCATGACAATACCAAGTCATTGCTCGATTCGAATCTTCAAGATGGAAAGTACATCTCCGCGAAGGGTAAGCATGTGGTGGTTATCGGAGGTGGTGATACCGGTAATGATTGTATTGGTACTGCTGTCCGCCATGGTGCCAAGTCAGTCATCAACTTCGAGCTCCTTCCACAGCCCCCTCAAGAAAGAGCCTTTGACAACCCATGGCCACAATGGCCCAGGATTTACCGCATTGACTACGGTCATTCTGAAGTCAAGACTCACCATGGACGAGACCCCAGAGAGTTCTGTGTCATGTCAAAGGTTGGTTTCTCTGAATGGCATGATCTGCTGAGTGATACTGATGTTTTATTCACAGGAGTTTGTGAGTGATGGCAATGGCAATGTCAAGGGTATCAACACTGTCCGGGTTGAGTGGACTAGGAGCGCACGAGGCGGGTGGGATATGAAACAAGTGGAAGGATCCGAACAGTACTTTGAGGCCGACCTTGTTCTCCTCTCCATGGGTTTCCTGGGGCCAGAAGATCGCGCTCTTGCGGGCATCGAGAAGGATACAAGGAAGAACGTCAAGACTCCCCCTGGTCAATATTGCACGAATACTCCTGGTGTTTTCGCAGCAGGTGACTGCAGGAGGGGACAGAGTTTGATTGTATGGGGTATCAACGAGGGTCGTATGTGTGCCCGAGAGGTTGATCAATATCTGATGGGCAACACGATCTTGCCAGTGAGTGGAGGCATCGCATTGAGGAACGAGTTGATTCAGATGACACCGAAGGTGGAGAAATTACCGCAAATAGTGGTCAATTAGGTTGCCCTAGTGTATTGTGATTTAATTTTTCCTTTGTTTTTGTTCTCGCTATGCTGTTATTTTGGACGGGTAAGGTATTACGCTCTGGTTTTACTTTTTATATCCCTTCTATTGTTATATTCCCTCTCTAAAGATCTCAATTTCTCTTCCATATGGTTTCTCCTCATTTTTTGGGAGTTGGGTTTCCTCGCTGCATCTGTTCTGCAAATTAGCAAAAGTTCATGAGAAAATGGGAAAAGATGGGATCTGGAGACAAACGAGAAAAAGGAAAAAGGTTTAATTGCGTTAGTAGTGAGAGTGGCGTGCTTTTTGTCTTGCCTTCATGCGCTTTTTTGTCTAATTTTGCTTTCATTATTATGCCCTGTTTTGCCTTAGTACATAGTCAAGTCCAATGGTTCATCAATACTCTCCAGCTCTGACGCATTGTCCATGTGAGTTGTCAATGAACCTAAGCTGTACTGTAGAGGTATGTAACCTACCTTGTCATTGTGCAGCGTTCAGGGTAATGTGGGGCCGTGGGGCTTGGCGCCGAGCCTGTGTACTGCTACTCAAACAGTGACACATCAGGACGACAACATCGACCAAAGCCATCATGCCGACTGACAATACGAAGCTCTACCCGCGCTCAGTCGTCAAGCGAATAGTCAAAGCTCATACAAAGCGCAATACTTCGAAGAATCTTGACGTTTTGGTATGTCTCTTTCACGGGAAAGAATCATGAGTGCTCTTTTACTAACCTCGAATCGTTGGCCCCATAGCTCTATCTCGATTACGTGTTATTCCTCCAAAAGTATGCATATTTTCTACAATCTTTCTGGGCTGCATACTAAGTATTATTTGCTTATTTCGGTGAATCAGACTCATGAACGAAGCCGGAATCGAGGCCAAACAAGCCAAGGAGAAGGCTATTGTAGCACGGCATATCAGAAAAGTGCAAACAGTAAGTCATGTATATTTCAGAACACGATGGGACTGTAATATTGATGCTCCCTAAAAGCACGTGCTCCAGGAATTCAATGTATGAGCGCATATGATCGGTACTAGTTTGATTGTTCAAAGACAGGACAACCGGGATAGATATCGGTGACGGCGTACTCACACTTAATTTTATCGACAGACTTAACGTTACTCCTCACATTTGGATATCGAACTGTTTTTCTATAGTAATAATAACAAATTTTGTAAGAGATGCTTTTCTTTCAAACTGTGCCTTGCAAACCTTACGCTAGCTAGTCCTTGTAATGGAAGAAATCAGCACCTGTACAGAGGCCTCTATTATATTTGAATTCTCATCGATACCCCTATTTTCGATAATTCTGCTCTAGGAACTAGGCAACTAGATAACGGCTTCTCCAATTTCACTGGACATGTTTGGTTACAAATCGTTTTGCATTACGGGTTCTAGCTCATTCTCGTGTACAGTCCTCAGAACCTACCTCTGTATGTACGTAGGCTGGTTACTCAGTAGAACACAAACAATGGCTCCAGGGATTTCTGTTCGCGTGGAATTAGGCAAAGAATAGGACTCTTCATTCTCCCTTCGCACAATTGATCTTTGTGAGACTAAATTTTTCTCAGTGGCTCAAGGCCATGAGACTATATAGTTCATTATAACTAGTGCCAACTACCTATCTCAGGTCACGCCCCCACCCACCAAGAGCCCCGTCCGAACTACTAGCGGAAAATCTGTCGGCTACCCCAAACCACACAAAACATATCGAAGCCTTGTTCCCACTCAAGCAACCCCTCATTGTTACTGCTACTGCTCGATCTCAGCACTTGGGCCTGGACCAAACCTCACTTGATTAATTCACATCATACAAAATACACTACTATGTCAGCTCCCCCAGCAGCAGAAATTTCCACCCAGAAGAAGGCCAACCGAAGGAGGTCAAAGAAAGCTTCTGTCGAGGGTGCATCCAGCCCCACCGATGCCAACAACATTAATGAAGTCACGGCCTCATTGAAGTTTACCCCAGAGCAATTGGAGACTTCCCAGGACCCTATCATCGATCTTAAGAGAGAAAATGAAGCCATCAAGGAGATTAGCAAGTAAGTTGTCAACACACAGCTTTCGCAACTTCACTGCCTAACATTCATGCTACACAGACGTGAAAAAAAATTGAGGAAGAAGATAGTAAGTATACCAAACCCACTGCCTCTTATTTGGCTCATCGATAAATTTACCATTGTGAATCCTTAAGAGCATCAAACTGACAGGGGCAAACACAGCTTTTGATTGAGGGTTCTGAAGAGAAGATCAAAGATCTCCCCGAGGAAGAAAAGGCTACGACCAGCAAACTCAATCTCGATGAGCGTCGTAAGATCTCCGAGAAGCCGGTTCACCTTGCAGTCCACAAGGAACTGAAAGACATAATGGATATCCTCATCAAACAGGAAGCTACGGAGGAAAAAAGAATTACTTCCGAAAAGGCACAAGTTGCTGCTGCTCATGCTGTTGAGCTTGAGAAGGCAATTGTAGAAGCAAAAGAGGAGGGCCGCAAAGAAGCTACAGCCAAAGCAGACGAAGATCTTCAGTTACTTTTATCATTCTTGAGGAATGTTAGCTTGAGAAGAAGCTGGGCTGCTAGTGGACAAGTTCTGGATCCTTCGGAGGAAAAGGCCTTTGAGACAGCACTTATTGCAGTCTATGAAGGAACTGAGAATGCTTTGGCAGCTTGCCACAAGCTTTTCAGTGGGCTTGATGAACCGGTAAAGGAAGGTGCCGCCACATGTAAGTTCCTTCCCGCATCTGAGCTACTGTCGAAACTTCGAATATGCAATCCCAACTCTCTATTTTACCTACTGACTTCTCTTTCAGGGACCCAACTGAAAGAACTTTGTACAAAGAAGCCGGAGGCCGCTGAAGAAGAAGCAGCTCAGGCGGAAGCTGTGTTTGAAGAAAGTGATGTCCCTGAGGCATCCACAGATGCAGCAGAAGCAGTAACTGAGGTTATCAGCGAAGAAGCTCCGGCAGATGTTCCAGCGGAAGAGAACATTGTGATTGAGAAAGAAGTGGTCACGGACATTATCGGAGATATTGTCATTCCGGCAGAGGGCGTCGAGACTGCCCCTCCCGCCGTCACTACCACCGATGAGGCAGCTGCCAATACTGCGGCAGAATACCCTATTGAAACTGAAAGTGAACCAACAAGCACACTAGTAGTAGAAACCGATCCCTCTGTTCTTACGGAAGCGGCTCTCAACGCCCACGCTGAACCAGTCGAGGAGGCAGCCAAGACAACGGACGAAGCCCCAAAGACCAACGGTATCTACCGTGGCGCTCAAAATGGCAGAGGACGCGGAGGATCGCGTGGAGGGTTTCGAGGACACCGTGGGGATGGCTATCGACAAAGAAGCGACTACCGTGGTGGGCACAGAGGTGACCATCGTGGTGGCGAGGGTCGTGGTAGTTATGGGGGTGGCAGGGGTGATAGGGGAGGATACAGAGGCAGGGGAGAAGGGTACTCGGGTGGACGAGGCGGTGGTTATAGGGGAAGAGGTCCATTCCAACAGAATCCACAACAGCAGCCACAATCTCAGGGCATCTAGCCAACATACCGACCGAGGGCGTCTCAACTTAGCCATGTTGGGTAATTCTTTCGATGGCGCGAGACATTTCCTCTTTCATATTATTTTCAGGATCAGGGTGCAAATTATGACCCGAAATTTTTTGATCTCCACTTTCCTGTGTGCTTTTACGGTCTCTCTTTTATCTTAGCAGGTTTGGAGCATTGTTATTCGCGTTCTAGCATCTCATGGTACCACAAAATCTACATGATCATTTCTGGCTGTTATCTTCCTTTTAGTGCGCAATGGGTTTGTTTCCGCGGGGTTAGATGTTCCATGAAGCGTTTAGTGGGGAAACAGGATCCGGAGAAATGGAGGAAGGTGTGGAAATGGATCCAAAAATAATACAGAACGTTGTCTATACGTTATCTCTCAGTTGTCTATACAAATGGTAGCTAGGTGCGGGTTTTACTTTGCGTGTACTATGACAACCTTCATTACCCCCTTTTGAATTATGGCCCCCTGTTTTGTATGCCCGCGATCCTGGATGATGGGATTTACTGCCAGCAGAGTGGATTTGTGAAAAGTTCTGAAGTGGTATTGCATTTGTATATCCTATATCATGGTCTACAGTTGCAATAGCATATACCCAAAAGCATTATTACATTTGATTGGAAGGTGGACCTTCAGTTGAATTCCTCTTTTTCAAGGTGCCTTACGTGGAGCGGTTCTATTCTATGGTAATGGCTAGTATGCAGTTCTGAAACTCTTCGTCACAATTGTTTATCTGTTGGCAAACTGCGGCGGACGAAGTAGATTTCTACGATTATTATGTCCTGTGAGTCAGGCGTTTAAGATTTTCGTTAGCGAGAAATGCTCGGAGTGGCTTGAGTTCACTAACCCAAAACTCCATGCATCTGCCGGATATATGTAATGTACCTAGTTGTGTTTTGAGGGTAACTCTCATGTAACACTCATGTGCCACTATCGACAGCTCGTAGAAAAGTAAACAAGTTCAATCTTCCAATGCATCATCTATCCTCTACAACCCCTTAAGTGATTATTTATCCCGTTAGCC